>UYYG01000098.1:0-115047 GCA_900625125.1 Dracunculus medinensis | reverse complement strand
TTCACATGATTAGATGTCTTCCTCCGATGCCGAAAGCATATATAAGTAACAAAGAAATCATGCTGTTCAGCAAAGAAGGTGTTCTCCACTGGCGCATTGGACCCCGATGCTGTATTTGCCAATTATCGAATTTATCGTAACGACATCATGACCTATGCTCGCATTCCAGTCTTCCCCGATTATAACCATGTCACTTCTTGGTAGAGATGTTGTTAAGAATTGAAGTTCTGCATAGAACTTATCCTAATCGCGGTCATCTGCGCATAAAGTTGGAGCATATATAGTGATGAATATTGGAGAACTTTCCCTTGAAACGCGTATATGTTATTTACTGGTCTCCATTCAATCAGAGCGTATTGAGCCCTTTCAGATATGACCATCGCTACGCTATTTCGCCCCGAGTTATCCGAGACACCACAGTGTTATAGGCAATATTTTTGTTCGGAACCAAGTTTAATAATTATTCGAGAGCGGACATGAGGAAGACGGTCCTCCGATAAACGAGTCATATCTACGCGTTATTTAGAGAGGGTGTTGACAGTGATTGTTTGGCTTGCAACATCCATAAGCGTTCTAATGTTCCAAGCAACTACAGCCAGCCTCACCGCGCTTACAGTGTTGGCGGATAGATTCCCTCCCTTCGCGAGCAAATTCTATATTTGTGCCTTTGAATTTTTTTATTATTATTACACCCGGATATTTATCGCATGTATCACCGGGTCAGAAGTAGCATTCGTATCGGAAGATCGAAAGAAAGAACTGATCAAAAAGAACTGATTTTTTCACCATAGAGTAACTTGGAGACAGATACAGGTGAGTCTCCCTCAGCCACCGGAGTTTTTGGCATCATGACAGGTTTGCTGCTATCAAAGACAGATCTTTGGCTTCGATCTTCGATATTTTCTTCGATATGTGTACATCAGTTTCGACGGAAAAAATGAAATTTTCCCTTTATTTTTATTCCAGTGAAGAATGAGGTGGGTGGTATGTTCCTTCCATTGAAACTAAGCATTCTTATTATTAGTTTCGAAAAAGTTTATTTATTTTCTCCACAGCCAATAAAATTTTTCTAAATTTGCCTCTCAGAAAATCCTTAAAATTTCAAAAAGTCCATAGTTTCATTAAAACATATTAACAATTTGCAAAAATTTTACGAATATTTTTCATTGCAAACAAGAAAATGAAATTTGCGATTATGCTTATAAAATTAAGAAATAAAATGGCAACACAACAGCCCTTGATCATTTGCTTAATTGCATTTTTTCAAATTAAAACAATGAACAGGTTATAGGTTTACAATAAAATCTCTTCCTGGGTAAATTTCATGCCAATAAATAATCGATAGCACAGCAATGTGGTGCTTTCCAAATTAACAAAATAAATAGAAAAAATCATTAATAATTTGTTGGCAATAATCATGAATATAACAGAAAGTTTTTAGGGTAATTCAATTGCTAAGTCATTTTTTTTCACACAATTTTTTACTGCTTTTCAAAAAATCGCAATAATTATTAATGTTCAGTATAATATCAATAATCTATTAATCAGTTTTTAATTACAATTACAATTAATTATTGCTACATTAATTATTTTTTTATTGTTTTTCTTAAAAGGAACTTGAAAATCTGAGATATTTTTCTTTAAAAAAGAGAAAACTATAAAAATTAAATAATTCAAAAGTAAAAGCTAGTGCAAATCACGTGAACAAAATCACAATATCAATTTATCAAAAAATAAAACGAAAGATATGAGGTAAATAGCAAAAGCTAATTCAATATTGATGTAATGTTTTGTTGTAAAAAAACAACAAAATAATTTTCTAAAAAATGATTCAAAAGAAAAAGAAAAAATACTTTAAAAATAAATTTTTATAAACCTACAAATATAAAAATATGTGAATAATTAGAAATTAATCTGGCTTAATAAACTGATATATTCGCTATACCATAACCTTATAAAGCAGAATTTAATCATAAAAATGAACCAAAAATGGCAATAATCAGAGGAATTTGTGACTAATTCACTTTTAATCGTTAACCAGTCGTAATCATTTATTATAGTCTATAATCACTAACTATATTGGTCAAAAATTTATTGGTTAATGGATTATTAACAGGCATTTCCTCAGCAGTGGATGTGGATCATGAAAGAATAAATTGATGCATTTGGTCATAATTCTCAATATATACAAATTTTGAAAAATTTGAGGCAGCGTTTAAAATATCAGATGATGACTTGCCAATCACTCTTTTGAGCAAGAAATAACAAATTGTAGAGCATCGTCCAGATGTGAAAATACCTGAAAAATACACTGAAATCTTGAAATCCATTTTAGACTTTGTTTGATGAAAATCAAATTCACTACAAAACTTATAGAGGGCAAAAAAAAACCTCGCATTGCCTCCTTTCTGCCATGTCCCTGAGATAACAAAAGGCCATTCGATAACATTCATTTCGCTGATCGATGTGTCTTCTAATTTCATCGTTACTTGTAGGAGAAATAAGCATCTTCGCTCGTTTTGGAACGCATAACACTAAACTCCAATTGGTATGTCCAAGAAAATAAGCGACCTATAAAGATTATGTAAAATAAATAAAAAATTCAGACAGAATAAAATTATAAAGGCTTACTTCGACCATGCCCGAAAGAATTGTTTCACAAGAAGGTATATGATAGAGGATCCTTCGAGATATGTCAAGAGTAACCAATCGTTTATTTTTTTCCACCATTAAATCGGAACAAAATGATATACCTTTTTTGCTGGAAAAAAAATCTGATGCAATAGAAAATACTTGGGCTCTAGATCATTGCAACAATATAAATTGCCGAATCTAATCACAGCAAACAATAAGCTAAAGATGTTAAGCAAATTTAAAACTAAATTGTTTTCAATCTTAAGCAACTTACTACAGTAATGGAGCAGCAACTTGTGGTATCCAAGAAAGTTCGGCATTATTTCTAGAGCTACATCCAAGAAATACATCAAAACCGTTTCGCCACGTCAATTGGTTAAAACATTCCTTATGGCTAATAGCACAATATTTCAGAACTAAATATTATATCATTTATACCATTGAAGTATTTCGTAAAATAAATATCATTATAATACTTCGAAAATTAATAAAAGTCTGAAATTTCTAATGCAAGAGAAATATATAAGAAATTACAATTATTTGGCAAAGTTGTTGTCTCATCGCAAATTCGACCAGAATTATTCTGAGATGAATAAGTGAGTGGTAATTGTTGGGGAATAACATTAAAAGGCACAGAAGAATGACTGGAAATGGGTAAATGAAATGAATTTATACGCTGCTGCAAAAGTTTTGCGTGATGTTTTGCAGTTTCATCTGCTTTCTGGCGATAATATATAAAAGATGTAATTGCAAGAATAACATCCAGAGCAATAACAGGAATAAGAATCAACAGGATTGGTAGACCATGTAAGAAGCAATGTATTGTTAATATCAATAAAATTTCACAAATACCTAAAAAAAATTAATAAAAGAATGGAAAAAAAATGGAAAGAAAACATAAAATATATAAACTGCTAAAGAGAAGGCTAAAACGAAATACACAAATTAATTCGCATCGATTTAAAAAAACGAAGAATTAAAAAAATTAAGTGAACCGTTGGGATTAAAATAGCGAAAAAGCATACCGATCAATACATACTTAGTTCCCCTCCACCTTGCAATAATATTTTTTATAAGCAGCCACGTTGTTTTAATTTTCTTTACTAAATGCTTAAATGTTCTACGTCCACAAAGCATTAAGTAAGGTAGCCTTTGTAAAGGATTAGACATAGCTTCAGACCAAGTTTTCTCACCGATAATTACTTCATCGATGTATCTTAGCGCTTCCTTAAAATAAATTTGTAAAATTCACAATTCACAAAACGGAAATTTTTTTAGAATAAAAAAAACACTATAAAAATTACTTGAATTGACTGTAACACAGGAACATTATGCGTAGTCAGGATATTATCAAGAAGATCACAGGTTCGTTGCCTATCTGGAAGATCATCTGGATGGCCTTTATCTCGCCATTCTGATTGTCCGAGAAACACTACAACCAATTTTGGCGCCTTACGAGCAGCAAAATGGGCAATTTCGAGAAATGAAGTAGCATTTACCGTAGCAGGATCAAGCACGAATAAAAAGAGACTTGAATTCTATAAAATTTATATATATATATATATATTTATTTAAAATCATTCCAGATATTAATAAAATGCTTCAGTAATGTTTTGGATTTATAAGTTGAACCTCTTTGGCAACACTTTCTTCATTAATCATATGTTCATTCCACACACTTCGTTGCGGATCATAATAACTTATTGCTCTTTTTTCCAAATAAGGTATCACCTGAAATTCTATAATCCTATATTTTTAGAAAAGTAGAAAGCAAAATTAAGATTTGAGAATAAAATACGATGGAAGTTTTTTTTTGAATTATATTATATGCTTTAATTAAAAATAAAACTAATCGAATTATGGTCGTTAATCGGTAAGTTCAAGAGTTCAAAAAATAAATGCAAGAAATTGCAAAAAAAACATAAATTTTTTCGAAATAAACAAAAAAGAGATGAAAGAATTTAAAAAAAATTCAATCATAAAATTCCAAATGAAGGAAATGAGCAAAAGTGATTTAAAAAATTATAAATCATTTTCTTCCCAAAAAACACTGTAAAAAAAAGTATAGAAAATGTCGTTTCTAGTGTAAAAAAAATTTATTCAATCATGCATTAATAATAAAATTTAACGAGACTCCATATTAATGAAATAAGAATTGACAAAGAAACTATACCTGATCGCGACGCCACACAGTATTTCCGCAACTACCACCTAGGAATACATCATAAAGCGCTTTCCTTGGTCGATTTTTACATCTTTTTGTTGTTAGAAATGGTGATAGTTGATTAATGACCACTTGAGAGTTCTTACCCTAAAATTTAGTCGCTTGCCAACAAAATGATCGAAATGCTGTTTAATCTTTAAATGTTTTGAAATTGAAATAAAAATGGAAATAATAAAAAGGAATAAAAATATAGAACTGGAAATGAACATTATTAATTAAAACTAGAGTATAAAAATCGTATTTTACAAAATCAACAAATTAGAAAACGAAAAAATAAAAACCTTTATTGAAGACTGATTTTTAGAAGGCGTCTTCGATGGACTTCGTTCATGCATTTGTGCCGTAGACGTACTTGCCACCAAACCATTACAATTTTTACTCATCGATAAGATGTTTTTTGCAACGCAATGGGACAGCAATTCATTTGTACAAGTTTTATGCCCATTACAATAGCTAAAATTTTCAAGATTATCAAAAGGACTTTTTAAATGAATTTTCAAACCTTTAACTGTTGGTGAAAAAAATAACGTAATAAGCTAAAAAAAGAGAAATAATTTAATCTCTTCATCGAAATTTTTCAAAATATTTAATTCCTTCGCTGCTTTGTTAACCATTCGTTTGCTGATGCTCTGTTTTAAAGCAAAATCTGTCAGATATAACTCTTTTTCATCGTAACCATTGGCGCAGTAAAACATCCATTTAAGCTACGCTAAAGGGTCGGCGCCACCGATTAATATTTACCAACTTTTTGCTGGGGTTTCTTTTCGGAAAAACTTCGATTCAGCTCTTCGATTCGATTTGTTAAGCGATTAAAAAATCAACAAATCGTATAAATCAAATAGATTTTGTAAAAGTTTGTAAAAATTGGAAATAATTTATATGAAATTTAAAACAGCTAAGCTTGAAATTATTATTTTAAAAATAAATAAGGTTAAAAAATGGAATTTAAACAAAATAAATCTCCGATCTGAAGGTTCAAGATAAATCATAAAAACGATACTAAAATCATGTTGCACGTAAAAAATTTTTGAAATTCAAAAAATGGTTTTCGACTGAAGTAAAAAAACCACTTTAAGAGCCAAAATCGGAAAAGGTAGCACAAAATCCACCTTCGCACGGACTGAATGCATCAAATATTTATGGAAATGTATGGCGTTTACTGTTTTTTTTGATGGGAATAACAAAAAAATGAAAATGAAAATGGAATGGGATTTTAAGGGAGTTTTATCGAAGTGAAATTCATGAATACGTATAAAAATTGCAAAATATTGCGACAAATTTGCTCTTTTTAAGTCGATGATTGGGTCGCACTCGCACTTCTCTCTGCAAATGACTCTCTGGTGAGAGGACTCATCTCAGCAGTGAATGAAGCGAGCAAGATTAGTCGCATAGCAGGAAGAAAGAGAATTCCACTATTTACTCGCGTAATACTGGAAAACTTGAAAAATAGAAATTAAAAGAGCGCATAGATATGACTCGTTTAGTTAGAAACGTTAGAACGAGTTGATCTGCTCATTTATTCAAATCAAATTGATGCGAACCTTATTTGCTGAACTGAACGGTGATTCTTAATCTATGATCCACCGAGATATTAATAAATAATGGTAGTTAATTGAAAAAATACTTTTGGAGGTGACAATTTCCCTTCGCAATGTTTCCATTTTATAAGTGAAATTTATGAGTTTATATTCTTTTTTATGAATGGTGATCCGTAGCATTCACCCAACTCTCAAAATCTATCAAATCAACTCTCAAATCCAATGCTTCCATCTGACTTTAAAAGAAATTCTTAACTTCCACTTGGTTCGTAATTTTCATCGGAATTCTTAAAAGTAAGTAGCTTCTACCATATTTTTAAGTTTTAAGAAGAAACCTTTAACAGATTTCTTCCAGCAGATTGTCAAATGGACCTATAAACTCCCACTGGATTCCATCAGACTCTCAGAACGATTAGAAAAGATTAAGAACTATTGTCTTAGGTTTTAAATGAATAAATCAGTAAATCTCAACGAATGCAAATTTTGATAAAATACTGTGATTTACTTGACGAGATTCAAAGCAGCAATTGCTCAATTTTTTGCCTCGATTTCCTTCACAGATATCCATAATTTAATAAGTTATCCATTCTCAAATCGTTATCAATATTATTGCAAAGATCTTAATATATTTTCGTTTAGAAACTCGTTTCCTAGAGAATTCCTACACGTCAAATGACGATAGCGCTATTCATTTTATAGCGCTTTATAAACATAGTTCGAAGTATTAAAGTAATCCCTAATGATCAAATACAACAAAATCGGTAAATAATCGGCAAATTCGCATTAATTACCTTCGATCAAAATCAAATAATTTTCGATTTGAATCGAAGCAGTTTTTTCTCAACAGTGCTAGTTAAGCTCATTTCGCTGGTTTGTCGGAGAAGACAAATTTTGCTAGGGAGTCACCTGGTGATAGAAAATAGAAGTAAGTCCAACATCACTCGAAACGAAGTCGAAATAAGGAAATTCAAAATATATACGGTTAAATTTAATAATAAATAGGGACCTATAAGGTGAATGCGTTGTTAATGCATGTTCGTCGAAAGCGGCGAAAGGACTAGAGGAATATAACGAGTTTTGGGATGACATCCGGCTGTATAACCCGATTTGAAAATGGCTTTGTATGTCCTTCGTATAGGCTAATAAAATAAAAGAAATAACATGGGAATATTATGGAAAACTAATAAATAATAGACATAATAAATAAATATAAAATAAATAAATAAATTTTGAACATTTAAGCTTAGAAATGAAAACTTATAAATTAGCTTTCTTAAAGTGTGAAATTTTTCTAGCAATAATGCATTTCAAAACTGCGATTCGCTACTTAAATATAAATTAATTTGATAAATTATCCTTTTCAAGCAATGATAAACGATGGTTCAATAAAGGATAAATGAAAAGCTAAGCAAATGATTAAATATACATATAAATATAAAAATTATGTAGGAATTAGTAAGAAATATTTAATAAACTTTTCAGTGAAAAACAAAAAGGCATCTCTGACATCACAACGATCAACAGACAACTGGAAATACATCATTAAAGCATTTAATTCTTTAAATTCTTAACAAATGCTATGGAAAGCACATTCACATACACATACAAATGACTGCTGTTCTAGGAAAAAAACTATAACTATCTGAAGCGATTCATAATTTTTGAAAAATTCTGAAACTAATTTAGAAGAAAGAAAAAATGAATAATGCTCATTAGATTTATTTTAATAGAAAGGTTTTCGAAAAGCCTACGTAATGGATCAATTTAAAATGCTTAGTTTTGAGAGGAAAAATTCACAGATTTTTTATTATTAGTGGCAATCATCCTCATTAATCAAAGAAAATAATTCTCGTTGCGTTTCTGGTTAGGCTTTTGCCATTGGTATAAATTTCAGCTGGGGCGACAAAAGTATAAATGAGACTCTAGCACAACCTATCTCGAATTTTTAATATTAGATTCATTCCTATCGTGGACATAAGCCAGGCTCTTGGTTCTCAATACAATAATCTGAGCTCATTATACACTTGGCTATTTTAACATTCTTAATAAAATTATCATTTCATATTACTCAGTTATAATTAGGCTTTGCTAACCACTTTTCCAAAGCGTTATTAATATTAATTATAAAATTTTATCTTTTGTTAAAGTAATCCGGAATTGCGCCAAAAATTCATTCAAATCTTGATTCAGAAGAAAATAAATGAAACGAATGTATGAACATCAGAAGAAAAAAATGAAAAATTTTTTAAATTTTTTAAAAAAATTCATTGAAAAATTAAGGAATCACCTCAAGAAATTTTAAATTCTAAATGACACAATATTTTTAGCATTCTGCATTAGTTTTTCTTATTTTATTTTTTAAGTTGATATCAAGACCTTTTTCACCATAAATTTGTGAAAGCTCTTTATTACGTCAGAATACTGAAAAAAAAACTCGTGTCTATTTTAAGTTATTTGCAAGTATTCATTTTCTTCACCTTTCCTAAGCTTGAAAGCCTGATTTGATTTAATCGCATAATTCATAGGTCCGCATTGTTAGGCAATTCAGCTTATGGCAAAGATGGATGGCGTTGGGCACAATTCATAAAGCAGCTATGATTATCTCTTTTTTAGAAGACATTATTGGTATATGCGAAAGAAAAGATAGATCATTAGCCGATAAAATAAATAAATAAATTGACAGAAAATAAAATTTTGTATAAATCACTAATATTTAATTTGTTATCGAAATGTCTGACGAAAAAATTTGTTAATCATTTTCAAATTAAGCAAAATTTTCAAATTAAGAAAATTAATTTTCTTCGGATAATGAATTTAGATATTAGCAAATTATATTTAGGTTCAAAAAAGGTCGAGTAACTTCCATTCGTGTCGAGCATCTTCGTTTTTCTACTCCTACAGAACTAAATCTTGTTAAAAAATCCGGACGGTATTAGCGATCCATTTGTACTTCTATAATCAATTAACTTTCTACTAAAAATTCTCAGTTGTACTGTTAATAGAGAAGGTTAATTAGAAATGATGAGTGTTAACCATTTCTCTTCCACTTACACTTTTCAGCTTAAATAAATACATGAATGAAAAAAAGGAAGAAGAATGATAATATCTATTTCTGAATTTATAAAACTATGTCCAAGAATTCCATTTAAATAGAATAGAATTCTCTCACGTTCTATATAAGAAAGCGATATACTTTTTATGATATTTTTTATAATGATATGAATTAATAAAATCGAATAAAATTAATAAAAGAATCCATTATCCATTATTGAATAAAATCATAAAGTAAAAAAAGCACTAAAATTTCGCAATATAGAATTATCATTCTGATTTACGAATGCAATATTTGTAACATAGAATAATACTGATTAAAACTACTACTATCATTGTATAATATTAATTGTAAAAAAATTGATTAGAACTTCAATTATATTAAAAATTACATTAAAAATTAATATATAATTAATATATCAATAATATAATAATATAAAATGATAATTACTTCAAGAGTAAAAATAAGAGAATATTATATACATATATATAGATCGATAAATTATTATTTAAATGACCTAGTAAGCCATATAATAGAAAGGCAGGATAGTGGAGTAGATAGAGACTCAGATTAGCTTATTCAGACCACTACCATCGAGCACTTCAGTAGCACTCCTCGCAAAATGACTCCATGGAAAAATTTTTTTATCGCATTAATAGGAACGGAGCGAAGCCTAAGCAGAAATGGTTCCGAACACTTACAGCACTTAAGCCATATAAGAAAGACGTGATTTTTTCAAGTCATATTTAAAATCAAATTTTTTTACTTTTTTATAAATTAAAGCAAAGTATCATTCATCTGACGCTTAATTTATGTTAATATTTGACAAACAATTAAGATTTTCGGTTTATTACAAAATTTCAAATATGAATTAAAAAATTAAACCCCAGCGAAATTTTGGTACTAGAATGCAGGCAAGATAGAAAATCGTTCATTTGAAAGGCATTTATAACGTGGAAATTTTTCTATGGAAAAAAAGAATCTTCACAAATTTTGCAAATGAAATTTATTGTAAAAAGTCATTAAAATTATGAAAAAATTCTTTTTTTGCCAAATTGTTTTTACTCATTCTCATTTTCGTGAAAAAATTACAAAAAACTGAGATATGGAATTGAGTCCTAGACGAACGATATGGAATTGAGCCCTAGACGAACGAAGAACAAAGAAACTAAGGAATCAAGGAAGCTTAATAAATACGAAGAAACTTTTTCTCTACAAGAATTTATTCAACAAATCGAGTAAAAATAAATTTTTGCTTTTCTGAATGATTAATAAAATTTTATATTTTAACTATCGAATAATTCAATATTTCTTGAAATACAAATTATTAGGCGATTATAAATATTAGGAATTATTACATTTTTTTTAAGCCATTGAGCAAAATTACCGTTTTAAAATAAGATATTTAGAAAAAATCCTTCAGCATATATTCCTTTGTCCATAATTCCTAATATTTATATAATCGCATAGCTTGGTTACTGCCTAAATAAATAAAGAAAACGTAGAATGGATTTGCACTGAACATACATTGTCAAAAATTTAAAAGTACCCATTAAAATTTAGGAAAAAAAAGCAAATAAAATAATTTGATTCTGCAGGAACATAATTTAAAAAAAAAAACTGAGTTTTATATAAAGATGCATATAAAAAGATTTTAAAAAAAGTATTCTGGCGTATGAGATAAAACCTAATAATAAATAAAAAGGTAAAAGGTATAAAAAGTATAAATAAAGGTATAATAAAAAAGTAGAAATATTTCGGAATAAATCTCGCAGTTGAAAATTTTTGCAAATCACAGAACTGCTTGAAAATAAGCTCCAATAAATTCCAACCGTCAAAATGCAAATGCAAATTGCAGGATGATTTTAAATTGCATAATTATAAATGCTTGAAAACTAACTTCAGCTATTAAGTTCTTTCCCTATATCATATTTCATATATCACCAATTGTTCATTCATAAGCACCAAATCTACGCATTTTCTTAATATCCATCTACCTTTTCGAATTTATAGTGGAAAATAGTTAATATTCATACATATTCTATTAATTAATTCATTCATAGTAATTATTAATTCATTATAGTAATCGTTAAATGAACCACTCTTTCTTTTTTTTTCATTTCACCCTGCAATTTCTTCTTTTTAGTTAAAATTCATTGGACGGATTAAATGAATAATTTCAGTGCAGTAAAATAGGATGCAATTTTTTTAACAAAAAAAAGAAGGAACTGAGAAAATTTCGCTTTCTTTTTGCAGATCTTTCAGTAAAACTTTCTCTATTAAAATTTCCGATCCTTTTATTACTTTAATCCACAAATTCACTCAAATACGAAAATAAAACAAGTTCAAAAAATAGAAAAATAACCGAAAAAAACAAATAATTTTCTCTCCGATTTTATATTTTACAATTCATTTCGTATTAAAAAAATTTCAATTAATAAAATAGTAAATTGCCAGCTGCAAATTGAATAATTTATTTAAAAGAATAAATATTAAGAAATCACTTATAACTGATAAACTATGTTCGATAAATATGCAATAATTAGCGAAAAAAACAATAATTCCGTGCAAATGATTTAAACAAATTCTATGGTTTTTGATTTGAAATCTTGAATAGTTTCATTTCTTTTTCTTATTACAGCTTTTTTAAAGAGCTCTCATTTCTGGCTAAGTTTCGCTGGCTCAGGCCAGATAAATTTTCTGATAGAAATCATTTGTCGATAAAAGTGAAAATGGGTCGCCAGCACCACCAGAATTTATTGAAAGATGGACTCCTAGTGTGATTAAAGAATCCCAGCTTAGAAGTGAGACCATTTTCTATTGTAGCTTTAAGGTAATACTGATTTATATTAGGGGGTGGAAAAAACCATGCAACAAAAAATGACTCCAATAATAGCCGGATAGCCGGAAAAAAATTCATTCTTGACTAATCGGAGATATTCGACAAAGAAAAGGTTGGGGGAAGTAAAAATAAAGAAAAAAATGAAAAGGTAATAATAATAATAAATTTGGTGAAATACCATTAGACGACCGTCAACGGATAATTTCACTTTATTTCATTCCTGAAGGACGAAGAAGGTGCCACAATTTATCATATAAGAGTGGATGAATAATATGAGGTAAAGGTTCAATCGCAATGTGCAAGAATAACATTTCGAGAAGAGAAAGTAAAAAGTACATGAAAATTTAAACTTTATTAAGTGCGAAAAAATCATATATTAGACTTACTTATTATTTATTTTAATTATAACCGATGAACCAAGAAAACTTATTAGCCATTCCAGGATTTTAAGAATTAGCAAAATACAAAGGAATTGTACAATGAATGCCTCAATATTCGTACGCAAATCAGCGAGATGATGCAGCATTATGAATATTAAATTTATGTTTTACTCGCCGCGGAAAAAGCTATACGACTGGTGCAAAAACCGGGTATTGTTTCTAAAAATAATGATAGTCGCAATCGTTATAAAATATAAAATGAACAAAAATTGATGAAGACGAACCAAAAATTAATTATATTATCATCATCCTTTTCATTAAATTTCGAATAAAATTTCTACCTTCAGATGTTCAAATTTAAATTAATCTGCTTCTCTTCTAATCGCCATTTCTACTTTAGTTTTTACTTAGAGGGTTATGTAGCCTTTTGCATTTTGGGGATGGAAATATTTGAGCGTCCCCATCATACGTATGGATTTCGCTTTAATGGTAAATGGTAAATAAAGATAATGGCCAAAGCCATGATGTTGGACCAAAATTGAAACAATATACCATTCGGCCCCTTTCTCATGCAAAAAATACGATATAAATTCTACTGACGTCAATTTTACCGATTAAAGCAAATAAGTCAAATAAATAAATTTTTAAAATTTGTTGATTCTATTTTTTCTATTTTTTTTTGAAATTAATATACTGAAAAGTTACTTAGAAAAAGTGGCCTTTGTTTTTTCAAAAGTATAAAAAATTTATTTATATGAAAATGCAAAGGTGATAATTAAAATTTATGATAAATGTGATTCCGTGTATGGCTACTCAATTTCGTCATTTCTCGAATTGTATCATTAAAAAATATTAGAAATCTATCATTGAAAAATCCGAGTGTTGCTACTTAATTATATTTCTATCGAAGTAATTCTCTGGCAAAAATTTACAATAATTTAACCAAAAATTTATCTAACCACTTATTATTTCTCAAATTCGGAACAATCGAATTATTTTTTGCCGACTATTAAGTATCATTTCAAGTTTTTAATAGAAGATTCTCAAAAAATATTCATAATATTTTTATCTTTGATATAATAGATTTTTTTATCATGCGCTAATTTATATTCATCAAACTTACAGCTTCCCTTAGTTTTTTTCTTACAGCGCTTTAGGAAGAAATTGCCAAAGACAGCAACATCTGGAATTAATAATAGATTACTTTCACGATATCAGACCGATGATATTTGAACAATGATATACCATTCGACCATTCTACTTAGCTTCCCTAAGCTCATTTCTTTCACCTGTAGGAGAAGCGATAGTACGAAACTTAAAATTTCAATGGCAAAAAAAATTGTTTGGTCATGTTCTAGTATGTATTCTAGTAAATTTCATCACTATTTATGTAAATAAAATTACCCCCATTTATTAAACAACTTCAAAAAAAAGCTCATCGTTACATTTTACTGTAATATACGAAGGCAATATGAAGTCAAATTGGAAGATAATTATGTGAAAAAAATTTCTGGGTGTGCAAGTTCAGTCGTTCTCACGACGTCATTGATAATTGTTCTTAGGTGTCAACGATCAACAACGATTATAGGCAAATGACAACTACAATGTGATTTCTGTCGAACATTTTATCATTTTTTTCTTCTTAAGACTTTTCTCATCAAAATTTCTTAGATACTCCTCAGATCTCCTTACATTAACAGGAATTATAAAACATATATAATAAATGAGTGAATACCTCGCTTGCCTAAAATTTTTGTATTAAATTATATTCTGATCATTTTTAATTAGACCTATCTAACTACTATTATAAGAATAAATAAGAAAATTCCTTGTTATATACTATTTAAACGTACCCTTTAGCATATAATATACAAGGATAATAACAACTAATGAGTGATATAATAGCATTTTATCTATCTTAAATTTATTTTAAGTTTGCCAAATCCTTTTAGAGTTATCAATAACCGATACCTTAAGCAAATAACTGGCTAACGAGTTGTTCACATTTCCCGATAATGCAACGATTATCACTCATCTCAACTCAAGTTTTGCGAATTCCAGACTTCATTTACGACTGTGCTATAGTAATAAATTCCACTCGAATAAAATATGAAATAACACATTCCTAATTAGATGCCCACGGGTTACTCATAAAACAACCAAAGTAGAAGCCAAAGCTGGCAGAAGCCAAAATCATCAAGAATCCGGATACCGTCCTAGTTATTTCTTTTTATGCTTGTAACAACTCGCGAAGCCTCAGCTGGTTAAAAAAGGTCTCTTCCACGCCTCTTGGCCAGATACCATATCTGAAAACCACTCATTTTGCCATCATTAAAATCGCTTTATCGCCGTGGATTCTCCTCGCTTCTTATGCTATCCATCAAATATCTTAGCGAGATACAGGTCAGTTCCTCTAATATCTTCCACTCTCATTCACCATGCTTCGTATCCTAATTTTACACTAATTCTACTTATCATTGATAATTTGTATTAATGAAATTAAAAAATAAAAATGAAAATCCTTGAACATTGAAGAAAGAAAGAATATTAAATCTAACAAAATAAATCTAATAAAAATGATTTATTTTAAATAAAATTTAATTAAAATCTTTGGAAGTCAAAGTATGAAGTGAAATAAAAGAAACAAACATTTTAACTGATTAGAGTTAAATTTGATAAAAATAATGAATAAATCTAAAAATATAAAATAAATTAAAGATTTAATTCGTAAAAACTTGCAATATGAGATTTAACTATTATATAAACTAACAATTTGTGATTTACGAGTTTTTCACAAGCGAATTCAGAGAGTTTGAATGTTAAATATTTGATCATTACAATATATATTTTTTGTATATTTCTGATCCTTTGGTTCACCTAATACTCTCGGCATTCCCATAGAATAAATAAATAGATATTTCTATAGTTTCATCCTAGCTCACGCAAAAAAATATCCATGCAAAAAAATTTTCTCTCAACCTACTGTGGGTGATCACGATCATCATCAATTTCGAGTCTTCTGCTAGAGGCTTGGGAGAAAGAGTTCTGCGCAATATCTTATTCGTAATAGTAATCTCTGATGGTGTTCCTGGAATCTGCTGAGACTATTTTTCTAGTTTAGAGTTTTGGGGGTTCCAAGTGCTCCAATTATCATTGAAGATACTTTGGCCTTTATTTTTTTCTCTAATTCCTCTTTCAGCCCCTGGTATTTAACTTCTAACTTCTCATATTCCTCTCATATTCCTTCTTCCTGACGTTCCTGTCGCTTGGTATTGTTATATCTATCACCAACATTGATTTCTTATCTACTAAAATTATATCGGATTGATTGGCCAATGCTTATTTACTTGTATGAATGGAGAAGTCCCACAGGATCTTCGCCTTATCATTCATTCAATTTTCTGAGCAATCTTCCATTTAATCTTGGAAGGATCGAAGCCATATAGTAGATATTAGATATTAGATGATGCCAGCTATTTGGTTATATATATATCAGTATATGTTATTCTGGCTTTCATTTTATATTCTGCTACGATGGTTAGAGTGTTTCTAAGGCGTTTTCGCATCTAGAATCATATCTAGTATCCGATCTATATTTCCATGAATCTGGTGTTTAGTGCTTGCTTCTGCTAAAATTAATGCATCAGTTTTTAGTCTGGCTTTCTTTAACCACTGGTATGACTTCGCAATGTCAGCTATTTGTTGATGGTGCATGAGCCTTGCTTTGCCATGGTATTTCCTCTGTCTTCCAATGTCCGCGTTCTCTTAGTAGCTCAACAACTGGTGCCATCTTGCTGATATATTTCTGGATGTTCTGGAATTCGTTCAAGATAGTAGTTTTTACACTTAGTTGAACTTAAGATGAAAATTTCCATGTTGTGAAAAGTTTCCAGGTCTTCACACCAGCAGCCTCAAGCAGTCTTCCTTTATCCATCTTACTATGTCACCTCCATAACTGATAAATGGCGGATAAAAATATTTATGGCATGGATTTTGTTCTTCCCATTGAGCTGTCTCTTCAAGATTTGTCTCGTCCCTTGATGATACTTAGATGCAACAGTCTTCCTTGCCTCCTCAACTTGGTTGTAAAGTGAGTGTGGGAATATTTGCTAGCCTATATGTCCGATATGTGCGCTAATGGCGGATTCACCCCATTAGCCCTTATTACTTTCCCTATTTACTACCATCCGACCTTATTTCTCTAATGAATCTCAATATCCTCGCTTTAACTCCGATCTAGATGGATGAGCGAGTCAAGGTCTCGTTCACTTTTCTAACTTGATATCACAGATGTAGAAAAAATGGCTAATGGAAGTATCGTTCTTGAATGTAATATATATATATATGTATACAACATAGTCTCGATTAATGAAATGCCTTTATTCTAGAAATCATCATGAGATATTGGCCCTCTAATAAAGTTGCATAAAATTTTAAAAGAAAAGATTTTTCGATGCAATTTACTTTACAAAATCAAATGTGATTAGTGATAAAAACTTACACTCTTAGTGATAAAAACTTATAGCAATGAGAAGTAAGAAAACTAGAAAAAGTGGCTCAGACAGACGGACAAATATGAAAGAAATATTAAAAACGAAGTCTAAACTTAGACCCATTGCGTTAACAGAAGAAAGAGAGCAACAGAACGAACCAGTATACAACAAGCATAATGTGCAGGTACACGTGTAAATTGTTATTTTGAGAAGAATAAATTATTCAAGCAGTAAGAGTACCCAAGAAATGAGTTAAAATGAGTTTTAATAAATTTATTTCCGTTTTCCAGCAATTTGAAGCAGAAAAAGAAAGAAAAAGGTTAATATTAACAGCATTTGTAATAAATAATTAAATAATTAGTTAAAGGAAAAAATAAACGAAAATTGAAAATAAACGATCGAATTCTGAATGAAATTTGGAGAAAAATTCTTTAAATATTGGTTTGTTTAAATAAACCAATGAAACTTACCAACTTTCGTTCGAAGTTTATCCTTAATCACTATAAAACATTGTAAGGCTATATGTATGGAATTCTTGATATTTTCAGTTTTCTGCAACCACAAATTTTCATGATTTTAATTTTCGTGGAAAGGATGATACAGAACGACAATGTGAGATAATGTAATGATCCGGTGATCCATAGCTTTTTTTAGTCAGTCAATGTGAAGGAAATAGGAGAATGACAGGAGAATATAGGAACTTATAATTATAATTATAATTAGTGCCAACAAAAGAACTGCGATGAAAGAATATAGGCGATATGATACAAGTTATTGGTTAGAAAGTAATAAGATGGTCGGAGAGTAATTCAAAGAAAACGTAGGGGAAATCCGACCCGTCCTCGATTATATAGCCCAGGTAGAAACAAAGCATTTATCTAAAGCGATAAATCCCGAGAAATCACTGACAATAATGATTTCTTTAGGTTTTTTTAAATACACAATTCATCATTTACCGAAGGCAAATTATTACTAATATAAAAAAAGTTAATATAAAAAGTTGAAATTCACATGCATATTTCCATTTCTATTTCCAAGCGACTCTCTGACATAGGCTTCTCGCACTAACCACTTATGTTAGCATGAATGCTGTTAGATAAACAATATTTAAAATGAGGATGAGAAGACACAGGAAAGTAAATAATTAATAAGAAATTGCCAATTCACAGAAAACGAAAAAATGATATGATAGAATTTTTTTAAAAAGAGGTTTTACCATTATTCGTTGTTCGTTTTGCCAGACAGTTAAGCCAAAGAGTCTCTTAGCGATAGAAGTACAGGGTGAGTCGCCAATTTCATTCGGATTTTTGGATAGATTTACTCCTTCCAGGAGTGGAATCTCGACACTCCGAATTCAGTAACAGCCCCAATAAGCCATGCTGCTCTCGATATGATAAGAACATTTATATGAATTAGAATACTTATAATTTAAATGAAAAGTAAGTTTTCGAAATGAATTGAATTCAAAATAGTTAAAAATAAAAATGGCAACAAATTGATCAAATCGATCACGTTAAATAATGAAAAAAGAGTTGACAAATATAAAACTGCTTGCTAAAATAATATAAAATTGCTAATGGTATTTAAACTGAAAATATGAATATAAGTTGTTTTATTCAAGTTCCATGCAGGAATGAATATGCAATTTGCATGATGCACATGCAAAATAGTTTTGCATAAAAAGGGGCTCTGAAATTTTGTATTACACGTAATTGTCTTTTATATTGGCTCGCTTCGTTTTTTTTTTTTAATGGGAAAACGAGAAATAAAATGAATTCATGCATTTGCAAAAAAAATTCGGCGATTTTTTCTTTAGGTGGATTATGGATTATTGTTCAGAGATTGAATTCCTCTTTGTTTTCCAATTTTTCAATAAAAATTTTTAATTTTAAAAAAAAGCGAATTCTTTTCTAATTTCCTATATCTTTCGTTCCATCAACTTTTTTTTAAAAAACCGAAAATCAAATTGTCAAATTTCAAAATTCACTAAAAATTTTTGTTCAAAACTTGGATATTAAGCAATGTTCGTTGCTTTTTTTAATTTTATTTGTCAAATATTCAATGAAATATTTCATTCTCATCGTCGAAAAATGATGTCATTTGGCGATGAAATTTTTTGCTTTTTTCGCGAAAAAATAACACTAACTGCATCAAAAATTGTCAATAAAAATTGATAAAAAGAAAAATTTGTTTTCTTAATGAGTCAAAAAATAAGCAATGAAAGTTTTCTATTTTCATTTATTTCATTTTGTGGCAGAAAATCTTTTAAAAGTTATAAAAAATTTATTCAGACTTAAGAAAAAATCCTTAAGAAGACAAGTGACTGGTTAGCAACCACCATTTCTGGATAGCTGTTCGTGCGGCTAGAAATAGTCATCTGGTGATAGATAGCACCATCGCCATTTTTTAATGAAAAGCCTTGTCGGCAGTGGCCCAATGATTGCCTCTAAACACAATAATTTAAATTCACTTCGTTCAGGTATTCTGCTATTCTGCTTCTTTCTTAATAGTGGCTCGATGATCCAAATTATGAATTACGAAAAAAATTACACTCGAGACAATTTTTCGTATTTTTGCTAATTGTCAAATTATTTGTTGAAATTTAATATTAAAAAGTTTAATTAGTTTAAAGAAGTTTAATATCAAACAGTTAGGATTTTCTAAGGAACAAAAAATGATTTACAGTGGTTCTTTACTTGCACACCTCTTTTATACTTACTCTTCTCATATTATATGATTATTACCTACTGATATTTATCGTATTAAAATTAAGATAATTTCAAAAATATTGTTTGTTTATTAGATCACTGAAATTAATAATATTAATAACAATAAATTGTTAAATGTTGACTTAATATTTTAATATTTTATGAAAAATGTATTTTCTCAAAAGGAAAAAGAAATTAGCAAGAAGAATGCCACTGTTTTGCTTCGCAAATCTCTCAAATTAATTTTTGGATTGATAACAGGAAAACTATAAATAAAGATTTATAATGGAAATAATTTGACTCGAAGAACCCAAGAAAGAAAGGTTCATGGACACACTTTGAGAGTCAGTGATATGTATGAAAAATGAAAACATTTAACAAAAACGAAACTTTTAAGCACAATATTAATAAATTTAAGAGTTGTGCAAATAATATGATTAGCAGCAGTAAAGAACTTGACTTTTAATAGTACACAATCTTAATTTAACTTTCAAAAAAACGCGATTTAATGCGATTAAAAATCATTTTTATATTTAAATAACTCTTTTTCATGGATATTTTCAATCGAAATTTCTTGTTTGATTTCTCTATTTCTTTTAAACCATAAAAAAATTTGTTTCACATACCAACATGATTTTTGGCGAATATTAACGAGAAATGATTATAACGAACCGTGTGATTAAGTAAATAAATAGATAAGTGGGATTAGCGATCAACATTTTTCATAGGCTTTTCCCCTGTCTGTTAGGAGAATAAGAAATTCGGATCATATGGCGGTAGAAGAGCAGATCGGTCTCTTCCTTACTCCTGGCGGCAGGAACCGAATCCTTTTAATCCTTACAACAATTGACAATTACAATACAACAATTTAAGTCAAAATCTATTCAACTGTCTTGCATCCTGGGGTGATCTCAAATGTATGTCATGATAGTCGAGTGTCACTTGTCCTTGGATGCTTGGACGATAATCTCATCACAAGTGAAATTCATGTGTCCATGGCGATTCAATTCCATTCCTACCAAGTCTCTGGTGAGAAATCGGCCAAACCAAAGATGGTGAATCAATGATGGTTAAAGGATAAGTAAAAAAAATAGAGCGTGAAAAAGCAGCTGGATAGTAATAACCCCAATTAAATCATTTTACCGTTTTAGCATAGACCATGTCGTTGATTCGGTTGAAATTTACCGATTATGGGTTTGGATTTAATTTTTTTCAGTGCCGTTATATAATTTCAGTGCCCTTTATCGACAATCAAATTGCATAAATTGAATAATTAATCAATTTAAAGAGTAAATACAGCAATAACATTCGATTAGCTATCGACTGTTGATTTGTAAAATTTAAAAAAAAACAAAAACATTGCATTAAAAAAACAAAATAGCTGTCACGAATTATTTAATAAAAATTTCTTTGAATAAGTCTTAAAAGTTGCGCTTTTAGTTTGGTACTTACTCCAAATAACTGCAACATTTTATGAGCCAAGTCCAAGATTAAAAAAATTTTTTTTTCTAATTTTTCTCAAGTTATTTCTTGAAAGTTATTTCTTGAAATTTTTCTCAAGTTATTTCTAATTTTTCTCAAGTTATTTCTTCTAGTTATTTCTATTATTTCTTATTTCTTGAAAGTTATTTCTCAAGTTATACCTTCTGTGGAACAAATCAAGCCACATATGCTTAGTTAAAAGTAAATAATTAATAATTAAGTAAAGAAAATAGACAATAATAATATGAAAATAATTTTAATAATGATAATAACAATAATATTAATAAATAATAATGATAATGACAATAATAATATCCTCTTTGACAGGAGCAAACCTGTCATAATGCCAAAAAATCCAGCTGGCTGCATGGAACCCACCTATCTTTACTCCCAAGTCACTCTGTGGTGAAACGATCAGGTCTTTTTGACGCAACGTCTGCATCCCCCGACGCTTATGCTATTTCTAATCCGGTGGTACTTGCGATAAATATATGATCTGGGCGCAATAATAATAATAATTAATAATAATAAATAATAATAGTAATAATAATAATAATAAAATTCTAAAGCAAATAGCAAAGCAAAACAAATAGAATTTGCTCGCGAACCGAGATAAGTACTCAAGACAAGTCAAAGAAGGCGGAAACCTATCCGTTAACACTTTGTAAACTCAGTGAGATGCTGGCTATAGCTTGGAACGTCAGAACTCTTATGGATGTTGCAAGCCAAGCAATCACTGTCAACACCCTCTCTAAATAATGCGTAGATATGACTCGTTTATCGGAGGACCGTCTTCCTCATGTCCGCTCTCGAATAATTATTAAACTTGGTTCCGAACAAAAATATTGCCTATAACACTGTGGTGTCTCGGATAACTCGGGGCGAAATAGCGTAGCGATGGTCATATCTGAAAGGGCTCGATACGCTCTGATTGAATGGAGACCAGTAAATGACATATACGCGTTTCAAGGGAAAGTTCTCCAATATTCATCACTATATATGCTCCAACTTTATGCGCAGATGACCGCGATTAGGATAAGTTCTATGCAGAACTTCAATTCTTAACAACATCTCTGCCAAGAAGTGACATGGTTATAATCGGGGAAGACTGGAATGCGCGCATAGGTCATGATGTCGTTACGATAAATTCGATAATTGGCAAATACAGCATCGGGGTCCAATGCGCCAGTGGAGAACACCTTCTTTGCTGAACAGCATGATTTCTTTGTTACTTATATATGCTTTCGGCATCGGAGGAAGACATCTAATCATGTGAAGCTCTCCGGATAACCCATAATAATGATGGCCAGTATTCTGTTCAGATTGACTATACATTGCTCAGTCACCGCTGGAAAAGTTCTGTATTTGATAATAGTTCTTCTCGGGGCGCTGAAACTGGTAAACGCCACGGATCAGATCATGTTATGGCTTCAATATTGTTATAAAATTGACAAGTCGTAAGAAACAACATATCTCAAGATCTTTCAAATTAAATTAAATTAAAACCTCAAATTAAAAGATCCGGTAACGATAAGCGCATTTCAAACCGCATTATTGAAATACCTCAGTGAAATGAATGTCAATAACATCTCTGGAGCAGCGAATAGTTGGGTATCGGAAGCAATTGTTCAACTGTCTGAAAAAGCTGCCAAAGCTCGAATATCAGGAAGTCCTGAATATCGGGTGCTTCAAAGAATTAGAAAGACAGCAGCAAGGAGGGATAGAAATCGCTATTGGAGCGATATTACCTTGAAAATGGAGATAGGCTTAGGCTTTCGGATAGGTGATAATAAAAAACTGTTTCGCTTTCTCCGCAAAGCAACTATAATTCTTGAAAGGTTCAGTGAAATGATACGGGAAATTAATGGGGATATTAATGTCTATTAAAGAGGGAATCTCTATTGCTGTTAAGGATCGCCTCAGAAGATGGAAAGAATTTTTTGAGAAGTTAACCAGCATGCACCATCTGTTGTCTTGAATATAACTGATTTGCCCGTCGAGCTCTATGTTTGCAACTATGAGCTGAGGTGTGTATATATGGAGATTCCTTTGAAATAAAAACTGGTGTCATGGCTGCGTCCTTTCCCCAAAAATATTCAACTATGCGATAGACTGGATAATGGGCATCGCTTATCAGCACTCAAGAGGTGTGCAAATCAGTCCAGAACATAGCACAGACCTTGAATAATGTAATGCTAATAATGTAGTCCTTTTTGCTGACAGTTATGAGGAAATGCAAATAATGTTAAACAATGTGTTAACAACTGCAGCGAGAATTGGACTCAAAATAAATGTAAATAAAACAAAAGTGTTTTCGTCAAGATGCAGATAAAATACCTATTTTTATCAATTCACTACCAGTTGAGGAAGCACTGGACTTTAAATACCTTGGATCCACTCTAATGCCAAATGGCCAGATAAAGGATGGAAATCGTAATCATGACGATATTATTTTTTCCGGTTGATGAAATCTTTATGAAATCGTCACAAAGACGAAATCACCACAAAGACGAAAATCCGGTCCATATAGCTGCAATGCGTTCGATCTTGCTATATGGCAATAGAGAATGGAAGATATTAAGAAGCTATTAGCCTATGACCACTCATGTCTAAGGTACATTTTTTTTACGGACCCATCGAGCGGATAAAATCGCACATGATTGTATCCATCTTCGTTCAAATGTCATCTGCATAAATAATAAGCATCTCCACAGAGCATCGCCTTCGCTGCTTAGGGCACGTTCTCCGTCGTCCACAACATGACGCATATTTCGTTATTTGCTTAACCCTATGATGGCTGGCGGCAAATAAATAAAAAAATGATACTTAAAAAATTTCGGTAAATAAATTAATTAATTTTATAGATATATACATGAGAAATATAAAATATGAAATCGCAATTTATAACCAAATAGAATAATCGTAAATGTGGGAAATTTTTAAAATATATCGCAAATCGATATATAGAATCAATGAAATATGGCTTATTCAAGCAATTAGGAAGATATATAAAAGTCCTTAGTTGTAATAGGAAAATTATATTAATTCCGCTCATTTACGAATTAAACAACGATATTTTTTTTCGCTGTTTAAATTGCTACAATGAATGTCGAAAATAAAAATAGAGAAATTAAAAACAGAAATAAGCAGAAATCCAATCCAAATCCAAATAACTTCAGCGTGCCTTGAGCAACCCGAATCCCGAATGCTTTTAAGTAATTTTTCAAATTTTATTGAGCTAAGAGAGAAAATACTTAGAAAGTAAGGGAAAGGAAGCTGAAAAATTTCACCAAAATATCAGTTCGATCTTTTTCTTGAACAATAAAATTCGAGAAAAAAATGCCAATGCAATCAAATATGAAAGCAAGATTTTATTTACTTTTCTAAATATTAAAGTTGATTGTAAAAGCTGAAGTGACGAATAGCCGCCAATAAGAAAAATATATAAGGAAATAAAGAAAATATAAATGGAAAGAAAAATATTATCGTCGAAATTTTCGATAAATTTTAATCAAAATAACAAAAAAAATTTATCCTGAAATAGTAAGGAAACAAAGGAAAATATCTAAATTATATATTTGAAAAATATTTATTTAAAAAATCTTAATTTCGAGGGAAAAAAGGCAACAAAACAAAAATTAAACATACTGACTTAATACTTGAAAAAAATTTTGATTTTTTCATTATTCTTTGAACAAGCAAGATTTCAATCGTTTTGCGATGATTTAAACAACAAATTAATATTTTAAGTAATGTTATCATACATTTTGATCGCAATTCTTTTTAAAGAGTCACCACCATTACTGCTTAGACTCGCTCCACTGTCTTGTCGCATTGGACAATAAGCCAGAAAGTCCCTTGGCGATAGAAATACAGGTGAGTCGCCAGAATCATCCGGATTTTTGTACAGGTTTATTCCTGCAAGGAATCGAACCTTAGCATTGGCGCTCTAATTGAGCAACAACCCACTGAGCCATTCTATCCCCAAAAAAATTTGGAACGCTTCACGAATTTTGATTGTAATATAATATAGTCAAAAGGGAAAATGGAAATTTGGGAAGAATTGGGGTGTGGAGAAAGGGGAAAAGAAAAATTGATATCCTAACAACACTCAACACTCATGACATCATTTGTTATCAATTCATCACTATATAAACAATTTTTCAGTGATCTCATTATTAATAACAGTGGAAACAATTTAAAAATATTATTAATTAAAAGTATTATTTATTAACATCAACAATATTAATATTAAAGATCTTTAAATAAATGATAATGAAAAAGCTAGATTCACAATAAATTGAGCATTCTTTAATGAAAAACCTAATCAAACCATCGTAAATAGCAATAATGATAAGTTGAAAAGAAAAAGTTGAAAAAAATTACTAAAATCTTTGTTTTTTGTGGATTATCGAAGTTTCTTAGAAGTAAAAATTTCAGGTTGTTATCAGATGGCTATTTACAGTTTATCATGAATTATGCAATATGATCACAGCACTTAATTTTGTTGCTCTTGGCTTTTCCTTTTATATATGAAGGGATATTTGAAAAAAATATGAATATGAAAAATATAATATGAAAAAAAATATGAAAAATTTGATGTGAGACTGAGCGATTCTTGACTTAAGTACCTTAATAACTATTTAAAAATTTAAGGTATTCGATATTCGATATATTCGATAATATATTCACTAAAAATATTTTCGTGGATTACGAACTCCATTCTTATTTCAAACAGTTTACTAAAGAAACGAGAAGAAGAATTATCCAAGCGATCAAAAAGTAATTAGACATAAAATCAAGTGATTTACTTTTAAAAATCGAGATATTCGAACTATACTATAACTAATTTAAACTTTATCTTATCCAGCAATCTTTTATGAAGATTATACATGGTTGCCATCGATTTAAGAATAAACGTGCAATGGTGAATAGAACAATGTGTGAGCGATAAAACAAAAAAAATGTTCGAGAAAAAATTTTTTTATATTTCCAGTGATAATTAAGAAAATTAAACAAAATTTTGAAATCAGATTTAAAAAAATCAAGTAAAATGCTTATGCTTAGTACTTGGTACTTCCTTGCTAGGTTAGCTCCGCTATTAATAAATCAGAAATTTTTGGTATGAAATCACTTGGTGATAGAAGCACAACTAGGATGTTAGCACCACTCAGATTTTTTGCCTGCGAATTGACCCTAAATGAAAATTTTTGAAAAGAACTAAAAAGGGAAAAACATTAATTATAATATACCGAAAAACAATGATGATTGGGCGGATGCTGCTCGCAAAAAGAGTTTATTTATTTAGTAAATATTAATGATAATTCACTAATTCATTCAGTGGAAAACTGAAAAAAAAAGGACACACAAATAAGGTAGCAAATAGAATGTCATTTTTCAATTTTCAAGAAATTTTTTCATTTTAAAAAATCGAGTTTGCACAGAATCAATTTCCTCGTTTTTCTCAATTTATGATCATTTAAAAGAAAATTTTTCAGAAATTTTCTTCAAATATTTTATTTATTAACGAATGATAAGTAATAAATATTAGGAAATGATTGTCGATGGCTCTGTAACAAAACAATTGCCACGAGGCTTGTGTTGGAACTGACCTGACTGACGCAGCACTGGGGTCATCGTCTGGGGTAATATAGCCTAGCGAAAAATGCAAAGTAAAGCAGAATGGTTCAATTCGGAAATGCAATACTGAGGTTATACTCTCGGTAGGACTGAATCATCAAAAATCAGGGTAATGCTGGTGACTCACCTAATTTCTATCGCCATGGAAAAATTTGTTTAGCCCAACAAGCCAGCAGAGTGAGTCTAACGCAGTAATGGTGAATGCTCTTTAAGAAAATTATTAAGAAATATCAAAATGGCAGATGTTTATTTTGCATTTCTTCTAAGAACAATTGGTATTAAAATTTTTTGAAAATAAAATTTTTTGTTAGAAATAAAATGAGTGGTTCTGGAAACGCATCTGTACTTCTTTTGCCAAAAATAAATTTCTAAATTTCTAAAGTTTCTAAACCAAGGAAACCAAAAGGTGAGCGCCAGGAAAAAAAGAAAGAAAAATTATAATTTATTTTCGAGTTTTCTTTTTTACTATATTAAGTATTTTTTCCATTATTTTTATTAATTTCATTGCACTTTCAAGTAAAAAATGGTGGTAATCATGAATTCGATTTCTATCGCAATTTACTTGCTGAAATTTAATTCTACTTTTCTTCTTATACTCCTTCTAAATTGCTTTCCAGATAATCTGAATAAAATCGGTGTTATCCACAATTTTCAAGCCTTATTCAAGCCGTTGGTAGCGAGTGAACCGTGGTGCACTGAAATGGTAGCGACCACTCGTCCTTCCTCGCTATGATGATAATGAACATTTGAATTCTTGAAAAAATTCATTTTTTTCTGTGGCAGTAGCAAAATATCAATTAATACTTACTTATAACTAAGTATATAGAAATCAAAATAAAAATTGCGAAGTCGTTATTATTATTCGATTTCAAATTATTTTCTGGGTAAAAATTAAATAAATGTGAATATTTTAAATTCAATTATTTTTAAAAAATGCTAAAAAATAAAAATTGCGCTTCAATTAAATTTTTTGTCCACAAAAATTTGCGAAAATTTATCCAATAAATAATATTACTGTATATATAAATTATTGTTGCATGTTGTATATAAAATTTTAAAAAATTTAATTTATTATTTTTCCAAAGCAGGAAACTCGATAAGAGTTTAGGTTTTAAGGGTCAAAGAGCGTCATCTATTAGATGGTACTGACTCACCAGTAGTTTTTATTTCCAAGTGACTACCTGAAAATTTCTAAGAGTATTAACAATCAATGGAGCTAACGTAATGGCGAGCCAACTACTGCTTTCTTTTACGATTCCTTCTGTTGCCAGGCTGTAATTTTTTTTCTTTCTCATTCACTGCAAAATTTTATGATTCCATAACCAAACTGATTGATTAAAAATCAGATTAATGTTATGAATTAAGATTTAATCACAATGATCAGCGAGTCTTTCATTCAAAGCATTACGCGTAGTAACCTTTGCTGTTTAAAATCAACCGTGAGCCCATTTGTCCCAATTTTTTAAATAAAAGCACAATAAATTCATAATAGAAAAATTCAAAGATAAAATTTTAGCGCTTGTAAATTTTAAATAGATTTTTGAAGAAAAAGAATGAAATTATTGAAAATTAGGATTAAAGAATAAAACAGATTGACTAAAACAGATGAATTTGTTCAGAACATTTTCACACAAAGATGGAACAAAAAGTTTTCTTCTTTATATAAAATTTTGGAAAATTTATTGAAGGAGTCTCCGAAAATAAGAATATTTCTGAATTAGATGAAAATGAAAATCCCTTATAACCAGTTTCAATAAAAATTTGTCCATAAATTTCTCTGACAGTGATTTGGTTCATATCTTTAAATGAACTACAAAAAAGGAAGGAAAATTAGCTATTTTTCCTTGGTCATCAGCTGCAAGATGTCGCAAGTGGTGTTGTCAACTCCCTTCTATTTCTATCCACAAGTGCTCTCTCTACGGCGAATGACCTTGCAGCGATCAGTGGAGGAAGCTAAGTAAATCGGAAATCGGAATGCAGTCAAATGAATGAATTTCAGATAATTTTATTGAGAATTCATAGGCAAAAAATATAAAAGATTTCAGAAAATTTATTGTTTGTGTTGAGGGAAGAGGCAAGAAATTATTGGTTTGTTAGAATAAAAAGGCGATCCCTGTAAGAAAATTTTCGAGAGCTTTTCGAGAGTAAATCAGTACGACAGGCTTCAGCAATTAGTTCGAACTACAGATGAGATGCCTTTAAATCAATACAACATTCCACTCACTCATTTACTTTTAATGCTCTCTGACATATTTAGTTTTCTTTGTCTAATCTCTTTTAACAAATGTTCAGCACACTTCCATGGATTCTCTGGATTCGTCTAACATATTCACTTCAAAGTATCCACACATTGTGCCTCATTTCTGTTTTTGCCAATATATATGAAGTTCGCTTAAATGACATCAAATGACATCACTTAATAAATGCAGCCAAGGACAATATACCCTTTGGTTCATTTATTAAATGACGGGGATCATTGAAGACCACAAAAAGTCAGGTCATAAACTAATGGAACTATTTATTTATTTGAATCGATTGGTAGCGAATTTCTGAATTAATGTCGAAAATACTTTTAGAAAAGAAAAAGCTCATCAGCTATGGGTAGAAACGGCCACTATTTCTAGTGCAGCTTCATTCGCTACTAGTAAGATGAGAAAATTGCCAGAGATTTGTGGGTAGAAATATGTGAACCTCACATCCACTCTGAACTTCCTTAACACTGAGACCAAGCCATGATACTCGCAGTGATGATTTAAGCAACAGCATTCAACCTACAAATCCTGTCCCTCATAATATTTTTCAAAATTTTCCGTCAAAATTTGCCTTATTATCAAATATAACAAAATTCATATGAAAAATATTAAAATGACGAAAAAAGTCAGATTTTAAAAAGCAAAATTAAATTAATTTTGTGATAATCAATAATATCTTCGTTGTTTCCATCATTGATGACCGTAATTTCTTTCCAGTAACTTCTTTTTTCACAGAAAATTATTTCCTTGGCATTTTGAAAAAAAGAATCAGTAATTCAAGAAAAATCTGACTAAAATAAAGCAATAAATTAAAGAAGATAAATTAAAATGGCTGAAAAAATTTATCGACATTCTCACTTTTGATTTAACTGACACTCGCTTGTAAGAAATAACAAATAGAAAAAGAATTGAAAAGCACAATTCTGCTAAACCAGTCGTAAAATCCGATCAAAATGAAAATGATCACATAATTTGATTTAATTATTCGTGAAGAATGAAGAAACAAAAACCTTGGTTGAAATTATTTTCAACGAAGACAACATGAGATGTGAAAATGTAAGCAAAAGAAATAATTACAAGCTTAATGGAAAATGTGATAATAGACTGATTTTGACCTCATTTAATGATATGATATAAATAAATATAAATATTCCGTAGTTCTAAAAGCACTCACTATGGTTGTCCCCACTGACTACTGCGATGAGACATGACATTTCCTCTTGGCGATAAACCGCTCGCTAATACCACTCGGTTTTCACCTTTAACATGTTTATTCTCGCCAAGGGATGGAAATCGAACCTACAGTGCTTGATTTTAATAGAAGCAACATATCGATGACACTTCGCTTCGCTTTTCGGAATTCACGATGAATGAACGAACCATGCTTGCCTTATCAACGCAAATTTCGAACTTCTTAAGAACTTCATGAATTACATTATAAACTGTTAAATAAATTAATTAAGAGCAATTAATAATTGCTGTATTGAGCAATCTGTTCATTGCTCAATAAAATAACGAAAATACTGCAGATCAAATTGTGATTTTTCTTTAAATTTTTCCGTATTTTTGCAATTCTTTTTATATATAATTTTACGAAAATTTGGAATATCAACAGTTAATAGTTATGAAAGAAGAAATCCTTTGTCCAAACAAATTTTTTTACAAATTATCTTCGCGAAAATTAAAGTAAATTTATTCCTTTCTCCGTGGATTTTCCATTTTTAAAATATAAAAATGAATTACCGAAAATAGAATGAAATTCCAAGCAAAATGACAACAATGCTTAACCGCTGCTTCTATTTTCGAGGGCTATAACGCATTATATTTAAATAATTTTTTATTCACAGTATTTAGAAAACAATACGGAACGAGTGATAAAGGTAAATAGATATAAATATTTAGAGGATCAGAAATTTAAAAAAACATGTAGGTCGCTTGCATCATATGGATTCCACTTTTAATGGCAGCTTATTGCTTTTTTCAAAGGACGTATATACTTATGTTGCTTGACCTTAGTAGAAATAGCACATCACTCCATTTGTTACGGCAGAAATTTGATAAATGATCGATTACCCAAATTCATCTTCTGATATTGCGCTTTGTTCCATAAATAATTATGCACATAACACATAACTGACCTAATGTACAACCGTTATAAATAATTATCTTCAACCGTTATAAATAATTATCTTGTTGCAAAGAAATGAAAAGGAATTATTGCTCTTCTCAAAATATTGTTCCTTCCGAGTTCAACAAGTTCCAAACACTAATCGTATAAAAACTCTTTTCAGATATCCAATTTCGTTTATTTTGTTTTCATATCTAAAAGTAATGTACTATATTATGTACTATATTTCGATATAAGTGAATGGAACTGACCCTTTACATTTCTTTTCTAAGCTCCAAATCTTTGCCTAAATATTTTAATTTTTATTCTTCATACGCTCATCATTTTTAACTTGGTTAATTAACTTGGTGAGACCACTGTGTCGGAGATTCATTTGGGCATAGAAATAAAAGAGATTATTTTCGGTGAACTGCGCCACGTGTGTATTATGCACAATAGACGATGAATTCGGCGGGATCCTAGCATCAGTGCATAAGCCAGTGATTTCACTTTTAAAGATCTATCCATGTCAAAGAATTTAATCTATGATGACATTTGGCCCATGCCGAATCAAACTATCATTCCATAATTCTATCTTTATTTTAATATCACGAATATATTATTCTTTATGAACTTAACGAAAAATCGAACTAATTTGCTGAATGAAAATAATATTTAGCACTTTCAATTTAAATTTAAACTTTTTCCAATTTCCGTCACTAATTTCCTAATTAATCAATTAAAATTAATTAAAATTATTAAAAATTGCTATGGCAGATTTGATTTTCACAATAATGGTAAATTTCTTCCACACTTCTTTACGATTTCATGCCATAATTTAGAAATTAACTAACAACGATACGCTTTGCCGGTACGAGAAAGTTGCCAGCACCATCTGGATTCAGCCATTCTTTACCTTATTCATTTACGAAAATATTATAAAAATTTCAAAAAAAGTTATTTCTCCGAATAACTTTTCAAATTCTCCAAATTTCACATAGGAAATGGTTTGTTTTTGGATTGAAAATAATTAATGCGTGAAATATATTTATTTACATAACAAACTTAAACGAGAGCATGAGGAGCATGTGCTGTTATTGTCAAATAACTGCAGTCAGAATTTTCCTAAGGACTGTTCGAATTCGTTCTTAAACACGTATTACTAAAGAAAATTATTTCGGCTTAATTCTTTGAAGATGTCACTGATGAGGACAAAATATCTGACTGGATCAGTTCGGCTCAGATCCGACTCCTAACTCCAATGTAAGCAAACCTATTATTGAAAAATCGCTTCTACTTTATTATCAATAAATAAGCGGTAAATGATTAGCATTTAGCAATTCTGGGCCTAGTTCACTATCGTTAGAACGAAACTTCTCTTCGCTAGAGAATCACTTAAAGGCGGAAGATCCAAGCTGGATTTTACAATCGTAGATGGCATAATGCTCGAAATGCAAAATGTAAAAATAATTCAAACAATACTTTAAACCATAACCTATTAATTAACTTATCAGCTTATTATTTTGATAAAATAATCAAAAATTTTCGGATTTATTCAACCTTCAAGCAAAATTCTTGAAAAAACAATTTATAACAAAAAAAGTAAAAATTTTTTGAAGATCTCTTTCCTTAAAAAATGGAAAAATGGAATTAAAAATTAACGAAGCGTATGACTAAAAGGTTTTTTGTAATTTCGTGGATAGAACAGGATAGAATATAAAAGTCACTTTATAATGGATGCAAACAAATAAGTTCTTTAAAGTGCAAGGTTTAAAGAATTCCAGAAATATTTGTAATATCAGAAATAGCAAATTCATCGTCTATAATGCATGATGCACAATTATGCGCAATTAACCAAACTTCAAATCCAAAGTTTTAAATATCATTCGATTTTCCAGATTATAGGAAGCAAGCCACAATATAACATGTAAAATTGATGCGAAAATCAAATAATGATACAGGTTTGCTATTTTAAAGATTCGATAAGAGTTATGCAACCGTAAATAATCATCAAATACAAGGCACTAATCTAACCAGGCGTTTTTATAAAATATATTAAATATACTAAAAAAATTTAAGTGAATGAACAGAAATAAAAAACTTGAGCAGAATTATATCATCTATGCGAAAATTAATTAAAATACTATCGTATCAAATTATCAAAACAGAATAAATTATTAACGGATTACAAATAAAAATATAAAAACTTAGAAATTTTTTCCCACATAAAATATTAGCATTTTATCCTAATATTTTTAAATTAAATTTTGATATCAACTATTGCTGGCCAATTTTAGAAAAAGCCTATTTTTCGAGGTTTTCAATATTATTATAATATTAAAAACCATCGTGATAAATGATTAATATTAGATGAAAATAATCAAAATAATTGAGAATAATCAAATGAGTCGTTCCTCTTTCACAACACTGGTCATAGGTATAGAATATCCTGAGGCGAAAGCATTTTCTTCTTTTGCCGGATTATATTTCCCATGCAATTTCCGACTTCTTTTTACGTATCGAACTCCAAAAATACTCGCTACAGCAACCACTACAATCAACACTGAAAAATTATTTCTGTAATGTCCCATAAACTTGTGCCTAAGGCACTATAATATAATCTTTAATCCATTAATTTATTTGCATCTAAATCTAAATATAATTGTTGTTCCTTGCATATCACAGCTTATTATTTTATATATTTTAATTCCAGAAAACAACTCGATGACCAAAAGTCAGGGAGGGAGACTGGATTCTGTGCGACCGCAATCCAGTTGTGCTATATCAGAGCAATATTGTATTATACTGCTACTATTATTACAATATTTTTATATTATATCATCATATTTACGAGTAAATTATTTTCAATGGAACAGTCTCTACTATGACCATTCGGCAACTCATAGATACAACAGATCCAAATCGAAGTTAAAAATCATGGAATCATGGAGCTTTTCATTTCCACATTACCAAAAAGGAAAAAAGGTACAAAACTTTGGAATTGGATACTAACATAAAACAACGGATGATGCGACAAGCCAATTAGAAGGGCTTTTTGACACATTAACAGTTCGGCCATTGAGCTTAGTACCCACAATGCTGAGGCTACGAGTCGTTTCATCTATATTGTGCAAAGGTAGTGTTGTGGACAATAAAATATGGTGTTTAGTTGTCTGAAATTTGACAATGGTTTCTTCGAGTGACTTATTTTCAATAGAAAATCCCTCCTCTGGCGTAAATTTCGGTGTTTCCTGCAATGATTTTAAAGTAATAAATGTAATGTAATTTTATGTTGAATTTGGGAAATTAAATTAAATATTCTAAGTATCAAAACCAGACGGTAAATATGAATAAAAGAATATCACTATGCCCAGGAATATCATATCAGTGCCAAAGTTACTTTTAAATAAGCAAGACAATAAACTACGGTAGTTGTAAGAAGTGATGTCCAGACTGTCCAGCTAGATTGCTCTGTTGATGGATATAGCATTTTTGAAAAAACAGTTGAAAGCGCTTTCTCGCTTACAGTTGTAGTTTTATGGCCTTTCGGGGCTGTAGTTATAATTGGAAAAATTGAGGAATAAATTAAAGAGATTGTTTCTTCATTCATATTTGTATCTGCGATATATTTTGAAATGCCAAGTATATTATTAGCTGCAGCTGTAGTTCTCAAGATTTCCGATGCATTATTTCCACTTATTGATAGGTCTGTGCCAAATGGATAAAATGTCGGATCAGCTATAATCGATTTGTTTTCTATAGTAGGGATAAGGAATTCTGATGTTGTGAACGGAGGCATAAGTGTTGCACCATTTTGAAGCGAATCCGCAGTTGCAAACTCAACTATTCTAAAATTTCGAATAACAATAAGACAAAAAAATATCTGGAGAACCCCATAATTCCATAAGAAGAATTAGTGAGTGTAGAGGAAAAATGAAATTACTTTGTTGATGTTGAGCTAAATGAATTAAAACTATCATTTCCAGGTGCAGCTGATATATTTCCAATAAAAGAGAATTCAGGCTGCTTAACGGTAGTGGATAATTGAATGATGTGGTTAGAACTTATTTGTAATGTTGCCGTAGTCAGTGTCGTAAATAGTGAACATTCCAGCAATTCTAAAAATACACTAATTAATCCAAAACTTTGTTTATAAATGATTTGTCCATTACGCGAAACTAACAAAAAAGTACCATTGTTTTCATTGGGGCAAAAACACTTGTAAGAAGCATTGTTTATTATTTCTGGTGACAGAAAGTAATTTTCTTCGTCAACGATACATAATGCATTTGGACCGTAATCATCACAAACGCTACCACTGCAATATAAAATAGAAAATGAAAGTCTACAAAGTCTTATCGATAGGTCTGTGCCAAATGAATAAAATGTCGGATCAGTTATAGCTAATTGGCAAATTTAGAAGAAAACAAACAGCTGAAATTGTTTCAGTTGTTACTGAAGGATTAGGGATAGGAATAGGGATGGCAGTAAATCTGCGTTATGTTACTTGCTCATCTGTTTATCCCCATATCTTCTCGTATATCTGTTTATCGCCTCGAATGACTTTGTGGGAAACGGATCTCATGCTTACAACCGGCAAAGCCAGCTAAAGCAGAAATGATAAGTGGTATTAAAAAATAAAAACATCGAAAAGTAGTAACTGAATTTACGACTCAACTTTCTCAAGAAAAAATAAAATTGGTTCAAAGTTCAAAATAAAAAACTGCTACAAACTGCTACAATTTGGGCAATCAAATAGGAAACATACATTGTACAGATGTCCAAAATGTTGCAATTAATTCCAATATTGCCAGCTAAACACTGGCATTTTGATGTATTATTGTCGCTTTGTTTACATACACCGCCATTTAAACATGGAATATCACAAGTAGACTGTAAAAATTCAATAATAATAATTATTACTATTTTAAAGCAGTATAAGAAGGATAGCTAAGTAGATAATGATTCACATTACTGCATATTGAGAGGTGAAAAATCGTCTCCCCGATAGCCTGCCACTAAAAGTTCGGGTGATACTGGGTGATTCTTTGTAAAAAATTTCTAGTAGCCAGTGGAGGTAGCCTAACCAGAAATACTGAACCCTAACAACTCATTTTTTTATATTATGCGCAAATTACCGCTTAATACATACCACGAAATCATTGAATTCGCAATTCTTCCCGCGAAATCCATGCAAACATAAACAGCTTGCCTGCAAAATGGAATTCTAAAGACTATGGAAGAATGAAAATCCGTTTCTATGCATCAAAAAGGTCAGTTTCGTAAATTCATAAATATGTCTAGCAAATAAAATAATTTCAAATATTAAATTTTAAATTTTTTAATTTGTAAACGGTCAAGATAATAACTTCGCATAAAATAAATTAGACAACAAAAATCAGGTTTTTCACAAATTGCATAAAAAATCAAAATGGGATAATGATAATGATAATGATAATGCATTAAATGATACTCATCAAAGTAGTCAAGTTTCTGAGTCAAATACACAAAATGAGAACGGCAGTCATGGTCTTGTCATTTGCAATTTTACATAATTTATAGCAATCAAAAGCATCAAGAATAGCTATCAAAAATATAATAGTGCAATTAGCTCGAATTTCAACAATATTTGTATTATAAAGTTACTAAAAATTATTAAACCATCTGAATTTTGTGCATACCTTATTGTTTTCATCAATTACACAAGTACCATTATTATGACATTCATGTAAAACGCAAGCATAAATATTTGGATCCTCATGAATTGATGATGTTGAAGAATGGAAAGAAGTAAGGTTAACTGATGGTTCGATAATTTCGGAAGATTCAATGACCAAGCTATGTGGTGTTCTTAGGATATCAAAAGATTCAGATGACAAGTTTGCTGGAAGAAATAGAGTTTTATTAGAGTGTGCAGTATTCGCTGTCTCTGGTAATTCTTTGCTTCTTATTTCAGATAGGACAAAAGTTGTTTCACGAGTTTGGGTTCCCAATTCCTCTGATGATTTCCTCAAAATAGGAGCTTCAGTTGTGGTGATATTAATAGGGTGAACATAAATTGGCAAGAGCCGATGATTAGCATCGGTGGTCGTATCTGATGAAAACTTTTTGAGTTCTGGTAATTCTTTAATTTTAACAGGCTTTGGAAGTACAATTTCTTGAGATACGTTTGGTCCATGTCGAAAAATATTATTAATATCCGGAATAACTGTACTATGGGAAAATATGAATTGAAAGTTATTGCTGCTTGTGGATTTTAATGGTTTAATTTCGATGGATTTTTGAAGTTTACTCTTAGATGGTAACGATTCAGTCCTTACTGAAAATTTCTGCGATTCGCTTGCTTCAATTAATTGTCCTAGAAACAAACAACATGATTCATTTGAACTAATGGAATCTTTTTTAACGAATCTTGTTTAAAATAGGAAAAACTGCTTGGATTTAATATATCTCTTCTTATGGAACCGCCTTAATTATTTCGAATTCTCATTAAAATTATAAAAGGTACCAACCACTGTCCAGCGAATTTCTATCCATAATTCCAAGAACACTAGGACATTTGCAAACAAATGCCATTTGCTGGAATACATTTCTTCTTAAAGTAGGAGGACATCCATCAAGTCTCTCATTCTGTACAGCTAAATCGCGGAAACATCGCGGCCCACGATCTAAATTTTTATAAGCTTTTAAACATTTTAATACTGATTAAGGAAAGGAAATTCATAAGCTCAATCTTCTAAATTTTATTTAGAAAATTATTATACAGTTCTAATGGATTTACCTGCCAAAATTCGAACAGAAAACGTTCTTTCGTATCCGCTAGATGGGAATTGAACTTTTGATACGACTGAACCCGATACATTACAAATTAGTGATGAATCACTTAAAATCCAGGAAAATTTTTTCCATGTGCTTCCTGAAATCTCAATAATTTTTTAATTAATAAGCATTATTTTCACAATATCCATTTTTTGGTAAGAAGCAGACTATCCACAGAAATCTTTGAATGAATAGGAAATAAGAATATCGTAAAAAAAAGAGCACCACTGGAGGCAGAAGTACATTCGCCCAAGTGATTACCATTGGAACTATCTATAACGATTAAAAGTAGCGTATTTGGCACTGATGAAGACCTTAAAAAAACAATATTATTTCACAAAAATATTCTGATTTTAGTTAAGATATTTTATTACCCAAGAAATTTGTAAGAGCCAGTCCATGGTGTGTTAATTTGCTCAATGACCCATGAAACTCTCCCTCTTACTGTATCCGAGAAATGTGCATACTGAGTATCACAAATTGGCAGCAAAGCTGAAATAAAGTAAATAATTTTTAACAGAAAATTTACCGATAATTTTATTTTTAAGAGTAAGAAAAGAAGTTTATTTTAGTTTTAAAGAGTGTTCATTTTGGTTGTCAAATTTTATTGAAGGATCGAATCTTTCCCCAATAGAATTGAATTTATTGCAGAAGAAATGGACACAAAGGTGACAAAAAGTATAATCCAAATGATTAAGGTTAACGCCATTAGACGAAGTCATTAAAATAATTCAATTCACTCCATAGAGAAAATGAATTGCAAAAATTTAATAAAAATAAGTAGGCCATTTTTTATAAATTTTAATTTTTAGATATTAGATACTCGAGTTAAATTGGCTGGATGAATTGAATGTTTTATATTTAAGCTAAGTAATAAGTGATTACCGCCTATCATTTTTGTTGAAGTTCGTTCCAATAGTTGTTAGTACAAGAAGAGATTTTTTTATTCGCTGATAGAGGTATAAGTGAGTCTCCAGTTCCTTACCTGAGTTTTTAATGTGTTTATTCCTGATGAAGGAACCTTGGCGATAATCTGAACAACATCCATTATCCTATCTTAGAGCAATAACCACTCAGCAATCCTACATTAAATTTTATTTATAAATTTATAAATTCATAATGGGTATTCGTAAGGTAGGATAGTCGAATGAATAGATTTAGATTTAGAATAGTAGGGAGACAAATGTTGGGCTTCAGCTTCCAAGCGAGTAGACCTGTCATCCACGTGAACACTAGCACTTTTATCGCCTAATGATTGCCCTGGTAAAAATTTCTAACAGCACTAACAACCAGCGGAACGAGCCTACTTAAAAAATTAGGAGCGCTAACCACTTATCTTTTCAGTTAATGATGAACTAAGAAAGAAAAAAATTGAAAAACTGCCAACCAAATATTAAAAATAATAATAGAATATAGAAAAAAGAATTAATAAGCATTGCTGGGCGCATAATAATTCGTCGAAATTTCTTCCACTATCATTCAACTATTTCACATTTCTGCAACACTAAACAATTTGACTGATCACTCTAAAATGAAACAAGTTATTCATTCGATGAAAAAGATATGAAAAAGAGCCGACGAACTAGTCGATTTACTTACGTACGGTTTATTCCATTATTTATTGTCACATATCAATGAAGAACCTTTTATAATACCAATCACCATTGCTGAAAAGATTTATAATTCTTGAAACTAGCCGGATATTTAATTACTTGTGATCAATGAATAGTTATTAATCTTTAGAGAATTAAATCTTTTAGATTCTTTGCGATACTGATTCAAGGGCTCTGCAGATTTTGAATTGGGACTTATATATCTGGAGATGTATAACATCTGGAAACTGAACCTTTTATTATACCAATCACCACCGATGAAAAGACCTATGTCAACGATACTGTTTTGCGTAAGCTCCCATAGAACAAAATAAAAATAAATGTTTACTTGTTTAAAAATAAAAATAAATCGAAATCGAATAAATCGAAAAATAAAATAAAAGCGTCCAACTCTTCCTAAATTTATCAAATCAAACTCGAAAAATGATCAAACATTAAAAGGCTAAAAATTTTCAGAAACACATAGGAACTCCAAAAAGCGATTAATAACATCGTGCTGTAATAGGTTATTTTATCTAAGAAAGGGATGAATATCTTGGAAATTGGAGAAAAGAATGGTAGAAAAATTTGAATTAAAAAATGTTTCGTTCATCGATGTGACAGAAATAGCCATAAGGCCTTGACTGCCCTGGATCAAAATCTGGATTGATATGACCAGGAGAGGCTCCAAAATTGGCCCAACTATATATGGGCTTAGACGATATAAGAGGAAGTGGTTATTTTTTGGGCATTTTCAGATATATATATATATATATATATACTGAACTAAGAGGCCTAGAAATGCCTTAAGATTGCAGAAACTGGACCTCAACAATGGTGCAAGTTGTTAGGAGATGAACTGGGATAAGAAGATAAAAAAAAAAACTGAATTAAACACCAAATCATAATTCACAGAGTTTTATGTGTTGATGTACATATAACAAATGCCATAAATAATGAGTAAATAAGAGAAATACTTCGGTCAACTGATTCACTAACCTTACAAATCAATTAATAAAAATATTAAAAGGTCAAAGTTGCAAATGTCATAATCTGGAGGTCAAAGTGCTGTGCAAAAAAGTTTCGATTATATATAATTTTAAATTCTCCGCTACATTCAAAGTTTGTCGTTTGAAATCGGTTACAAAATATTGAAATAAATTTCTATCCCCAAGTGACTTTATGGCGAAAGGGTCAGGCTTCCTTGACGTGATGTCCCCCGACGCGCATATTTCTTCTGATCCGGTGGTACATGCGATAAATATACGTTCCGTGCGTAATAATAATAAAAGTCCAAACATAGAATTTGCTCGCGAACCGAAATAAGTACTCAAAATCTGTTAAGGGAGGAGGGGAACTAACCGCTAAAAGGTTGTAAGCGCAATGAGATGCTGGTTGCAACTGCTTGCAACGTCAGAACGCTTATGGATGTTGCAAGCCAAACAATCACTGTCAACACCCTCTCTAAATAACGCGTAGATATGACTCGTTTATCGGAGGACCGTCTTCCTCATGTCCGCTCTCGAATAATTATTAAACTTGGTTCCGAACAAAAATATTGCCTATAACACTGTGGTGTCTCGGATAACTCGGGGCGAAATAGCGTAGCGATGGTCATATCTGAAAGGGCTCGATACGCTCTGATTGAATGGAGACCAGTAAATGACATATACGCGTTTCAAGGGAAAGTTCTCCAATATTCATCACTATATATGCTCCAACTTTATGCGCAGATGACCGCGATTAGGATAAGTTGATAAGTCTATGCAGAACTTCAATTCTTAACAACATCTCTACCAAGAAGTGACATGGTTATAATCGGGGAAGACTGGAATGCGCGCATAGGTCATGATGTCGTTACGATAAATTCGATAATTGGCAAATACAGCATCGGGGTCCAATGCGCCAGTGGAGAACACCTTCTTTGCTGAACAGCATGATTTCTTTGTTACTTATATATGCTTTCGGCATCGGAGGAAGACATCTAATCATGTGAAACTCTCCGGATAACCCATAATAATGAAGTATTCTGTTCAGATTGACTATACCATTGCTCAGTCGCCGCTGGAAAAGTTCGGTATTTGATAGTTCTTATCGGGGCGCTAAAACTGGTAATCGCCATGGATAAGATCATATTATGGCTCGAGCCAAGATTAATATTATTATAAAACTGACAAGTCGTAAGAAACGATATATCTCGAGATCTTTCAACTACCTCAAATTAAAAGATCCGGTAAGATAAGCGCATTTCAAACCGCATTATTGAAATACCTCAGTGAAATGAATGTCAATAACATCTCTGGAACAGCGAATGAATATTGGTCCCAACTAAAAAGATGCCTACAAAAGTCAGCCACCACTTTCATATTGGTACATACTAGTAGGAAATGCACTAGTTAGGTGTCGGTGGAAGCAACTATCCAACTGTCTGAAAAAAGCTGCCAAAGGAGATCCTGATTACCGTATGTTTCGAAGAATTATAACGACAGTAGCACGGAGGGACAGAAATCGCTACTGGAGCGATATGGCCTTGAGAACGGCAATTGAGATAGGTGATAATAGGGAACTGTTTCGCCTTCTCCGCAAAGTAATTATAACTTAAGAAGGGCTTAGTGAAATGATACGGGATATTAATGGGAATATTACTGTCTATTAAAGCTGTTAAAGTTGTCTCAGACGATGGAATGAATTTTTTGAAGCCAAATTTAACCATGCCATCTGTTGTCCCGAATATAACTGATTTGCCCGTCGAACCTTACGTTTGCAATTGTGAGCCGCCAACTGAAAAAGAAATACTCTCTGTAATCCTTAAGCTTAAGGCTAATAAAACTTCCGGAGAAGATGGTCTTTGGTCCGAATTCTTCAAAAGTTATCCACCATCGTTCATAACTCACCTTCAATGTATTCTCTGGTATGGCAAAAAGAAATAATACCAGAAGACTGGAAGAAAGCAATTCTACTTCCCATTCCTAAGAAAGGGTAATTGGACGTATTGCGACAATTACCGAGGAATCAGCCTACTGGGGTAGAATTACTCAGTGGGTTGTTGCTCAGTTGGAAGTGCTGATGCTGATTGGATTCCTCGCAGGAGTAAACCTGTACAAAAATCCGGCCTACTGGACATCTCTAAAAAAATTTTCGCTTCTGCTAAATAGATCATGGCAACACGAGATAAAAGAATGCGTCTTAACCAAACTGAATTCATACCGGGATGCGGTTGTCCTGACCAGATACCAGATATCGGTGCTGGAACATCGATTCAAATACCAGCAACTCACTTGTTTTATCGATTTTGCTGCTTTCGATTGATAGAGCAACGCTCCGGAAAGTGATGGATTGTGAAAGTGCTCCAGAGAAAATCATTCGGGCAACGCACTCATAAAGGCATTTTATCAGTATACCCTGGCGCAAGTCTGTGTATATGGGGAAATTCCTTTGAAATAAATACTGGTGTCCTTTCCGCTATGTGATAGACTGGATAATGGGTATCGCTTGCCGGCATTCAAGAGGTGAATCAATCCTGGAACATAGCATCACAGATCTTGAATACACTGATGATGTAGTCCTTTTTGCTGACAGTATATATATATATATCTAAGATTTTACGGATCCATCGAGCGAACAAAACCACAATTGTATCCATCTTGGCTCAAATATCACCTATTAACAATGTTATCACAGAGCGTCAATTTTGCTGGTTAAGGCATTTTCTCGTCCACCACAAGACACATATTTCGCTACTTACCGAACCCTGTGGTGGTTAGCACCAAAAGCAAGGAGTGCCAATCAAGACCTGGACTGACACAGTCGGGAAAGATTTTGAACGTATAAGGAGACCAGCGATACATAGACTTAGACGACGGAAAGGGGAATGGTTTCTATTGCTACTAGTGATGTGTCGGACCAAACAGCTTGGAGACATCTTACCCTTGTAGCCAGCGGAGTCAGCCTAACCGGTAATGACGAGAACTGTTAGAAGAAGAAGAAAGAACAACACATTACTTGACAAACTCCGACGCTTGCAAAACATAAGGAAAATTAAAGCGACAATAATTATTGTCTCGCATGTGACACCATTTGTGGTCGCACATTTTGGAGCCAAAGACGAGGCCTCAGATAGCCTACGTGGCCATGTCGCATAGAGCTGTACAATACTCTATCCAGCAGGGCATATTTCTGACATTCTAAAATCCTTGATGAGGATTTATATTTTGCGAACTTTTGTGGATACAAGATGATAGCCAATACTAGAGTGCACATTCTTAACAGAAAGCACACATATACCTGAAACGTCAAAAAACAAATTTATCACAATTTCCGACTGATAGGAATTTTTAAATAGCGGCTGCACATGTCGGGTAGTTGCTTCAGTTTTTTTCTTTCGTTTAGTAATTAATGAATGGTGATGGCATCAAAAAATTTAATGCGGCATGTGCCACGGCAACGAATAATGGAAATGAGACCGAATATTTGGTTCGTTTTACCTTTTTTGTATATTTTTACAAATGAAAAGTAGGCTGTGTGACAATAATAATTCAAAAAACCTTAGAAAATTCTGCAATTTTAAGAAAAATGATTCGCATTTTCGAAATGGTTCCCGGGAAGATTCCCGTCCACGGAGTACTCCCGAAGAGATTCCCATCAACAGGGTTTTTCCCGGAAAAATTCCCAGCCTTACCCAGTGAACCTTCTACTCTCGGAGAGTGGTGCGTCTGCAGATCTGAACGCAAGCCTCGATTCTCGCTGGCAGTTATCTTTCCACCGACATAACTTGAAATTCGATATTTGCTTTTCAGTTTTGATTTTCCAAAAATAGGAGATAAGTGTCTATTTTCCGTATTACACAGGCTCCAGTTTAGTTATATATTTCTTTTTTATTTTATTTTTTCTCTCTTTTAAAGTTTTTTAATTTGTATGCATCACTTCCTATCATTCCTTCCATATAGTATCTGTTCGTTTCGCCCTTGAAAAAAAAAGAATTCAAGCATATTCTCCAAAATTCTGCAAATTTTATATAAATAAACTGCCCAGTTAAATATCGTCCTATAAATATCAGATATATCGTCAGTTAAATATCGTCTGAGTTAAATATCGTCCTATTATTCTTCTAAATCCGATTTACTTCCCTTAAAATTTCGAGGACGTCAAGTGCACTTCTATCCTAACTCTTTTGCAGTATAATATCTACATACTCTGTGTTTTCAGTAATTTTCAGTAATTTAGTTCGTTTAGAGCCACAACTGTTTCTTTATTCTTTACGAAGAAATGTGAGTTTTCGCGTAATAAAAAAGTACCATCGTGCTTTATATAATTATAATTTCAATATATTTTCAAAATAATATGTATTGTATAATATATAAATTTTAAAATATGTTAAAATAATATATTTTTGTTGTTATATTTTTTACTGTTTAATTAACTAAATGTATGATTGATGGAATTCTCACAAAATTTTTTTCGATTTTTAGATTAATTAAAATGAATCAAAAAAGAAGAAAATTTGGAATTTTAGGACAGAGTTCGTTACTTTAGCTGCTGAATGCAAAGCAGTTAATATCGGTCAAGTATGTCTGTTATTTTTTTCTCCAAATAATTTCTGAATATTTTTTTAGTAGTTGTTTCGAACTCTGATTAATGAATAAGAAAATTTTTTTATATCCCTTTAATGACCCAAGAATTAGGGAAGAAAAGAAAAAACTTTCTCGAATGAATATTTTTTGCTCAATATTTTCTCGATATATTTATTATTCACTGGAGATTTTTGAGTAATTTTTATACAAATTTGTTTTTTTTTCAAGAACCTTTGGTTTAATTTAAATTTTAAATTTATTTCAAATTTCAAATTTGTCCAGTTGTTCAGATTTATTGCTTAAATTTGTCGAATTCCAGGGTTTTCCGAATATTGCTGCTCCTGATTTTGTCACGAATTTGTTAAAAAATGTGTGCAATCACCCAGAAGAAGTCGATTATCACCAATACACTAGAGGATTTGGACATCCTAGATTGGTAAATCATTTTATTGCAAACTTGTGGTAGTTTTTTGCTTATTGCTCTTATTTTAGGTCAAAGCCATATCAAAGTTGTATACAAAAACATTGAAAGTTGATCTAAATCCCGATACGAATGTGTTAATCACTGTTGGCGGATATCTATCGCTCTATTACACTTTTATGGGTTGGTTGAATGATGGTGATGAAGTAATTGGTCAGTTTTTGTTCTTATTTTTCTTTAATGAGTTCTTTATCAAATTATATCAAAAATTCTCGAAAATTGAATAAAATATGATCATCAGTATTATTTGAACATAACCGAGAGTACAAAACTTGCCTTAAGATTATTTAAATTAGCAAATATTTTATTGATAAATCCATTCCATTTTGCAGTAATTGAGCCAGCGTTTGACTGCTACATACCTCAAATATTGATGGCAGATGGCGTCCCATTACCAGTGCCATTGGAGCTATCACCCAATCCGAAAAATAGTTCTGATTATCGCTTAAATTTGCAGTCTGTTGAAGAAAAAATTAGTTCTCGGACTAAAATGCTAGTACTAAACAATCCACATAATCCGACTGGAAAACTTTTCACCGAGTTCGTATTTCTTTATATGGGCCATTCAATTTTTTTAAATTTTATCCTTCCATTTTTTTTGGAAAATCAGTTATATAATATATGAGTAGTAAGAATATTAGTTCTTGGTGGTTTTGACAGAAATGAGTTAAATTATTTTTTATTGAAATTGAAAAATATTTTGAAATTCTTTTTTTCTGAAATTTTTTTGCAATGATTTTCAATAATTTATTGTTCTGGAAGAGATGAACTCAGTGGTTTGGCTGATATTGCGAAACGGCATGACTTGTTGGTCGTATCAGACGAAGTTTATGAGTGGCATATATATCCTGGTAAAAAAATGATTCGGTTTGGTATGTGGACTTTATGTTCTTCTAGCTTAGATAATACATAAATTTATAAAATATATGTTTTAATCATTTGATGTTTATAGCGAAATAATTGATCTTTATTTCATGCTATTATATATTAAAATATCATAATAGTAAAAATTATTGTTAAAAATTGATAAATGGTTGTTAAAGATGGCTAACTTATTGGTTGTAATAAATAGGATTAGAGTTAGATATAAAATAAACGTTAAATGATAAAAGATAAAAATTTTAGATAAAAGTTTTAAACGCTCAGCGCTCAATGTTTGTAGATGATATATTAAAAATTCAGTACAATCTCTTTAAAAAGTTTTGGTTTTAAAGATTTTATGTTGCATTTTAGTTTTGTATTTAGAAATGGTAGTACTTCATTAGATAAAACCAGGAAAGACAGTTTATATTTGTGTTAAAAATTCGTAAATGATTTTTTTTTCTATATGTTTTGCACGGAATTCTTTGAGTGAGAGTGAGTGAGATTGAGAGCGGATTTGATTATTGTTCCCTTGAACAAAGTAATCGGAATATTTGAAGTGGTGCTGCACTTTAAAAAAAGAATGTGCGAAAAGAATATGATCTATTTCAGCCAGTCTTCCCGGTATGTTTGAAAGAACGATTACAATTGGCAGCGCTGGAAAAACATTTAGTATAACAGGTTGGAAAACAGGTTGGTCAATTGGTCCAGCACATTTACTTGGACCTTTGAAGCTTCTACATCAGAACTGCGTTTTTACTTGTCCAACGCCTTTACAAGTCCGTTAAATTTTTTTTAGTAGATAGAATTTTTTTAAATTTAAATTTTTTGACAAATAGTTCAAAACTTAATGTTTCCTTTTTTATACTTAAATTTCTAGGAAGCTATTGCTCAAGCATTAGAACTCGAATTAGAACTGTTTTCATCGAATCCAGATAAAAGCTATTTATTAACAGTGATGACATCAAATTTGCGTGGCAAAAGAAATCGTATGGCTGAAATGTTGAGAAACGCGGGAATGAAGCCTATAATACCGGAATCTGGTTATTTTATGTTGGCTGATATTTCGGACTTAGGTAATGGGATTATAGTTTATAATTTTTCTTTTGAATATTTTTAAAATTTCATGTTTTTGAGCAATTCTGTCGAACCCTTCTCGCTTTCTTTTCATACTGTGGTAATGAATTGGCATTCTTTTCAACTATTCCTATTTTTTTCTTTGCCTTAATTCTATTATTCTTAATAATAATAGCAAGTTTACTCGATTTGATTATATTTTAGTGGTTTGATACTTATAATTCATAGTCACAAATTTGGAATTTGCGAAATTTGGGTTTGGGTGAGTGATAACCAGTACATTTTCCAATGATCCTCATGCAACATTTTCGCCAAATTAGCGGGAAAAAAGTTTGAGTTTTTCTAGCCTTTGTTCAAGATTCAACCTTTCGTCATTAATTTAAATGCAAATTTTTATCCTATTTTATTCGCCCTCTTCATTATCCTATTAAGAAAACTTAAAAAATACATTTTTAATTTTTTTTCAGCAAATAAAGTATATGTTGTGGATAAAAATAAGGAAGAAGCGCTCGATTTTCAGTTCGTTCGTTGGTTGTGTAAGGAACATGTATATTTTTCTTTTTCTTTCATTTTTACTTCTTTTATTATATTTTGGCGTGCCTGTTTCATAAATATTTATATGTATAATATAGCCCTAAATACGATCTTACGTTTTATCGTCATTTTCATTAACTCTGGAAACATTAAGCATTCTGATTAGATGAATTCTATTGACCATCAAAGTAATTAAAAGTAATCTGGGTGGACCCATAATTAACTGATTCTAATTCTCTCATATATAAGTCTCTCAGCGGAAGAATTATATCCATCCTTTAATATTCTGATTTCCAGAAATTGGCTACAATACCGTCGTCAGCTTTCTATTCAGACGAATACAAGGCTCAAAACGACCATTTTATCCGTGTTTGCTTTTTTAAGGTGAACTTTTGAAGTTTAATGTTATTATCGTTTTATTTTTAATAAACTAGTTGTTGTTTACTATTTTCGGATACTGTGCACAAAATAAATTAATTTTGAATAAATTATACCATCAAACACAATTTATAACTTTTAAAAATATTTGCAATTTTATAAAAAATTATTTTCAGTCAAACGAAACTCTAAATGAAGCGGATGCAATTTTGCAGAAGTTATCCAGTAAAAGTGGCGAAAGAACATTCAATAAATAATTATTTTTGAATTATTTACATTTCTTTTATTTTTGTTTTGAATTTTTGTATTTACTTCATTCTTCCTTATTCTCTTGGTATACTACCCGTTTTTTAATTAGCTGACGTTATTTTCTTGAAATGTTCTGCAAATAATTTTTATTTTCATTTGATTTTAATTTTTATTAATTCATGATTTTTCTTTAATTTCGTCTGAGCATTTTGGTTTCACTTTGTATTTTCTAATTGATTTCCATAGAGAAACTGCGATAAAGTTATGAAAAAATATTCAAATTGGTTTGTTTTGGTATTTTTAGTTGAATAATTTTATCTCTAATAAACGAATTTTATCTTTTGAATTTTATATTCTTTGCATTTTAAATCTGCAAGTATAAATTTTATTTTTATGTATTTTGAGAAGGACGATATATGTCACATTACGTTCCTTTTTGTTTTTTTTTTTTTAAGAAAAGTGTTTATTTATAGATTTGAATATTAAATTCCTTCTAATTATCAGCAGGTTTGGAATGCAGAACCAGACAAGTGCTCTTCATGGCTTGGAATCTGTTAAAGATATCGGTGTAACCAACGAAAATTATATGCGAATGATAAAAGATTTTATGGCCCAGTACAATCGTGTTTCAGAGTATTGTTTTAATAATTGTGTCAAGGATTTTACTTGCAGGTGGTCATCTTTTTGTCTGTTTTTTTGCTTATTCCATGTTTTTTTTTGTTTTCTTATTGGTTTTTTGGTTTCATCGATTTTACGGTTTAATTAGTTTTTTGTTTGCATTTTTTTAAAATCAAAGACATAAAATCAAATCTTTTTGAATAAATTTTTTGGAGAGATTTTTCATTTATTTGGCTATGCTGCGCTTCTGTCTTTTTTATTTTAACCATTACTGGTTAGGCTGGTTGCACTGGATAAAGTGGCAAAACGTTTCCATGCTGTTCATTCTGATGCCATCTTTGATAGCCATTTTTTTTCCTTCGTCTGAAGCCATACATTGCTGTCCTTCTATACATTCAAAATCTTTCCTGACTCATCATTCCTTCGCTTTTGGCACCATTCATCACAGGTTTTAACAAATAACGATATATGTTCATCTTTTGGTGGGCATCTTGCCCTACTAATGAAGACAATCATATGAGATTTTATCCGCTGAATGAATTCGTGATATATACCTTAGATATAAGTGATCAAAGGTAGATAACTTCTTAATATCCTCCACTCTCACTGGCCATATCTTTGCCATATAACAAGATTGAATGAACTATAGTTATACAAACGCAGACCTTCATTTTTATGGTGGCTTTCCATAGTTCCACAAAAGCTTCATCAACCGGAAAAACACATTTCTAGCCATCGTTATCGGGGTTGTGATTTCGTCTTTATCCTTTCCACTTGGGATTAGAATAGATCTAAGATTTAAAATCAGGCATTGTTGATACATTTATAGCATTTAGCATTGTCTGCATTTCATCATAAGCAAAAAGGATTATATCATCAATATATTCAAGGACTGTGATACTCTCGAGAAATTTGAACATCTTAAGTGTGGACGAGATTATCCAGCATTATCCATTATCCAGTCTATCACATAATTGAATATTGTTGGGAGCACAATCTTGACATACAACAGTTCTTATTTCGAAAGGATCTGTTAGTTCCACATAGATATAAGCTTGTGCCAATATATGCCGATGAAATATATTTTTGAGTCGAATGGTCTTCTCTGGAACACCGTTACCTTCCATCCTTCTAAAGAACCACTCAATTAAATTGAAAATAACTGTAAAATCGGTGATAAAGCATTGCATCCTTTGTATTCATCCTTTGTGAATAAATATTTAGCCGCATCTTGATTCAAATTCAGCCTCGTTGGAACGCATCTTGTTGTCTCGTGCTACCATAAGTGTATTTGATAAGAAAGAAGTGAAAATTTTCTTGGAGATTATGGTAGACTGTTTTCTGGATAATTATCACACTTTATCCTGTCATCTTTCTTAAGAATTGTAGGCAGAATTTGTCACAGTCATCTGTTATGAAGGGCAATGGACATCATTTAAAGATTTCGACCCGAAGGGTTTTGCCCTTCATAGTCTTCTTCTGGAGTTTTTTAAGCTTTTGAATGATAGAGATTTTCTGTTCTGATGGTAACTTGCACTTGCAAAAATATGGCTTACAAATGAGTCCCAGACAACAGATGGCGCATTTTGGTTATATTTTCCTCAAAGAATTCCTTCCACTTTACTAGAAATGCGTTTTCTTATTTTGTTTGTTTTGTTTCCATCTTTAGATGCAGTTATATGGGTTTTTTATTTTTATTTGTACGATATTAAATAAGAATGAGTTGATTTCTTTGTAATTTTGTATAAGATTTCAGTTCAAGAGCTATCAAAACGACATTTCAGGGTAATTGCTAACGTGTATATAGGTTTCCAACCTGATAGGTTTGTCTTATAGTGGGTTCGTCCTACTGTATAATTCAAAAACGACTAGTTATTGCCCAAGACATATGTTATGGCTCCACTGGTGCATATTTCTTTCCCTTTTATTTGCTTAAAATTCTAAAAATTTTAAATTTATCAGGTAGTGTTGTGTGTTATTTTATTTTATTTCATAATTTATCATAATTTAAATATGTCGAAGATAAGAAAAGTGGGCGCTGAATGTCATGAATTCAGTGAACAGTGATCAATAAATTATTTTTTTTGCGCAGAGGAATGATAAATGTATCTCATTTGTAAGGAATCGTGCTTGAAGTTATAATTTGAAACGGCAGTGTGTTGTGGAATACGACAAATTTCAAAGAAATTTACTAAAGAAAAAGAAGAGTTATAAATCAATAATCAATATCAAATGAAATTCTTTATACATCAAAGTTACGTTGCAGAAGAACTGAAGCAAATTTTCGAGCTTACCGAGTTATAACCGAATGACGAATGTTTTACCAATGATAAAGCCTCAACTGTGACGAGAGATTTGGGTTTCATGACAAAAGCAGACTCAGAAAAAAAGTTTGTGATATCGAACACTTTTCAGTTGTTGGCTTGAGTGGAGTTGCAAACCATTTATTTATATGTTTTGTAAATTTAATATTACTGATTTATAACTCTTCTTTTTCTTCAGTAAATTTCTTTAAATTTTTGAAGTAATTGAAGAATTAGTAACATTAAAAAGGTTAGTGACAGCTAAAATATAATCATAAATAATTAATGGCTTCTAACTAAATTGGAATTTGCTATCAGCGGTGACTGTAGATGGTCCAAAGTTTTCTAGTCTGCATACTCTATTTATTGGTTCATGAGGGCATCACTACCTATCGGGGAAGGATATTTATCATACACCAGCAATTTCTCGCGATAAGTTTTCGAGTGTCGATCCAGTCGTGTATATCAACAGTCAGTTGCTTTCGCATGATTTGAATTTTGAAAACCATCAATTCAGGGCTTTCCTTGAAGCATTCGAGGCGAATATGACGATTTATTGTATCACGCTGGAATGCAGTGGTTGAGCACGAAAATATCATAAATTTAATCTCAGATTCGAAATTGGCATGTAAACGAGAAATCACAATCTGCACTGGAACTATTCGGCTCTAAGTGGGTGTGACGTCTCGCGTTTCAGATATATACGAAAATTTGAATTTTTCAAACAATTAAATTTGCTGGGATAAATTTTTTAACGATTTGTCCTGTGATTAATTGTCCTCATTTGGAACAAAATTAGAATTATAAAAAAGTTTAAAACTATTTAAACTTTTAGATTCACACTTTCCCAGTTACAACAATTTGTCGAAAATTACGTTTAGTTGCAATTTCTCTAGCGAAGACCATTCAAAAAATTGTGTTATTGTAAGATGTCTTTGATCCGAAAATCTACTGAAAATTTATTTAAAAATTCATTCAAGCATAATTTTGAAGTGGATTTCCACTTAAAGCGCTGACTTTCGAGCTAATAATGAGTTGAAATCATCATTCAAAATGAAAATTTTATTCAGTTATAGGCCATGTTAACCGAATCTGATTGTTCAAGAACTGATCTGATTGTTTAAAAATTTTGCAATTTTGCAAGAGTGAAATCAAATTTTATCTCAAATTTTGAAAATTTTGATATTTGATGTTTTTCTGTGTTTTCAGAAATGAAGTTCGATTGAAAAAATTGGTAATGCATAACTGATCTGCGAAAAATTTTTTGGGACATCGCATTTAAAACCAAATATTAAAAAAATTCTTTTATTCCTCAAAAGAAGCCCAATTGTCGCCCAGTTGATTTAATTTTTCATTTTAATTCTCCTTTATTTTGTTATAGATTTTACTTTACACAAATTCATTTGACAACAAATGATTACTTTACACAAAATCATTCGACAACATTTACTAGACAAGTGTATGTGACCCTTTCACTATAGAGTTACTTGAGGATAAAGCTACAGGTGAGTCCCCAGCAACCACCCAGATTTTTGATATGGCAGGTTTATTCCTGTCAAAGACAAACATAATTATTTTATATTATTTTATAATTATTATAGATTTTATATGTACACATATACATATATTTATTTCAGTTCTTTGTTTTTTCTTATTTTTTTGTTTTTTATGTTAGGAAAAAGAAAGGAGGAAGAAAAAAAAGAAAAAAAAACTTAGCTCAAAGTTCGATGATTATAGAAAGTTCTAGAAAAATATTCCGAAAGAGACAATTGTAGCGGAATAATTGAATGGCTTCCATTACTGTCGACGATATCATCAGACCGCGCCACTTGGAAGCGTCTTACCCTTGTAGCCGTTGAAGCCAGTTAGGAGCCAGTTGGAGCCTAGCTAGTAATGGTGAGAGCTGTTAGAAGAAGAAAGTTTACATTAACTCAATTAAAACTTATATGACCATTAATTAAATTTAAAATTTAATTAGAATTTATATTTGAGTAAGGTTTCTAGTTAGAATTATTCTGCGTATTTCAAAATTCGGGCCTTCTTTTAAAAAAGTTTCGACTCCGTGGCGTAGTATCCTAACCGTTGTTCTGTGAATTTTCGACTCCGTGGTGTGGTATGCGAACCGTTGTTCTATGAATTTTCGACTCCGAGATGTGATATCCGAACCGTTGTTCTGTCTTGTTTAACTCGAAAAATGAGCAAATTCAAAAGTTTGCAACTAATAAAAATAAAGTTTCAGATCTTTAAACGATAAAGAAATGCAGTGTTCGTCTAATTGTTTCCAAAAGTTTGTAAAAGCAAGTCAAAGATTGGCTGTTCGTTTTCATGAAATTCAGAATATCGATCAGAATATTAGAAATGCTGGGTTGTGATTTTTTAGTGTTTTTTATAGATATCTTATTGTTAATGCTCGGAAAGTATCGTTTTTTTTCGATTTTACTCCTACCGAACTTCTCACATGGTTTAAAGTTTAAAAATCTGAATGGTTTTGGTAACTATATTTCTATCGACAAATGGTTCAGAAGTGAACGAATCTTACTAAAGAGATTACTAAAGAGAGTAAATGCTAACCATTATTATATAAAACATTTTTGCAAAACGCTAGGGAGTTATTTATAAAAGGTGGCATTTTATTTATTCATTGTATAAATTGGATTTATATCATAGAAGAAGTTACTGAGTTTGTCAACTGCTTCATTTAATTAAGGTTTCCAATTTAATTGCTACTTGATTTTGATTTATTTGTTGTTTTAGGAAGAGGATAGTGTTTCACCTTGATGATTTTTCAGTGATATTAGACTCTTTTAGATTCGTTCATTGGCGAGGATTCTTTAATGGCATTTCTTAGGTTTCCGGAATGTTCCAATATGGATAGATAAAGTAAACTTTTTTTTATATATTCTAATCTAAGAAAAATACTAAGAATTTTAATAATTTTAATCGATATGTAATTTAAAAACAAAAATATTTTTGCAACTGATTTATTATAAATAAATTAATAAAAATAAGTGCAAAAATTTTAAATCAACTTGGCCATTTGTTACTGTTGAAAATCTTTTTTTTCTAAGCTTTAGATTTAAATAATTTTAGGAAAGAATAAGCATAAGGAATAGGCAATGGGAATTGTGCCAAAAGATTTAGTTGAAATTAGATAAAACACCATTTACTTCGTACTATTTGATTTTTAAAATTTCAACTAGCAAGCGTATGAAAGCAGATTTTCCTCTTCCAAACTTCTTCAAATGAATAAGCTGTAGGGAGACATAGCGCTTTGACTGAAATCATCTTCCACCGACAGGTTCAGTCCTTGTTTCTTGCTAGGTGTGGAATTAGTCCAAGCTTGCTGGAGTATCATTTGTACCTTCATCTTTTAGTGATTCTTGCAAAATAATCTCATTCCAGTGGCCAGTAAGTACTTTAATATCTTTGAACATTGCTTTATGGAATAAATAAATCTCGTTAAAGCTCTGTGAGATTTAATTAATATAATCCGATTGAGCATCAGCTGGAAAAATTTATGGGTCCCATCCGTTTCTCTTCTCTATTCTATTCACATCTGTAGAATAAGTTGAAATAAATTCAATAGCTCATTGCAACGATCATCACAAAATGATCCAAGCGTTCCCTTATAATTTATAATTCATAATAAAGCATTTTTGATTGGTTCTTTTTCGTCGTTTACATCATAAAATTGAGTTCAAATTTTTTGGATTTTGGCATATTTGCGATAATTATTGAAAAATTTTATAAGGAATGGCGTTAACTATATTCATTAATCATTGGCGATAGTTGTATAGGCGAATATGAAAGATATAATCATCAGAAAAATAAAAAAGAAAGGCCAGGAATTCTTGTTAAGATATGTGATAGGTTGAACGGACTGATGTTTTTCGAAATGTTCAAAAATAATTGCTAAAATTACAGATGAATTTCCTATGGCCAACCTATTTCTTCGAAGCCTTTTAATTTCCAGTTCCACTGCTTGGAGGTTCTGTAGATTCCTACTAATTTTTCATTTTGAGCATTTTGGACATTTTGAAAGTTGTGGTTGTACTCAGATATGTTTACTTCTGTCAGTAGTATACAGGTCCAATAATTCCCAAGATCCAACGATTTCCAGATCTCTCAATTTGCATATATAACATAAAAATGTATAAAAAAAAGTAAACAGTTAAAATTAACAGTTAACGCTATCTTGGCTGGTTAATAATGCGATGAGAATTTACCAGGGAATCACGGCAGAAATACGAGTTTATTACTAGCATATTTTTTTTCAATGAGAGCTTCAGTTCTGATGGGAACGAGAGCCGAACCGATATACATAAGTATATAAAATTACATGTAAGGGAAACATGTAATAATAATGGTTTATTTGATTATACAGATCGTTATATTTTTTGATATGGGCACACTTTTCAGTTCAGTCGTTTTTATATCTGCATCGAAATCATATTACTAGCAAGCCGAGTTAGCCTAGCCAGAAACGATGTGAGCTAATCACCTCCTGTAATGCGATCTTTGTTTTCTTGCTATTGAATATTGCAATAAATAAATGAAAATTGGTTTAAAAGCCAAAATATTTTAATAAATAATAATAATTTTAATAGGTGATTATTATTGTTTTCATTTCAATTTCGAAAAATCACTGAACAATGGAAAAAGAAAATAATAATAATATCGAGGCATGCTAAGGATTTACCTATGTTCTCGACTAACCAACAAATTGTATATTTCTTTTTGATTGACTAGTTTGAAAAAGTTGTCAGGTTGGAGAGAATGCATATGTATTCTGCTTGGAACAGAGACACATTTTAGAAGATTATGTGCAGTTAGGATAATGAGAAAAAATATTGTGAAAGGTGAATTGTGAATTGAGCATTTCGTTGAAGAAAAAAAGAGTTCTCGGATATTTGGCAGATGATAAGAGAATCTAATGATATACAAATGCAATGAACGATATAGAAAAGAACCGATTTTTAAAGAATTTATTGCGAAGAAAATAAAGATGCGTTTCCCGAATCTCGCGGGAATGAGTCGCTAGAAAAATATGTGGTGCTGAGTGCAAGAAGTCAACTGTTTTCATGAACCTGTATTCAGAAAATGCTGCCAGCTTTGAATCGTCGCGAACGTTTTATGAAACGAGTTCATGCTTTCACATCGACCGATCAATCATTTGATTCACTGACGAACTCACAGAATACTTCGACACCACCTGCTGAAAGCAATACGCGTTTCCTAACCGTTCCAACACCACTGGAGGTCGGACTCACTCAGTTTGAGCGTCCCCCTCATAAAAAGGTCCAAACCATCGTGCGTACTTTAGGTTTAAATTCTAAAAACAGTTTATTATTTCCAGCAGAGCTTAATCGATTTTTGACTGACAAATATTTTTTCAAATTTCGTTAAGTTAAATATCGTTAAACGATTTTTTTAATGCAACTTATCATTTATTATCTAAATCTCAAAAAACAAACCTACATCTGACCACTTATTGGTCAATTATTGTCCTCAAAATCGTTGGGTAATAATTTGGGTAATGTTTAAATTTTTCTGTTTGTTCTCTTCAAGTATTCCAAGTTTTTTCTTATTTTCTTAACATTATTTGATAACATAACATTATCATAATTTGATCAACTTTCTTGATGGATTTTCAATAATATGGATGGATTTTTGCTTAATAAGCTTGACACGGCTATTTTTTTGCGTTGCTGGCTGCAAAGGAAACTAGTATAGACCGGTGGTTTAGGCCATCATTCAAAGAACTTTGCTCGATATCTTTCATTCGAAAGAACAGATTCAAAACCATTGAAAATCAAAGCTAGAAGGTACTGAGGACTCACTCTTATCGCTAAGTATTTCTCGAGTGAAGTGGATTCACTCTTCAAGCACTGTAGATGACATAAGAAAAGAATTAGCTGAATACTAGAACCGCATAAGCTAGCTTATATATGGTGAAAAGTATGGATCTGTGAGGGTGAAATTGGATTTCCCCTTCGAGTTCTGGGTAGCGAATGAAGATTGCACCATATGTGAAGTTAGATATTGTGAACACTTTAGTTTTTGGCTATAAAGTATGCCTAAAATGAAAATAAAAATAGACCTCACTCTCATGGTTTTCTATCTTATTTTTCTTTCTGTTTAAAACTTAAGACAAATAAAAATGGGTAAAAAGCGGGAAAAAATTTCTGAAATTCCTAAGCAATTAAAGATTGTGGTTTTTTAAACGATTCTTTCGAATTCCTTTAGAAGCACGCTAATTTAATTCCATGAAATATGCAAATTTAGAAATCCGCCGAAAGAAAAAGGATGTTTTGGAAAAAAACATCATATGTCATATGAATATCATTAACAAGCTCCCTTGGGAAACTGATCGATTGAAACTGATAATGTCAGAAGGAATTCATATATTTCAAAGTTCCATACTTTAAATTAAAATCCTTTGAAAAAAATATTGGATTCTATAGATGGAATTTGTGGCAATCTCACCAATCCTTTTGTAAGCTTTTAACCTCTTGATATTTTACAATGTTTTTTTAAGGATGTCATCGAAAAAATTCCTATGCGAGCCCGATCACAAAGTTGGTTGATAAGAACAAGGCATATGCTAGATGATGATACGGTTGGTTTTTTCCTATTTCTTGCCAGTTTTCTCGAACAAATAATAGATAGTATGATACTCAGTATGCATCATTATTATTATTATTTTTCCAACTTTTTTTTAATTTTAGGAGTTCCATATGGTGAGGTGAGATTTCATAATGGAGATTAGTCTTAATAGAATAGAATATTAATTGAGGAAGTTCTTGTATAAGTTCAGCATATTAAATTGAAGTCTTATCAAGTTTTTTGTTTTATATTTATATAAATGAAGGGCAGTTAAGCTTCGGATGGTTAAACCTCAATAACTTTTCTGTAACAGTCTAAGCTTGTAAACGAGAAACACCGCTCTGAGAATATATTTTAAAGTTTGTAGTGATCTAATTTATACTCGAGCTTCATATTGCTGTTTTGCTGAAAACTTTGTATCTTTTTATAAATGAAAAAGAAATCTATTCAATGGAGGAAAATTTAATGTAAGAAATTTTCACAAGCGGCAAAGTTTAATAATAAATAAATTGCATATCAATTGCTCAACAACTGCTTAGAACCACCACATTCAGTTCATCAAAATTTATAAATATTTAATTAAAAATTATGTCACATGTGTCACATTATGAAATATTGTCATTAAGTAAAAAACAACAGCACATATTATAATAATTTTTCTGAAATATTCGAATATTATTTCGAGACTTTGGTATCGGTAAAGAAGGAGATGCTCCGAATTAATGGTATGAAAATAGGGAAAAAATATTGTATTTTTGGCTATCACGGGAATTTATCGATTTTAGACGCACTTCATACAAGTTTTCTTTGTCCCATACAGATAAATGGGATCACGATAGTTGAATGGATAGTGATTCATTATTTTATCATGAAGCACGGACCTTGATTGCCAATTTTTCCTTAAGAATCCATGATGCTGACGAACTATCTGTATGAAAAGTTATTGAGATTTAACAATAAATAAAATAAAAAACTGCAAAATGAAGATATAAAAATGTAACAATTGGAAAAAGGAAAGAATAAGAATTATAATAATATATTTTTAGCCTCGTACTCCAGTAATATCAGGAATTATGTATGCTCTTTCGATCTTACTTCTCATCATTACTTTTCCATTTTGTTTACCATTCTGCTTAAAAATCGCCAAGTGAGTTGTAATAATAGCAGTTTAATTGTGCCATATTATTTTTGGCTTCTCGGTTTATTTGATCTTAATTTATGTCAACAATGATAATAAAATATTATATTAGCAATATCAGCAATTAGCGAAGAATTTTATTAAAAGAATTGATATTTAAGAGAGTATGAAAGAGCAGTGGTTATGCGGTTAGGAAGACTCATCGATGGTGGTACTAAAGGGCCTGGATTGTTTTTCGTTATCCCATGCATAGACACATTTCGAATCGTAAGTTTTTCTTTACTCATTACTCTATAAGTCTATAAGATCTATAAGTGAAAAACGATAGACCAAGCCTCAGTGGTGGAAAACGGTAGAGCAGGGTATTTTGTTATCACGTGTATAAACAGATTTCGAATCAAAATTTATTCTTTAAATTTTTTTTACTCTTTGTTCATATTTATAATGCTGTTGGAAGTAAACCGCTGCAAAAAATAATTTATTTCTTAGTCCTTTGAATTTTCTTTCAATGCCCAATATATTTACCATAACTTTATTTTTTCTGGATTATTGCATTTTAATGAAGGTTATTGTTTGAGATAGATTTTTGAGGGCAAATTTCTTATACAAATTTGCGCTAAATTCATCTTCTCCGGAGAGAGGAGAGAGCATATTTTTTCAGAGAGAAAGATTTTTAGATTCATTCATTTGATCATTAATTAAAAAGATTTTTTTATAAGTCTACTCAATTATTCTTAACATACTCTGAAAAGAAAGAGAAGAAAAGGCAATTACTAAAAATAGGAATAAAATGGGTTAGTGGATTGTTGCTTTTGGACGGCATTCTTTTGGAATGCCGATACTGATTCCTCTTCCGGCAAAAATAAACCTGTCTTTCAAAAATTCAGGCAAAAATTCAGTGCTGGAATCTCTTATATTTTATTGGCAAGTAAATCCTATAAAAATTCTAATCCATAATCGATAAGCCAATGGGCCAGACAAAAATGGTGGATCTCTTAGAAAAAATTATAGGAATTATGGCAAATAAGAAGGGATTTATCTTGATATATTTTTAGGATGAAAATCTTAATTGGAATTTATCAATCTTCATATTTCATAGTAAATCCCTACAGATTTCGCTATGTTGTAAACTATTTGCAAAATGCGTATATTTCCAATAAAGATAAAAATTTAATATAAATAAAAAGTATAAATAATAGAATAAATCTTAATTTTGGCAGGCTTTTAAATCCGAAATGCTGGATTCATGCATATGGGTATCCTTTATAAAGAATCATATTTCATTAGCTTGCTCATAAAATATTATAAATAATTTTGAATAATAGGTCGATCTTCGCGTTCTTTCTTTTGATGTGCCTCCACAGGAAATCCTTAGCCGAGATTCCGTTACAGTGACTGTTGAAGCAGTTATTTATTTTCGTGTTAGCAATCCTGTCATATCGGTTACTAATGTCAACGATCCACAGTTTAGCACTAAACTGCTTGCTCAAACTACACTTCGTAATGTTTTGGGAACACGAACATTAAGTGAAATGCTTAGTGAAAGAGACAGCATCGCCAATGTGAGTTTCATTTACTTTTTTCATTATATTTTTACAGGAGTTTTGCGAATCTCTGCTTTATTTTTTCGAAAATTCTCTAAAAACTTATGTTTGCTTTAATTTGCTTTTTATTTATTTATTTTTTCTAATTATTATTTACTATAGTGTAGTGCATTAACAAAATTTATTTTTCTAAATATATATCTAAAAATACACAAGTATATAAATTTGTGAAAATTATTAAAATGCTGATGAAGTATTCAATTTTTACTTTTATTTATCTTTTAATTTTAACTTGCCTTTTATTTTAATCAGTTTTAATATTTTTTTATTGAAATTATATGAATTAAAGATTCATTTTTATAATTTTATTATATATTTCATGCTTAAAAAATTATTTATAAAGGTTTTTTAAAAATTTGTTTCAATAATTTTAATATTTATTTCATAATTTTATAATTTTGAATATTCGCCTAAATAAATAAAATTTATTTCATTTAAAATCGATTAAAAAATCATTTTAATATTTTTTTTGTAAAACTTGGGAAATATTTATTTATCAAAATCATTTCTTAGACAAGTAAGAAAAAGCTAATTTTAAAATTAAAATAAAAAAGAAAATAACTTTTCTTGCTTCACTGCTATAATAAGAAGTGACCAATCCCATTTCCTCAAATTTTTTTTAATCCTACAGCATTTGTTGATTTGATGAATATTTTTGATTTATTCTTAGGTATAAAATACAAACATTGCGAATCGCTCATCAGCTAATTAGTTCTCCATTTCGTTTTCCAATGTTTTGCTCATGATTTAACCGCAGTTTACTAAATAGTTGCTTAGCACTTTATTTTCATTCCGAACATTTATTTTATTATTATTAACAATATTAGATGCGCGAGAAAATAAGAACTTTCTTAAAAATTTCGAAAAATATGGAGAACTGGTGAAATCCATTTTAAGGTGATTTCCTTTAGTTATCTTCTCAAACAGAAATAAATAAACATTCAATAAAATATAAAATGGATATGAAATTGATTATTATGGTTCTATTCCGCATATTTTTTCCTTGGCTCGGTAATTACCATTAAAAATCAAATAGGTTGATCTATACTGCTATTCCTTGAACATTTATATAAATATTATCGAATTCAAATAATAAGTTAATCTTGTGTGATGTTTGCAAGAATTATGCTACAGCGAAATAAATTTTCATACAGAAATTTGAAGATAATGTTTGCAGCATTAGCTCACTCTGCAAAGATTTTACGAAGATAATGATCATATAAACCAAATTGCACATTTAAACCTATTCCCAATTCACTGTTTAAAATAAATAGTGTTACTCTTAAATAATTCTATTCTACTGAAAAATTGGTTTTCTAGTTTTGCAATCCTATAGCTTTCGAATAAGTTGTACATATTAAATCTTGACAACTCGAAAGAATTCGTAATTTTAGATTCATTAAATGATAAGTGGTTTGTACATATTAAATCTTGACAACTCGAAAGAATTCGTAATTTTAGATTCATTAAATGATAAGTAGTTAGGGTATACCATTTCTAGTTAAGTTAGCTGTTAGTGCGGTCAGAAATTTTTGTCAGAGAATCATTTTGGGAAGTACAAAGGAAGCGCCAACAGAACTTCAATTTTTATATAACAAACCTCTGGTGCTTGGCGCAGACATATCGCTCCAGCGCTTCATTAAAAAATATAATAAAAGAAAACATTTATTAAACATTATTTTTGTTGCAGAAAAAAACTTAGGTGCTATAGGGCCAACATATTCCAGGTAATTGAAAAAGTGTTGGAAGAGGGGACAGATCCATGGGGAGTTCAAGTACAACGAGTTGAAATCAAAGACATACGTCTGCCTCACACGTTAATGCGTTCAATGGCTGCAGAAGCCGAGGCAGCACGCGATGCTCGAGCTTTAATTATTCATGCTCACGGTGAACAAAAAGCTTCATGGTATGGTATTTTTTTAAATCATTGGAAATATATTTTAACTATATTCCTAGTTTAAACCAGTTTTCTTTCTCTTCCTTGTAGTTTTTTGCAATTTCAGGTCTCTTGCAGAAGCAGCATCAATAATTGGTGGAAGCAAAGTGTCGCTTCAACTGCGATATTTGCAGACTTTGTCAAATATATCTTCAGAACATAATAATACTGTCGTAATACCATATCCAATGGAAATTGCTAGACATTTCGCTCAAAAATGGGCAAAAATTAAATAATTTGGATTAGAAGCAAATGTTATTTGAGATTAATTAGGAATTTAGGAATTTACTGCGAACTTTATTGCAAAACGGATATAAAATCCTCCATTTCATGGTTGTTCATTTGTTTTTCACTGCAAATAAACAAGGCTGAACAATTATTGATTTTGCAAAATTTGTCTAAGAATTTTCTAAAGGAATCTATTATAGCGATAATTTTATGACCTTCATAAATGAAAAACAAATGAAGTTAGCTATAGGCAGTTTTGTTTTCGCCACTTTTATTTCTTTAGATCCAACACATATATTTTTTGCTATATTTTGCTGTATATTTTTTGCACTAATTCGACTAATATTGTTTAATTTATTTTTATTTTTTATTATTTTTTATTTTTGATGTTAGAGGAATTGAAGCATGAAACGAGTTCATTTAAATGAAAAAACGGGCGCAGAAGAAATTTGGAAATGATTAATAAATTGGCAAATTAAGTATTGGCAAAACATATTTGCTAAAGCATTCGAAATTTTTATCAATGGTCAGTTGAAAACAAATGGCGAATTCTATGAATCCATCGGCTATGGTGAACGCTAGGTGTACGATGCTCAGCCAAGGTTATCAATTATAGTCGTTTCTCGCCAAACTGCCAATTATTTTCAATATTGGCACTGGTTAAAAAAATATCATAATTGGCAAATTGTTCCAAAAAATTTTCATCGAATTATGTAAAATTCATTTGTAAATTTATTTTTTTATATACATATTTTATGTACTAAAAATATTGTAACAAATATTGCTCAACAATCTTTGCAAAAATATAAATGTATTCAAAATCTTGAAGAAAATCTCATTTTTTGAAAAATTTTCCAAAAATTTTACTATAAAATTTACTATAAAATTTAGAAAAGGAACTAATAACCCATATATATATATATATATATACCCATATAGAATATCCAGCCTGTTGATGAAATGCTCGAAGGCGAATCGGTTACCAGTCACCACAAATTAAGACGAATTTATATTGCTGGAGAAATGCAAAGTACAAATAATAGTGCATAATATTATAAAATATTCTGCCCGAATAAAGTTAAATAAAAAAATAAATAAATTAGTGAAATGGATAAAAATTTCTGAAAAAGTGGAGAGAAGTAAAAAAGTAGTAAAAAGATTAAATTTCGCGACAAAAAAGAAAATAAAAAATTTGCAAAGCAAAATTATGAAAGTATATAAATAATAGCAAAAGAAAAAATTAAAACTAATTTGAAGTTTTGATTTTATTTTATTTGCACCTGTATTCGAATTATAAATTATTAGAAACTGTTATTATAAATTATTAAAATTAATTCGCATAATTCATTTTTCCTTTTTTGCCATAATTAATATTTTTTGAATTATTTCTCTGAACCTCAAATATTTTTTTATAACCAATATCACATCGCCAAATCCTTCTTATTTCTTATTTAATCTTCGCAAACGTGTCATTAACCAGTTGGGGTTCTGACTACGATCTCTGTGTATTTCCACAGCCAAATGATTTTATTTCGGTTCAGGTACCATACATGTTTTTGTGTTTATTTAGATAAACCAGCGTCGCACAAAAATAATCGGTTTTCTATTTTTATTTTTTTTGCTTCTCTGCTTTCAATGACTATCAGTAATTAAATGTCAATGTGAGGTTTACTTTTTTTCCTTATTCTTAGAATCCACGACACTGAACATTCTTGTATCCTGCTATTATCATTATTCTCTCTTGTGTCCTGCAATTATTATTATTATTTAATAGCTTCAAGACTCCTTTTTGGCTAAAATTGTTCTTGTTACATATTGCAGCACTAATTTTTAAAATAAGTAAGTGGTTAGAGTCCAACATTTCTAGCTAGATTTGCTTCACTAACTCAATGCGGTCATTTTTGTTAGAGATCATTTGGCGTTAGAAGTGTAGGTACATTGTAGCATCACCAGGATTTTTTAATTGCAGGTTTATTTCTGGTAATAACAGAGGCAGAATAGATGATTGTCTCTCAACATCCACAGTTATAAGCCATTATTCATCTTTTGTTTATCTTCTCTCACTAATTTCAATTAAAACATTAAAAATTGAATTAAAACACTAAATTAAATTGGCAATAATTTGGCTTTCAATTTCAATTTAAAAGATCTTTTAAAACACTTCTCAAAATATTTCAAAATCTTTGCTCGTTTTCTTTTTTCCATAGATTTTCAACAACATTTCCACTTTTTAATTATTTCTACCGTAATTAATACGCCTAAATAGTTTCACCAATCATTCTCAAATGAATGACGAAGAATCTATAAAATCGCTCGGAGTAATTTTTGACCAATCTTTGGTCAGTTGAAATTTTTTAAGTGGCGAAAAATTTCTGATATTGATAATTTATTCTGCGTGCTTAATGCAGACGAGTTTTTGTTATATTATTGTTGAAAAAACTTGTTTCATTCGAACAATTTTTATGAAAGGAAACGATTGAAGAAGGCAACAAATACTTCACTTCACTTACTAAAATATTAAATATGAATGATTGACAAGTTTAAAACAAATTTAATCTTGAAGACAAATCCATCTAAGAATAAAACAGTGTTTCATCACATATTAAGGCAATACTTCCACATATGGCATCAAATCGAGCAGTTTGGAAAGTGGCTCATATAGCGAGCGTAGCCAGTTCAACCAGTGATGATGCAAGCTGTAAGAGGAAAAGGCCAATTAAAGGCCAAGTCTTTAAAATTTGCAAAATTATATTTAAAAACCACTGGTTTGTGCCTTTTTACCAATACAATTTATTTACATTTAGGTTTAGGTTTTATTTTCATTAACACATGATTTAACTCATTAGCTCATTAACTCATGATTTTCTCATGATTCATGATTTAACTTTTCTATAGTTATCATCAATCATTGGAAAAATACTGCATCATATTTTTATTATGCTGTGCCATATAATGCTCTGCTCGCCATGAGTTGTATCACATGAGTTGTATCGTTGCAGAAGCAGTAGATGAGGAATAGGAGTTTCAATTTTTTTTTGGTTGATTTAGTCAGATTTGATATGAAATCGCGTGATTTGCGACTTGATTGCTTTAAACTGGGGCATCAAGCACCGCAAGCAGCCTATAAGCTGCTTTTTTGGTGGAGCTACTTCTAAAGAACCTCATGAATTGAGCATCAGATGAAATCGGACGTATAAAAATAAGTCCTTTTCTTGTAAAGATTTTTAAGATTGTAATAAAGAACAAATTCCGAACGACAATAGTTGGACAAGATGAACTATGATGAACATATTCCGATCTTCACTCGAAGAAAACTATGGTCATTATTTGGTGGTCTTTTGCCAGATTGACCCAAAATAACTTCACTTCCTAAAATTTGATGTAGGCTACAAATGAGTCTTATAGAAATAGTAATAACCAGAAACTTTAAAAAATGACCAGCATAAAAAATCTCATCATTTTGCTTGACAGTGATAAAGTGCACGTGTTCGCTGCAAAAAAAAATTTGGCGAATTGAATATCGAAATCTTTCCTCATTCACCATATTCAATAATTTTCTCGCTTTCACTTTTCCTTTCCTTCGACAACTTCTTTAAAGAGAACATTTTTGAAAAAAAGTACTTTGAAAACATCTTTTAACGGTTTATTAGTTCAGTCTTAGGACTTCTACATAAATTGGAGTGGATAGATTTATTTCTCGTTGGCAAAAGTTCAATTTAACTCAATATTTTGCCGAAAATATTGATTTTCAAAAAAGTTATGGTCTTTCAAGATAAACGACCCATATTTTTTATATTTAATGTTAATATTATTCGATAATTTAAATTTTCTGACACTAACATATGCTAATCTCATCAACTAAATTTGAAAGTCGATTATCAATTTTTGTGAAAGTTGATCATTTCTTCTTCTATCGCCATTTAATCACACGGGAATTGAAAATATATTCTCCTCTTCCATAGTTTTTTTGCTGAATTAATGTTGATAAGGCAAAAAGCTCATAAATTTACAATTTTAAATTAAGAAAAGCAAATTTGTAATTTGTCTAAAGTGGCCAAATTTTTCGCTCCTTCATAAATAATGGCAAGATTTCCGTCACTATTTTTGACATTATCTGTTGACTATATCTGATTTAAAAAATTATATAGGGCGAAAAATTTTTGGTAAATTCCATTCGAATTACAAAATTTATTGTTTGAAAACGTGCGACCTGCTGCTGCTGCTCCTGCTCATATATGTATGTTTTATCTGTCACTACCTATCGAGCGATTCATCATGTCGAATTAATGGTTAATTCCACAAAGGAAGGCAATTTTTCTTCATTTTAGAGGGAACTATACGCAAAAAAAACGAATAGATTTTAGAAAAATTCGAATTGCTTCAAATTTTGTTCTTTTGATCAATTTTTAAAAAAATTTTTCAAATGAATCAATTTTTTATCGGCTGAAAAGGTAAAAATTGTGATAAAAAATACAAAAAAATGGGAGAGAAATGGATTTTCGCAACTTATTTGTCAAAATTTTTTTAAAATATTTTTTCCTATCAGTATTCTATTAATTCTATAGCTGATCTTTCTTCTAATGACAAACTTTCATTTTTTTTTTTTATTAATTATTTTTCATTAATTGCTCGCAAATAATGGAAGAAGATTGGAAGATGAATATAAAGGTTCGTCGCTGCAGAAAGTTTCATTATAAAAAATCTTTTTATAAGAACCATGCTAGAATTGCTGTTTTAAAATTTCGCCATTATACTAAAATTCTTGATATCTTTTTTGATCAAATAAAGCATGAAAAATCAAAAATACAGAGGCAAATTAAATCAGTTCAGAGAGAACAACTTGAACAAAACATCGATTATAGTCATTACAAACACCATCATTAAGTTAATTCCACAAAGGAAAGCTTCTCTTTTAATTTATAATGGCCTTCACCTTTCCTGGTCTAACTGGCTAAGTTGGCAGTTATAATTAAATCCCTAAGCCAGATAATAACATAGTGGTGGAGGTCCCTAGCACCACCCTGGTTTCATTCATAATGGTTTCTTGCAATTAGAAAAAGAGACAATGTAGAGGAATCTGAATGCATTGCTTGGATTTTATCTTAAGCATTTCTTGCATATGTTAAGGCCAAGTAAGCAAATGCCGAGCGCTCGCCAGCCTTTTGATTAGCTGCCTGTGCGGTTAAAATTAGAAATTGGGAGAAAAAGAGTCAATCATTGGCAGTGAGATGGGTCGCTAGTACTACCAAAATTTTTAAATAATGGACTTGTTGTTGTCGAGAGCAGGAGCCAGATCCTTGTCTTTCAATAATTCTAAGTCATCGCCCACTCTATTTCTATCGGGTATGAGAAAATCAGCCATCCAAATAATGTTGGAGATTCATTTGTACTTCTATAGACTCTCCAGCAAAACTCCATTATCCTACTAATAGAACGAACTTAACCAGAAATACTAACCACTTGCTTACTTAGTAGCTTTCGCGAGAAGAACTTTCCCACTCGATCTGCAAACTAATCAGAAAAATATTAAAAATTTCGATAATTTTTTTATCGAAGCGAAAATATTCCAAAAATTTTCCCTCCTAAGGAAACCCTAATGTGTTCTAATTATCGCTAAAATTTTTGAATTTTTGAAACTCAACAGACAAAAAAGAAAATTTTTAAACTTCATTAATTTTATTTCTTCAATAAATTCTGGTTTAAAAAATTTTTGTGGATAGCTTCTATTATATTACATTGTCGCAACACCTTTCACTTATCTCTAACGTACACCCTATCTACGTTTTTCATCAAAAATTTTACAATCTTTCCTTTATTAAACATTTTTCAGTCTCCCTTTTTTTCAAATTTTTTCAACCATCAGCCACCATCATCATCATCTTTTCTTTCTTCTGTTATATTATTATAGGTTCGTTTCGATCATCCATCGCGTTTACTCTTCGGATACCACATTCAATCGCTTTCTTCAACAATATTTCTTTTTCTGTCAATTTTTTTCAGAATCAATTTTCTCTTTCTTCTGCAACCAATATTCAATGAAAAATGCAAGTGACATTGTAATCAATGCATTTATATAAAATAAAAATTTAATAAACCATTAAATAAAAAATTAAATTTTTCTTAACTCATCATTCGCAATTTTATTGTAATTTCTTGCTTTTTTAAGAAGAAACTTCCTTCAATTACCATGCAATGTTATATAAACGAAGGCAGCAGTAATTTCTCGCTTTTTAAAAATTTTGCATTAGCCAATCGAATTAGTTCAGTCAGTTTGAGTCGGATTGAATATTGGCTATACAAATTAAATTTAAGATTAATTTCATCCTTAATGAGCTTCATATTCAACTGAAAAAATTCCCCATCACCTGAGAATTTTAGCAAAAAAATAGAATAGAAAAAGATACCTTCAAACTTGCTTCACTTATAGCAGCCAAATGGATATTGGTTCAAATTATCTTGTTCTTAACAAGAAAGGCATAAGAAATCAACCTGGTGCTAATGGCTCATCTGGTTACTGACTGTTTCACCAAGGCTCCCTGAAAAAGATTTCTGCATGTGCTAAATCAACGAAGCGAGCTAATACCAACCGCACACTTTACTTGTTATAGATTTGATGAATATTTATAAATTTTTTAGAAATGCAAAAAAATGAAAATTTGAAAAATGAAACAATATTATGATGAACATGCAGAAATGTTTACTTTGTTTAACATTGGCAGATAAATTCGGAAGCTCTGTTTGACGTTCTTTTAGTGACAATTTTAAGCTTTTAACGTAATTTTTAAAATTGCTACGAAAAAAGTTTTTCATGAAAGTATCTATTAGATAATGTGTCGGAAGTTCCTTCTCTATCGAAAAATTCTACCCGTACTAACAACTGATCAGCCTAATCCAAAACAATGGGTCCATTTCGTGATTTCATTACCGTAGCCATTCATCACATTTCTTTATTGCACTGTTTGGCAATAATTTGTGATAATTCTCGGCTAGACCATTGCGACTAGTTTTTGAGAAAATTTTCAAAAAAATCCACAAATATTTATTGATTGTTCAAGAAATTCATAAATTTTTTTATTCCATATATAATTCGGAAATTATAATGCTTTATAAGATGATTTTTGATAATAATTAGTCGAAATGAATAATGGACTAAATGAATCAAAGAATGAACAGCTCGAAGTATAATTTGGAAGAAGTTGAAGTTTCTTCGCGTCCTTATATAAAATCATCGAAATGACTGAAATGACGAAGCGAACTGAAAATATTTATTTGTGAAGATTGGTAAATATTGTTTGATGCAACCTCATAATTAAGCTTGCTTCTATTATTAGTACTGTTAGAACGATGAGAAATTTGTGGTAGAGAGGCGCTTGATGGTAAATATTCAAATCATCACATATTCAATGACAAGTTTACTCATCTCAGAGATACGGAACTTGATGATAATCTGATCAGTGATTCTGCCATCCTCTCAATGCACCCTTTCACTATGCCTATCCACATCATACATTTAACTTTGAAAAGCTTTATACCAAGCCTTATAATGTTTAGATTCGTCGATAAAGAATCGGTATGAAAGGAATTAATGAATGAAGCAGTGTTTTAAAAATTTAGATTACAACATGATAATTCGAATGTAGAAAACTCTTGACCTTGCCGTGTCTTAATGGTTATTGGTTATAATTATTTCTGTCCACTCGCTAAAAACTAATTTATTTCGATCGCATCAATCACATACATGATGCGGTTTTTTGAATAAATTATGGTAAAAACGAAACTGGCAAAACGAAACTTAGGATTTTTGCCAAAAAAGGATCTGTGATTAAAGTTTTTAAAAAAATAATTTAATGAAACGCGAAACCACTATAATAGTCGCGTATAAAGCTTTAGAAATTCAAGGAATCGATTTCGATCTCTTAACGGAATAAAACCACTGTTAAGCGGAAACTGGAATGATCGCCAGGAGCTTACCTACATCTCCCAAAACGTTCTTATATGAATGGATCTTCCTCCTATTCAATGATTTACCAAATCAGAAATGCTATTAGAAAACTGTACACATATATATTTGGACTGATGGAACGATTTTAAAGTTACAAAATTGAGGTTGAATATGCTTCTTCAATAAAAATTTTTTTTGGGTTAATAATCTAATATTAATAATAATATTAAAGATCTAATATTAAAGATTATTAATCTAATATAAACAAATTCGCTTTTCACATGTCTATAAAAAATTCTATATTATTTCCTTTTTTGTGGATGAATAAATGTTGAAATCTTTGTGGATGCAACATTTTTGAAAAAAAGCAACACAACTAAAAGATGTAAAGATAATAAAATTTTTGTCCAGAAATCAATCTATCCAAATGGATCAAAAATTGGTAAAATAATAAGAAAAATAAAAAAATAAGTCAAAATAAAAAAAGGCTATGTTATAAAGGTTATGTTAGGAAAATCAAAAGGGTTTAATGCTAGAACTGAGTGTATGTACATGTTTAGGAGACTTAACGGAAGTGTAAAAGTTTAATTTAATTTAATTTAAATATTCTGAAATCCTAATTGATCGAAAAAAATTTGCGGTCATGAAAATTAATTTAAATTATCAGATACTATTATGGTATTTTAAAATATTCAAAAATTTCATTCGAAAAATCGACTAACTTACCCGAATGAATGAAAAAATGAATAAACATAATTCCTAGAAATGCATTTGTAATAAATATTGTCAATTCACGAAATGTTTCTGATGGAATAGGAAATATAAATACAGCAGTGAAAATAAAAATCACTGAACCAACAAATTCTTGCCATCTACAGAGGAGCATATTCTTAAATATATTCGATGAGAATATAAATTCTTGATTAAATCAGATTTAATCAATTCTTGATCAGAAATCTTTAACCTATATCTATTTATCTATAACCTATATCTTTTTAAACAATGAGAAATGGAAAGCTGAGAAATCGTATGGAATGGAAAATATCCACTAAAAAATTTAATAAAAAATCTGAATATGAAACTGGGATGATGCTGATGAGCCACTTATAATTTTATCTCCAAATAATCTCTATCAAAAATTAGTAGTCTTAAAAAATTTTATTGAATATTCTAGTCTAGCAATTAAATTTATTGGAAACGAACTTTGTCAGAGCGGAACTGATCAATGCAAACCACAAATAAATATTAAATTACCGGAATCATTTTATCAGTTTACATTCATTTAGAAATACAAGAAATGCAAATAAATATTTCCAGCGTACTTGTACTTTAGGATTCTCAGAAAAAAATTCGCTTTGGAAATAATCGAACAAACATTTTTTTGCAAAATTACTAGAAGAAAGTACAAAAAAAACGCAAATTATCATATGAACTTAATTTTGCCTCATTTAAATTCTTCCTGAAGATAATGATGTTGACAAATATCAAGAATATCAGAGTGTATTTTCTTTGCAAGAATTAAATTGTTGGAACTGAATTGAAATTTAATGAATCTCAATTTTTTCAAATTGGCTAAATGGCCCATATCCCAGAAATACCAAATTTTTGCAACATTTTTTTAAAAATCATTCTCACTTTCATATTACGGCATATTTTCTTTGCGTTACATTTTAAGTTTCCTGAATTTTTTATGCTATTATTTGCATTTTTTTTCTAGAAAAAAGATATTCACAACTTTTTTGATATTTATAACAATAAATAGGGTTTTAGCTGTGAAGTAGGCAGTGTTTTATCTCTCATCGCTTATTTTGATCGTTATAATCCTCACTAATGGCTTATAAATATTTTTAATTGGATCCAAGACAAAATATAGAAATTATTGCATTAGTCTGTAGAAGATTTAACCTGGAAAAGCTGACGAGTGGTTTTAGCGATTTTCTTCAACTTTGAGGATTTTCTGAGCCTATAAGTGTCAATCCAATAAATCTGATAAGAACAACAAATATTAGTCTATGTCACAAAAAAAATTCCATCAATCCCAGACTTTTTGCAAAAAAATGTGCCATTATTCCCGTGAAATCCCGTGAAAGAAATAATGGATATCAGATTGATTGGATAACTTCAATTACTTGAAATACGTAAGAATTCGATGATAATAATCAGCATTTTAGATTTATATATTTGAGACTAATGCAATATTCTCTAAGTATTGATTGTAGCCGACTTGATTGTGCAATGAATGACGTACCAGATTTAGATAAAAATTTTGATAAAACCAAAAGAAAAACGATTAATCAATTGTAAGAGGATCTATCACTATCCGCCAATGAAATAATCATGCTAGTACAGTTCAATTCACGCTATACAAGTCATGATTGCACTACTTAACAAGCAAAAAAAGAAAATATATAGCAAGATGTCAGAAGCCCGACAAGTATAGTTTTCGTTTTCTTCGCGGATGGAATCTCATTTATAAAAATGAAATCTGGATGGAATTTAAGTGAAAGTGAAATGGAAAACAGGATTAAAAATAGCAATGATATGGCTGATCAGCAATATTATTAATTTTGCAAAATTTCCCTGTCAAGGCCCTTTAAAAATGTCAATTGACCATGCAAAAGCAAATGGAGAAATCTCATCAGTTAGTTTGTGCCACTATAAATGAAATTTGAAAAAAGAAATTCACAAGTTCAGAAGTTTGAGGAAAGGAGGAAAGGTTAGCTCAATATTAGAAAGAAAAAATGCAAAATATCACTTTTTCGCGAAGTTTTGCTATTCATGCTATACCATTAAGAACGAAAAAAGAGGCTATAAAATTATATTCTATTCATTTAATTCTTAGAGCATTCTAATCTGTATAGAATAATAATAGGTCAATCAACTTCCATCACTTTATACAGAATATTTAATATTTCAATGAGCATGGCTTTGACCGTCCTAACTAATCGATCATGATTTATACTGTATAAGAAATACTCATTCTAGTTAAGTTATAGTGGCATAGAATATTGTTTTTGACAAATTGATAACAAAATTAAAGATAAGCTTCTTTATCAAGGATGGAAAAAATATTCGATATTTATTTAAGTCAATTTAAATCGAAAACAGTCTAATTGAATACCATCCATACATTAAATAGGATATCATAAAACTCATCAATATTTTTAGATTTAGGACTAATCGTTATGAATGGATTTATTATTGATGCATTTTTATGGATCATCAAATTATTAAGCGATCTAAACGGTCAAAAGGTTATCTGTGTATCGCTTTTAAGATGACCGATTATCTATTGAAAAATGGAAGCAAGGATCACATAAACAGCGAAATTTACAAAAAAATTTAAAAGTAGACAGGAAGGTATGGATTATAAAAGACAACATTTTCTTGAAGAGGAGATAGAGAATCTTTGTGATTCGAATGACCTTGCTCACAATCATTTCCTAGATAGCAATTTTATTTATGAATATTTTAATGAAATATTCTTGCTACGGTCATATTTACGATTTTTCTCTATCAAAATTCCCTATTTTATGCTCTAAATTAAACTAAAAGGATGTGATTTTTATTTCACTAGCACAATGCAGCAAATCTGTCGCAACCTATCGATGAGAACCTTTAAACTTATCATGAGGTGGTACCAGCAATATGTCAGCAATTACTATATCGTTAATCTCAATCCAGGGGAAATACATGAATTTTTTATTTCTAAGGAATACCTATTAAAAATAAAATCGTTGGGCATTGTAACATGAAGTTATTCCATCGAGGGTTCTTTAATATATATATATATGTATATAAAATTATACATATATAGTTCTAATTATAGTTCTTTTATGTATATATATATATATATATATATATAAAAGAATTTATTTAATAAGGGAATGATAGCAATAAAATTAGCAACAAATCTGGACATTTTAGGGAAAATATAGGTTGAAGTCTTTTTCAACCATAGCCACTATTGAGCAGCTAAATTTTTTATATTATTATTTCATTAGATTTGAGAAAGTTGCATTGCTATGTTTAGTTATTTTTTTAGTTATTTTTAGTGAAAATGGACTGGATGGCTTAGTACCTTTTTACTAAGATCTTGAAGCGTTGATACTGGATTTTTACTCGCGATAAGGATAAATCTGTCTTTTGAATAGTGATGCTACCTATCTATCTATTCCTCTATAAACGAATAACTTTCCGAGAAAATTTGTCTAGCGAAACGAATCTAACCAGAAAGGTGGACACTACTAGAAAAAAGAAAGTAAACTCTTGTCATATTCCATGAATGGTAGTGGCAATGATAGACAAAAGAAAGCCATTAAAAAAAGCCTATTTTATTAGGAAAAATAAAAATTTTTTACTGAGGAAAAACTTTCACAACCAGTTCTTTGTGCCTATCTTTATATATATATATATATAACATAGAGGATTTTACAGCATAATTAAGATCAAAAATCATATAAAATAATCTGAATATATTAACCATGCTTGGTTCAAATAATTAACTACACTCATTATTTCAGGTTAGATTCGCTTTATGGGCTTTTAATAAGTTGAAAAAATTTTGAGGAGCCAAAGAAACTTTTGAAAAAATGATGTTATACTGAAATTGAAATCTAAAATAGCCTCCAGATGAAAAATTTTAGAGAATGTTTTGGTTAAAATCATTAAAAGCAATGTATTGGCCTAAGCAATACAGCCTATTTAAAGCAATGAAAAAAATTAAAATAAAGCTTGTGGCTAATGGTAAAAAAAGAACATTATGTCCATCTTCTTTAATAGTATTTCGGTTTGGCTTACACCACTTTGTGTTCCAGTTTCGAACCCTGTGGAGTCATAGAACCGCTGGAAATAGAACAAGTGGGTTTTCCAACATTATCAAGATTAAAGTGACTTATCTGCTTAACGTCGGATTTACCGATATAAATTATATTACAGAAAATAAATGAAGAAAATGTATAGAAATTAGCTATTAAAAAGAAATTTTGATTATTTAAAAAGAGAATTTTTTAAAATAAAGATAAAATTTAAAGTAGAAATTTGGCGAATGATAGTAATGGACGTCATGAAGGAAAAGTGAAAAGTTGCACTAAAGATTAGTGGGACTGGCTGTGGAAAAATGAACCTTGGCCTCGATACCGGTGTTAAGGCATCCGTTACAAGGTTAGCATTTGGGAAAACCCCGAGTTGAAGGACTTTTTCAGGGGACTTGTTATGTTTATTATTCGATTTTCGCTATCATCTATCGCTGTCATTTTCAAGAACCTTGACCTGTATAATTTTATATCGTCCAGTCACCAATGTTGTTTGGCTGTCACTTGGTTGTGACACGTGAGGATTGTTGAAAAGTAGTAGAAAACCGGTGAGATACAGAGACAGGTACGCATATAGAAAGAGAATGTGACGGAACGGTTAAAAACGAATGCATTGAGCCCTCCCCCAGAAGATGAGCGAGTTGACCTACCATCACAAGGTGGAGCGGTGCGCAGCGTGAGATGGTCGGAGTAGAAACGACCTTGAAGTTAGACGACCTCAGCTGCAAGCCGCAAATCGAGTTCGAGAACTGTCCTGTTTGCGGCGATCGTGTTTCTGGCTATCACTATGGCCTTCTTACGTGTGAATCATGCAAGGTATATTCAATGAATTTCTTTCTGTTACATCACAGTAATTGACTACCATAATTTCACTATTGAAACTTCATTACTAAATAACCAATTATTTACTAATACTTTAAATTCAATTTTGCCTATTTCACTTATGGTACCGCATTTCCATTTGTAGCAAAGAAACTAAAACTAACTTCTTCGCTATGATCAATAAATCTAAATAAATAATAAATCTAATTTATAAGGCATGATAAAGTTCGATCAGATTTGATCTGCTTTTTCATATACGATAAGCAACATGCGTACCAGAAAATATGAATGATGGTACCATTCAACTACGGCACATAGAATTTTTTTCTTACCCATAATATTCAAAAGGGACCAATCAGCATGGCACTAATGAAAATGCCATAAATATTTAAACAATTATATATATTTTATTTTAGAAATTTGCTAAGCTTAAAACATAATATTAAGGATTTAAGATTTGAAAAAATGGAGATGTTTTATTAAAGAGATTCTAAATGAGTTTATCCCCAAATTTAAGTTTCTAAGTCAAACAATCAAAGCCTTGAAAAGATCTTCACTCAGAATAATGGCTTCTATATAAATATCGACTTCCACAAGAGTTCCAACTTGCTAAATTTTGAAAATTTTTTCGATCAATTAATTTTGTTATTCGAAATTGTTTAATATTTTTATTCGAATTTTTATGAAACTGCAGTAGCAAAAAATGTTTGAATGATATTTTTTTATTATATCTAGCTTTGAAATAATATTTTTATGCGATTAATTTTTGGTCATGGAAACTACTGAAGCCAATTGGCGATCATCTCTATACTTTAGAAATTACGAAATGCCTTAGAAATTATGAAAGAAATCAAAAAAAATGTCTAACGTAAATTTATTGTATACATCTGCTCAGTGACCACTGTTATGCAAAATTTCGTTGAAAATCGGAGAAATATGACTTAAATCACATGCAAATGAATATAGAAAATTTATCCTTAAATTTACCTTTAATTGAAACGAACTAAATTTTAATTCAGAAGCCCATAAGTAGCTCTTTAATTTAAGGGAATTTTCAGGGCTTTTTCAAAAGAACAGTTCAAAATAAAAAGGTAAGAATTCTTGAATTTTATTTCCATATTATAGGGCGGATAAAAGACCACTGGGCAAAGTTTAAGTATGCTCTTTACTTATTGTGAAACGAGATCTCTTTCGAAATTCGGCTCACTTTGCAGCTATTGCTTTATAAAATAACTGTTCCTTGTTTTTATTACTATTTGGAGTAGCAGATATGTTGATTTATTATTATAAATACAGTAGCTCCTAATCTTCATCAGCAAAGTGTCTTTGATCATAGCTCCAGCTTATCGTTTTACCAATGGATATGCATATCTGATTATGCATATTACAATGGCCAGTACTGTAATTAACAATTATACGGTATCTTAGAATGATCAACAATTAACGATGTTCCATTAGTTTTTTATGGAGATATTTGTTTTAGTCATATCAGTGTTCAGCTGACCAAAATTGTGCAGTAGACAAATCGTGCAGGAAACGCTGCCCGCATTGCCGATTTCAAAAATGCATACAACGAGGAATGAAAGTTGAAGGTAAGTATATTCTTATAACATCCAGTTTATTTTAAGAAATGTTCGTTAGTATAATGTAGATTTACATGGATTTGAGTTCCACAAAAAACTAGTTGCTTCGAATTTGATTCTTATTCATTAAATTCAATAATTTTATATTGGGAACGTATTTATTTTAACATCCGGATTTTACTTTTTTTGTGATTTCGAACTTTCTCGCATGAATTGGAATTTCTGAGATTACCATTGATTTTGAATTTTCCGACGACGAGCAGGATTCTAATTTACATGCGGTAAATCTTTGGCAGATCTATTGGATTGATGTTATAATATATGTTATACTTATCAGTATATTATATCCAAATCTCTTGTATAATTCCTTTCACTACACTTGTGTTTGCGTTTTTAGGAAATTTGTCGTTTTATGAGTAAAAAACTCAGAAAAAATTTATAATGCTTAAGAGGCTAAAAAAATTTCGCCGTTAGCGAATTATATTTTTTCCCTATTTGTAATTATTTGTTTACCACCATATTGATTGATGCAATTAATTATTTCTACAATTCATTTTTTCCCCGTTCCCTGTAATTAAATAAGCTTTTATTTTTCTCTACCTTCTTTATATTTATTTCATCCACTATCCACCTAAGAAATATCGTAATTTATTGAATTTGGAACGTTTTTATTAATCTTTTGAGCTCTTTGATTCAAATCTCGAGACATTCGGCATCTTCTTCTCTTGCCTCACATAATTAGTGGCGAGCCTGGCTCTGTCTCCCGATGTAATGCCATGTCTGAAAGAGATTCTGATTTATTCATCTTGAATTAAAGAGAATTTGATGTTGTTTGTTTTTTTTACCAATTGCATAATTTGGTCGAGAGAGTAATTCATACGAAAGTCCAATCAATTCCTAATAAGTTACAAATTAAGAAAAATGCAATAAAAAAAACCCATCAATCGATACTATTAACGAAAATTCAATTGAATTGTCAATTTTCTCTTGGTAAATCGAAATCATAAGAACAAAATTTAAAAAACTGAAAGAGGGAAAGGAATCTTTTCGACATTTCAATTTCAATTTAAAAAAAAAAGGAAAAGAAAGGATTTTAATATCTCTATAAAATATGTCATTATTAGTTTTTGAAACATTTCGTTCATCTCATCTTATATTTGTTTGAATAGATAGATTTTTATGTACAAAAATCGCTTAGGCAATAAACAGTAGGAAAAAGAAGAAGAAGAAGAAAGGACGAGGGAGAAAAAGAAGAGAAAACGGGGGTTTTTCATAGGAAAGCGTTGAATTAAAAAAAACCGGTCATTAACTGTATGACAGAAAGAACTAACGAATCCGTACACCACCACACTCAATTGGATAAAAATTTTTTTAGTGAGCTTTTTAAAGCAATAGCTATTACATTAGCCCAATAATTTCTTTGCACAAAATTCATTATCTGCTGATTTCATGATATAAATGTTATATGATTAGCGTTCACAATTTCTGGTCAAGCTAGCTCTCCTGCTTCTTAATCCTAAAAATTTTTGCCAGACAGTAACTTGGCGATATGAATATAGATGGCTGCTCGGATCACTCGGATTTTTTAATTTTGAATCAATTGCAGGAATATTATCGCTGGAAACAGAAGCCGAACTCTTGCTTGTTAACATGATAATTTAAGCTCTCTCGATTAGCTCTTACAAATACATTTAAGAAAAAATCAGCAACACTCCAGTTCTATTACCGTATTTCATTTTGTTACTTAACTAGTCATCTATGCAAATACGACCCATCGCAACCATACTGTATTAAGCAAACAGTGTTCTCATGTTAGTTGGTTGTGAGAATTTGCAATATCTTTTAATCTAAAATACATTTTTTGTTGGTTAAATGGGCTCGATATTTTATTGAAATAATACGTTATTATATAATACCCACTATTGTTTCATACAAGTCTGCACCTGGTAAATCTGTCATTAAAAGCGAGGCTCGGATGGTGCTGTGGATTCATTTATAATTTTTTTTAATGAAATAATTTCTTCCTAATTATCTTTCAAATCAGAAAAATTAAACGCTGCTAGAGGATTAAGAAAAAGCCGATCTAAAATTAATTTTCTTCCATAACAGTTTTTCGTAGGTTCCACTTAGGTAATTATGCATATTCAAAAAATAGTTGGTTAAAATTCATTGTCTTTATTTTAATTTTTCTTGCATCTTTATTTCGGTCGATTGACTTTGCCACTATTTAAAATAAAGCAAATGTCCTTGAAATTTTGTATCTAGATGTTCGCTTTGAAGGTATGTCTCGCCTTTCTTCTGAAAGAATCGCTTTATATATGCGATTAAAATCATTGAAAATAAAGTAAAGGATAACTGAAAAATCATTGAATCGATATCGGGACGAAAATAGTTTGAGAGAAATTTAATGGCTTACCTATCTTTTATATTTTTGTGAAATCATTCCATACCATTGAGTCGATTTGAACAAATATTCATGAAATCAACAAAATCGATTGGCCGTTGAAAGGTCATTAAGGCATAGCAATAATCGTATTAATTCCATCATCGTATAATTAAGTAATCCAAGATAGGTAAATTTGAAGAAATTTAGAAAGAAATCGATTATTAAGAAATATTCAGGCCAACGAACCTATATAGAATGGAGTGTATATAATATAATTCCATAAATATTTAATAAGTGCCGAAATTAGAATTAAAAATGAAATAGTTTTATTTTTCATAAATATTGCTTGCAAACCAATGCAATTAAAAATTCTGTACAAGATTTTTGCTAAAAAACTCGAGCTCAATTTCCTAAATCTCTAAAAATTGCTAAAATTGATTTAGAGAATATGTAGAATGATATCCCAGTCTAGCTTCTAAAAATTTATTTCAATTATTTTAGTTGTTTTAGTGCTATTTTGATTAATTTTAATTTTAATCACTTGGAATAACGACTTTCTAAAATATTCAAAGAGTATTTTAGCTTTTATCTCGAATATGTTCGTGTTCTTCCTCTAATACCACATTTCTAGTTAACTGTCTTCGCTGGTTGAATTATTAGAATGGAAGTGAGACAAAGTGAGCTAACAGAATTTGCGAATAGAATTGTAAGGGTTTCTTCAGCACTTCTTGGATCTTCTTATTCGTGCCAACTATGAGTTCTGAACTCATATTCGAAATAATACATTAATCCTGGATCTTTTGTTCTATCTCAAATATGAAACAAATGCAGTTTTTAAAACATTTTTTTTGATGATAATAAGCAAAAAAAAGTGATCAGTTCTCTCCATTACCGTGTTCATGGCTATTTTCATGGCTATTACTACGAAGACAAATTTTACCGAAGATTCAATTGGAGAAGGAAATACAAATGAGAGCCTAGTACTACCCAGATTTTTAATGAGTAATTAAATGTAGTGCAGAATTCATTATGGTAATCTAAGCAATACTATGCTATACTAATGGTAGATATAAATTCTCAACCTAAGGTAATAGGATCATAATTTTAGACATTTTATAATTTATATCCTTTATATTTTTGTCTCTTTCCTTTTTTCTCAAAAAATTCGCCATCAAGAAATTATTTCTGGCAAATATATCGCAAAAAAGTTTCCATTCCTTACGACAAAATTTCTATAACTTTTTTCCAGCAAAAAAAATAATGAAAATACAAAAAATGCCGCTTTTCCGTTCTATTTTTTTCTGGCATTTTTGAACGAGGTAAGCAATAATCATAAAGAAACGAAAGAAACTTGTTTTTTGTTTTGGCAAAAAAAATTGTCTGTTTTTATGGCACCTTTGTTGGCATGTGAATGAATGAATATTTTGCTATATTTTATTATATCTTTTCGAAAAAAACACCACCGGCTTGACTATTATTTATAAATCTTCTTCAATATTGCTGAATTTATGAAAACTATTGAAATCCCTCATCTCTAAATCTTTGAAACAAATTTTACCTATATAATTCTGAGGTTCTGAACTTATTTCATTAAAAGAATCATTTCATCGAAAAAAAACCAAATAACTTAGTAATAATAAAATTGAAAAATTAGATATAGAAAGATATAATTCATGGATATATTTAAAAGCTTGCACGCCAGATGTTTTTCTTATCTCATTCAATCCAAGGTTATTTGAAAGTTAGCAAGTTTTTTGTGGTCCAATTGTAATTTATAACTCCAATTTGGTACTAAGAGCTTTTATGAGTTCACGATTTTTTGAGATCATGGACAATGCCGATAAACTTTTGAAATTATAAAGAAAATTTTTGCCAATTTTGGAGACAGTTGTTTTAACGCAACTTGATCTAATTTAATTTTTAAAGCCATTTGGCCAACTTTCTATGACAAATTTATGAAAAATTTTGAAATATTGTAGTTAATATAGAAAGTGGTTTCAACTTTCTAAAAACGCTTCAAAGTAAGCGAATGGTGCTCCTATCAAAATGACCTCCGATAAGGTTATTAAAATTTGATAATTCAACAAAAAAGAGCATCTTTCGTTTCGGAAGAATTTTTTGAATTAGGAATCCTTAAAAAATTTCCATTCTGCAGTTTTTTTATCTAACTGACGAGAAATCCAGGAAGAATGGAGGTAGAGCAAGCTGATAGTGTAGTGTAGGTTGTTTCTCTTATTTGCTCTATTTCTGGCAGAATAAGCTTATCCAAAAATATTTCCGGGTAGTATTTCCAATCTATTGCCAGTTGAATCTCTGGCGATTTATCTAGCTCTATTTATCTAGCTTACCAATGAAGACAACCTAACCAGAAGTGTTAAGCGCTTTTCAAAAAAAGTGCTTTTTTTATTCGATAGTCAGATCTTTTTTAATAATAAAAACATTAATTGAATAATTTTATTTACTTTTTTGCAATTTTTTATAAATAAATTCGTGTAATAATGGGTGAGAGAAAAAATAAATTTATTAATAAAAATGCAAATTTGAGATTTTTATTGATGCTCATAAAAGTGAAAGCGAAAGTATTAGAACAATTTGTCAGTGTATATATGCATGCAGATTTATAGAAAACTATACTGCATGATTGGATATGAAAAGAATAGCGATGAATTAGATGCTTTGCCACTGGCGAATTAATGAGAGGCTGGGAACTGACCAATGAAAGATATAGAAAAGTTGGACAATAGAAATTGACGAAGAATGATGGTAGGTGACCTTTTAATAATATTATTTACAGCAGTTCGTGAGGATCGCATGAGAGGCGGTCGAAATAAGTTCGGATCGTATTATAAGAGGGATCGAGCGCAACGATTACAACGGATAGCATTTCGAACCAATGGATCGCAAACATTTTTCCCGCAGCAAATCGCAGAACATCATGTATCAAGCAGGTAATTTTTATTAGAATAATTATTCGATTAATTTAGCAAATCATGAGAGCATGAAAACTGTAGCTGCGATTTACGATAGAATTTTATCATACCTTCAATTTGCTTTGGAAATTTTGTATTATTATTCATAAAATTTTACGTAATCTTACATGAATTAACTTCGAATTCAAAAAGTATTTAAAAGTGTAGGCGATTTTAATTTTTTAAAGAAAAATTGCTAAAACTTTATCAACCGCATTTGAAAAAAATTTTGATTTTTGATTTGGTCTAAATTTTTTACAGCACACCGACTGATTCATCGACACAAATTCAGTATTTTGATGCAACAAGTGGCCAAAAATTTAAAAATGATTATGATACACTACTGCAATCCCCAACTTTGTCAAGTAGTACTCAGTCTTCAGCCAGTAAGAAATAGCTTTAAAACCTATATAATTTTTTTTTCCTGATTAATCCATTCGTAAAATAAAACATTGTGTGAAGAATCGAAAAATCATAAGTTCCAGGTTATATGATGCATCGATCAGGATCCTATTTGCCAAATTGCGATAATTTAGCTGCTTTACTTGGTTCATCAATCGATGATCCACTTTTACGGTCCACATCATTTCCGATATATCCGTGTGTAAAACCAGAGCCATTCGAGAATTACAACGAAGCGAACTTTAGTCAATCTTCGTTACCAGATTATCCATCATTTTGTCCAACGTCTTCGTATGCAGCGATGACTGCAATGGCTCCAGTTTCTGTTTCTGGCTCGAACTCTGATCGTTCATCACCTCTTCTACCTATCTGTCCTCTGCCTACAGAAAAAACGATCGATAGTGTTTTTTACGCACCTAAACATATATCTATGTTAACTAGTTGTACAGAATCTCTTCCAGATATCAATCTTTTACTACATCTTTTGAACAAAGGTGATAAAACTAGAGATACTTTCCAGTTCTGCAAATCTGTTATCGAAGAAAATTTAAATCATATTGTTTTATGGGCAAAGAATGCACCATATTTCGACAAATTTCATGTAAATTTTTTTCTTCCATTTACTTTTTTAATTTTACTAAAAAATTTGGAATTATTTAAGAGAGAATGCTTTAAAGCTCTTTAAAAATTACAGGTAGATGACCAGATAGCACTTTTACATTCATCATGGGCCCCAATCCATGTTCTCGACTTCACGTTCCATATACTCCACAATCATGTACCCATATCGATTCAATTCGGCAATTCTACGTATCCTTTGCTCTAGTTTTTTTCTAAAATTAAGCACATTTTAGTCATTTTTCCATATCAATTAGAGAACAAATTATCCAAAATTGGTGATAATTTACCAGAAACCTCTTCATTCTTTTTTAATAATTGGCAATTTTCTTTTTAGCATATCATTGCTAAGATTGGTTTTAAGATAAGCGTATTTAATTTGGCATAAATAATATGTACGTAGTTTCCTTATGCGATTCATATCCAATTATGAATTAACGACCCCATTTCTGGTTCAGCTAATTCCACTAATATAAACTTTTGCAAACGAGCCACTGGCGATTAGGAATACAAATGAGCCATTAGTACTACCCAGGTGGGACTCTTGTCTTTTAATGCCAATCTGAATATGCACTCGACTATATTATCCTTTTTTAATTTGAACTGAACATCCACGACTAATTTATATAGCACCTTTCAGCCAAATTTTGATTTCAAAATTCTTGATTCCGCATTCTCGATTTCAAAAGCAAATAGTTCAATTAAATAAAATTTTAATGAAGAAATTAAATTGAAATGCTAAATCATAACATAACTATGAAGAGGAATTTCTCTGATTTAAATTTCTCTGATTTATTTTCATCCTAGTTTGGCTACCGCAGTGGTATGCATGATGGGTTTCGATTCGTATACGAGTAATTTTAATGAAATTTGTGGGAGGATGCAGGCCATGCAATTTGATCGCTGTGATTACGCCATATTTAAAGTGCTTACACTATATGATGATCAAGGTTCGTTAAACTAAAATAATTTTTATACGAATTCATGTAAGTTTTCCAAAATTTAGTAGATAATTTTATTATTTTGATCGATGAATGCACTGGTTCAATTCTATATCAATTTAAACAACGCAACTCTTGGCTCTTGTCTGAAATCTAGTCATTAAATATTAAATCAGGGTGATGGCGAATATAAGTGTGTAGTTGCTGGTTAATATGATTTCTGACAAAATAATCTTATTATAAATAGCAGCTAGTAGTGCTAACCAGAATGGTGAGTGCTATAAAAAATTGCAAACATTTTGCGGTAAACTGTTTTTAAATATTCTCAGTCATTTGATCATTGCCTAATGCAGTACTTGTAACAGAAAAACATTGTTTTCATTTATTATTATTATTAAAATAATGGATCAAATTAATGGGGCTCATCTTCCATATTTTTCAACTTGCTATTCAAATGGTCCTATATTAGTTCTATCAGATTCCACAAGATACTTAGAAGATAGGCTTATAGACTTCTTACATTAATTGTCAGGCAACCAGCCAAATTAGCAGTGATTGGAAGAGGGAGAAATAAAAGAAAAGACGATATTATAAGTAGCATACTTACTTTATGGCTCAAATTAAAACTTTTTACTTGAAGATGAAAGATGTGCAATAAATAATCGAGCATTAACGGCTCATGTTCGAACTGCGATTACAAATGCTTGGACATCATATCGCTGTATTTCAAATGCCGCTGATCACCTTTTATATCAAACGTATAATGAATTAAAGTTGGTTTATTTACTGAATTATTTATTCATTCTTATTTTCGTTCAGCGATAAACTTGACTAATTTTCAATTTAGATCTTTGTTTAAATTGAAAATTTCGATTCCGAGCGTTTTATTTAATTCCCTCTCCTCATCTGTCCTTAAAAAATTTGCTCATGGATATTGTACTTTCTATGGAAACAAAATAAAAACGAGATCACCGAATGGAATTGGCAAATTTTTAAATAAAATTCACTGTGTACGACTAATAAACCTCTGAGATCTTCATAACGATGAAAAATATTGAATAGTATATTAAATAGAGCCCAAAAATATGTTTCAAGTGCTTTTTAGGAAACATCCGAGTGCTATGGAATAAAATCTTATGGAGATATGACCTCTATAATTAGTGATCTGCCGACCTTTTTGCATTTTAAACCTGCAATTATCCTCTTAATGTGTGAATCGCACAAAATGTGTCCACTGCACCTTTTGACCCAGCTTCTTTATTTGTTTCTCTTTTATCTTTACATACTCCAACACCCAACAAATAATCTTATATTATGCATGGACCTTTCATTATAAATATCCAATTCAACTTTAAAAATATTAAATAAAAACAAAAATTCCGAAACCTTTCGAAATTGATTCGATAGAAGAATAAGGATAAAATTTCAACAAAAATAGCCCTATAAAGGAGTTTAGATATAAAAAAGTTATCAGCCATTAAGAGCAGCGAATAACTACACCTTGGGTGCAAATTTTACGAAAATTGAAATATTGAGAGTAATGGAAAGTGCGGAATGCGAATAAATTCGAAAAATTTTTATTCAAATTTTTTTCTCTTCAATTTCTTCATGAATTTTGCAAACCTATTGCAAATTTATTTATTCGCACATAGGATGTAATTATTTGCTTCTCTCAATTGTATTGTAATACTTTGGTTATAAAGAATAGAAATAGGTAACGCTGGTTATTCACCTGTATTTTATCGCAAACTGATCTCTCTGAAAATCCGAATAGTTGATGGAAATAGCCAAACCTGAAATGGTGAATACTGTTTGAAGAAGAAGAGTAGGGATGTATAAGAAACTATGAGACAAAAAAAGGTCTATATATAGCTTTTGTCTATATATATATCCATGTGAATATTATCATGAATATACTGAAATAATGTTATTTATAGTTATGTTATTTAATAATGTTATGTTATTTTTTTATTTATAGATTATTAGCCCGACAAGCAGCGCATCTATTGAGTAAATATTCAGCAGTCGGTATGGAGGAAAATTTATTGAAAGAGATGCTAACAAGGGAAAATTTTTTCCAATATCAGCAATAATTCCATAAGGATCTCATCGCTGATCGGGTCTGTGGATTCCGTCATGGAAACAAACCCTAATAAACCAAAATTCGTCGACAGTATCGAATTCATTCAGATTAATTGTGGCGAAATTCTTGGTATTATTACGTTGATAAAACGGGATATATAGCAGTTTTTCAAGTTTCATTGTTTTACCCATTTTATTACAGCCATTTTCACTTACTGCAGCGATATTCGATCAGGCATGTTTACTTATTGCTCTATTTTCTTTACTTTTTTTTAGAAATTTGCTATTTTTTCTTAGGAATAGGCCTTTATTCATTCTGTTTATGAATCCGGTAAATGTAGCCTGCTAAGCATCAGAAACCTACTGTATACGATTGTATACGATTGAATTGCAATTTAAAAGTTAGATTTAGAATTTTTCAAAATGTATATTCTTTATATCAAAATGGTGAAAAAATTGTTCATGAAATCTGGTAAACTCTATTATTAACTGCCTTTTCAGGCAATCGTTTTCCTTATTTGTTTGGCCTTTTAAATTCTTATTGATTTTGATAGTAATATTTCGTTTTGGTTGAGCATAATTTACTATTTTTGTTTCACCATTTAAAGCTGAACTGATGATATATCATTTCTCGCATCTTTACATGTCATTCGAGATTATTCTGCATTCCTAGGCGTATTTTTCAATTTTTTTAAAATGTATTTTCATCATCTGGTCTGGAAATATTTATTTGAGGAATTTTGAGTTGATTGCAGTTCGTCCAATCTTCCTGCCTTCATATATCTTGCCTTTTAAAATATGCCTTGTAATTATAGCAAAGATTTTGTCTTTTTTTGTTATCTTGCCTCATACCTGGTACATACTGTGAACATTCCATCATTTCTTGCAAATAATTGTTATCGTTTATCATCAGTACTAATTCAACTAAGCCTTTCGAGCTTTAATATTTTAGTAATATTTTAATAGCTTAAATATTTAGCATTTTAAATCATATTTACTCGCTGATGGAAATTTTCTAATGAGCAAAATTTTTTAAAACTGCTATTGGGATAGCATTCTTGAAATGCAGGATGCTTTTGATGATTTATGTAAAATTTATAAGGAATCGAGAGGTTTATAGGAACTGATTTATTTGTACAATATGAGACTTCTTGCGTTTATACAATTGCTGTCTTTATGGCCAAATTTTAATTTTAAAAATACATTTCTATACTTGATGCTTTACATATTTTTACTGCAAAAGTTTTTTTTCATAATGAAATTATTATGGTTTCAGCATATTTTCACTGCTTTTAAAAACGATTCAGAAAACATTCCAGTGTTTGTTTGTTCAATAAATTTTATCTTTTTATGAAAGTAATTTACTGAAAAAATATACAGAAAGAATTCTGATTTCCAGTTATTCTTTTTTCGGTTTAAATTGTTTCTTCATGTTAAATTTTAACTTAATAATACAATAGTAATTTAGAAATATGCAAATAATGCATAAATGTCCGAATAAAAATGTGATGGCTCGAATCGCAACACTCAAAATAAATTTATTTTTTGTCGATTTAACTTCTTTTTTGCACATCAAAATGATAAAGGCAAATAATATGCGTATTAAATTTTATATAAACGATTTCAAAAATATATTAGAAAAATGATACAAAAATGAAAGAGAAATCAAACCAGAAAAGATTTACATATTTCATTTTTTCAAAAAATTTGAGAAATCTTAACATAGTTTGGCTAGAAATTTCAAAGTAAATATCTTTCAACTTCACCACTTTTCATTTTTTTGCTGAAACTGGTTATATTCGAACGATTACAGCCATGTGAATTAAATCTATTCTGTCTAAATCGATTTTTCGAATCGAAACAGAATTTTTGTTTCCAACTGCAATGATTTAGTAGATCTACGTATGCTAAACGGAACTGCTCGTTGAGTAGTGCATATAAGCATGGATTCCACACAGTTGAACTGAAATTAGATCACAGTTATTCCAATTTTTCATCGAATAATGCGATTGGACTGGAGCGAAATTATTAAAAACATTCATTTGTTACCAGCTTTACTCAAGTGAAATTGATGAAACTATAATTAGGAATTTAAAGAGGAGAGTTTAAAAAGGAACATTTATATTTCCTGAAATAGTGATAATTTTAGAAAATAATGCTATTCTTTGAGTTTTTACGTAAATATGATATAAAATATGCAAATAATTAGAATCATTTACATATTTACTGGTGATTTACAAATTTCCTGTCATTTTATAATTTATAATCATATCTAGGTGATCAGAAGGAAAAAGAAACTAAGCAAAAATTTTATGCATCATGAAATTTATGAAGCGAATTACAACATATTGGGAGTTAGCACAATAAAATGCATCTACACTAGCATTTTCTCTTATGTTCAACTTTTCATTTGAAATTTTCGAGAATTTATAGTTAAGATTGGCAAAAAGATTTTTTTTGAGCAAATCTCTCTTCAGTTAGAGTGTCTAAGCTATATGCAAATATTCCGATGATTCGATAAACTTTTTAACAACGATTTTTCATTGAATTGCAAATTTATTTCTGATAGACGAATGCATAATCCTGGGATGCTACTCAAATAATGTTGATTTTGAGGTATTGAATACTCAATAATAATACAGAAAATTTTAGAGCCATTTGACGGTAGACATAAGCGAGTGGCCAACGCCAAATTTTTTAATGACAGGTTTATCTTGCCGGGAACAAAATCCCAACTCCTGATAAGTTGAATCATTATCCGATCGACTATCCTGTCATTTTAAAAAATAAATATATACATATATATATATATATTATATTGCATCTTATTTAATATTATTTCTACTATCAATTGCATCAATTGCATATTACATATTTATATATTGTATAAGTTGAAATTTTCTTTAAAAGCAAAAAATTTCGCATAAATAATGCGTGATACCTATTAAATAAATACTATTGACAAAAATTAACCTCATTGATATGCAGTGTGTGATAATTCCAAAAAGATAATCTTGCTGTGAAATAAATAAAGGAAGCCATCGATAATCTCTAAGAAAATTGAAGGCAACAGTTGGCATCCAACAGCATAAAAACACTCCAACCATTGCCATCAACATGCGATTCGTCCTCAAGCGCCTTTTCAATGCTGCATCTCTTTGTATTGAACCAATTTCAGATGATTGCTTCAGTAACATGCTCTAAAATTTATTTTGTTACTTATCATTAGATTAATGTATATTTAAAGCAATTTTAACTGAAAGGAAATATAATAAATTAAAATATAATAAATATGTAATAAATTTTACACCATTGATTTTTAAAACTTACTTTATTTAATTTAAGTGAAATCATAATATAACAGAAAGTTATAACTACAAATGGGGCAACAAATTGAAATATGAAAACAACGGTTCCTGAAAATGGCTTAAATAACAGATCTTTTTTGCATTTTTACAATCCTAATAACTGAAACTAATTGAAATTTCGAGTAGAAAGAAAAGAATCAGTTCGTTCTGATTAAGATGATTAGGGAGATAAGAATTAGAGATTTGTGAGAGGTACCATAAGTACTCCGCCCTGATTCATCAGAGCCCCAGTCTTCGGTACAAAATCGCCCACAAAAATCGCCATAATCAACCAGTTTTTGCTTTAAAAACATTGGAAGCGAAACTGCGGTTGCCATCAAAATATTTAACGCAATCATTTGTAAAGCATGAACTTTTTGTATAGGCCTATAAAAATACTCTCTAAAGAATTCCAAATATTCTTCAATATTTTTTATTTTTTAATTATTATTGAAACCATATTTGATATTTAATGTCTGCTGGCCATTTTTAAGAGAATTTTTCATTGGTAATCATAATCATTTATCACTTAGTTTTTTTATTTCCCACAGGGTTAGGCTTAATACAAGCAAAGCTGACCAATGTAAAATAATTATATAAAATCGCTTCTCCCGGCATGGATGAACTCGCGATTTAGAAAATTTAATAATATCGAAATATTATTAATTTTCCAATATTCTAGAATTTAATAATATTATTTTTCATTAAAGCTCTTCAAATATAAACGAATAGAAGAATTTTTTTCTGGTTTGTTGACTATATGATCATTGGAATTATTAAATGATGATGGAATCTCTCATATGTTAAATAAGCTTCCCTTAAATCTAATGAATGTATATATAAAATGCGGTAACGCAGTAATTTATTTCATTATTTCATTAAAAGAACAATCATATCACTTTAGACCATACCAACAAGACCATTTATCAATCTCATCATGTTTTCAACACTATTATCATAGAGGATTTACTTAAATATTACCTTTTTGTAGGATAAATAATGAGAATATAGCGATCAATAGCGATCGCTGTTAAGGTCATGGTCGAAAAACATAAACTAGCACCCTGAAACAGTAACTTGTTTAAAATTAATTATTTACGAAAAATAGGTTATAGAAGGCCTCAAAAAAATTCGAATATTTTTTCGCAATAAATAAAAGATTGTAAAATAAATAAATTCATTTCTATTAAAGAGATAAGGAAAATTTAAATTTTATTCAATGAGAACCTGATAATTTAATTAAACTAATTTCTCAGGTATCAACCGCTGATAGAAGTCTGTTATTAATAAATCCCTATGGCACTGGATACCCTATGAATTTTTCTTAAAGAGGGCAAAAATGTTCAATAGTCAATGGGACAAATTTACAAATTTAAACTAAACGATCTCCACTTGAGCTAACCACTTATTTTGAAATACTTTTTCAAATAATAACGTGATAAAAAAAAACTCAAAGTTTATTAGAATAGTGATATGAAATAGATCCATCGCTATAACAAATAAAAGAAGTTCATTCGATCCGAAAATTTTAAGAAAAAAAAAAAAGTTTGATAGGTTCAGTTTAAATTGAAGTATTAAGGAGATTAATGTATAATATTTTTCTCCAATTTTAATGATATTGCCACAAAAAATTGAGCAAAAATACTTGTATCATCATTATTATTATCATTATGGACCATATCACACCATTTCTGATTAAGCTCACTCCACTGGCTATTACTACGATAGAAATTTTTGCCACATAGTGGCAATGGAGAAATAGAGGTGGATAGTCAGCACTCGTGCAAATGACAAGCTTATTTGTGTCAGATTGCTGATATAAATATATATTTATAAGGTTTGTTATTTAACCAAATCATACCTGAATTAGAGGTACTAAATAACAAAGAAATTCGCCAAAAAGCCAAATTTTTGTGAACGCAGTGATAGGCGTAATTGTACCCGACACAATAGAAATTACGATATCTGTTATTGATAAACTAAGAATAAACATATTTCGCACTGACTGGAGTACTTTATGCTGAATAATTGATAAAACTACTAATGTATTACCCATAACGCCTAGTCTGAAAGGAAAATATATTATGTATATTTCGTTTTTTAAAATTTTTAAAAGTTGAAATGTGATATTTTTCAAAGAAAACATCATTTTATGCTTATTTTTTAGATGAAATCTCGAAAAATGCGATGCGGATTGACTTTGTGTTGTGATGTTTCGAGAATATACGAAAAACAATGAAGGGATAGAAATAAAGTATTTAGTTTGTCAAGATTTGTCAAGATTTATCACAGATTTATTAATATAAATACGATTAATAACTATGGAAATGAGCACATGATTAGAGCTGAAAACTTTGGATAGAGAACAAATCATCCATTCAAATCATTTTCATTCTTACTTTCATAAAGAGCCAAACAAACTTTGCTTCACACTGGATATTTGTTTTATAATAAAAAAAACTATAGCTGATGGTAAGTACAGTGTAATGCCTCGATAGAATTGACTAGTCTTTTGGTACTTGTTAGATTAACGACTTTTTCATTAGAATTTCTATTTGCTATTTGAAAAAAAAAGAGACCAACATTATAATTAAAGAGTAGACGACAGCAAAAGCGCTCATCGTGAAAGACAATGAAGTTAGATCGGAATGGTTTTGCCATAAATATTCCTTAATATCGATGCAATTTGATTCATTCACCATTATTCCAACATTGATAAACTAAAATACTTTCTTTTCCTGAATTCTTTATATTTATATAATTTTGTTCTTTATATTTACTGCATATACTGCATATTCAAAATTCAAAATATTCAAAATTAAAATATGATATACAAAATAAAATTTTAAAAAATAAAAACAAAAGAAACCACCCACAATTTCAATACCTTCAAATTAGAGCGTCAATTCAGGAGTAATTTCGCGCCACTATTTGCGACAAGCTGTTAGCCACATATTTGTCCAGGAATCCAGAGAATAGCAGGCATTTTCCAATATAGCAAGAAGCATTCAACTAATTTATCTTAATAAAATATTAATTTTTTTATATACATTTTCAATCAGAATCATTGCAATTTACCATTTCTAAAATTTTTTTTGCCTTAGAAAGAGAAAAAAATGGATTAAGTTAATGACAAAATGAATATATAATTAAATGACACAAAACTAACATAAACGCTTGTCAAAAACAAGAAATAATTAAAAAATAGAAAAAATGAAAAATTTTCTAATAAGCTTATTAAATAGTTCCAAGAAAATGCCTTGATGCGATCGTTTTTCGTTCAAATGCGTTTAACCATGATAGTCGCCACCATAATTTTTGGCAAATCATCTGAATACAACCAATTAAATTTTTTTCTATTTTTTTCATACAATAGCATCGGATTTAACATCAATTCTTCTAGAAGATTTGGCGACACTATATTCTTTCTTCAGCACCCTTAGCGACATGTAATTAATATGCTTATAGACAATCAAAATTAGAAGTTATAATGAAAGTTCCCTTTCAGCATATAGCTCCCAAATAAAGCACTCTAACTACAAAGATAAGTGGGCTCTGGTCTTCTGGTCAATTCATTCAATGATCATTTTAATTCTTTGTACATCTCCAAACATTTCAAATTCAAAAAAAAATTGCCGGAAGTTCGTAAGAGACCTAATTAATTAAGAAACGTTCTATACTAAGCTATTAGGCCATCAATTTGAATATAACATTTGAAGATATGAAAGTAAATTTGATTGCAATGATCTTCTTTTCTTATTTAGAAGCTGAAAACCGATAAAAAACAGGAAAAAGGATCTCCAGGCTGAATTCTTCAAGGCTGTGTTCTTTTAGTTTTTATCCATAGTATTGAATAATAATTCCAATTTATTGATTATTATTTCATTGAATTTTTGCTTTCACCAAAATGTTATAGCAAAAATAGAAGGAAAATGCGTTGAAGCGAAATAATTTTTTAAGCAAATAAATAATTGCTAAAGATAGAAATTTTTTCTAGCGTGTCTAGAAATCAAAATGAAAAAAAAACTCGGATCAATTCTTCTGATCGCAGCCTGGATTTTCGAAAAACAAAACATTTTTCTCATAGTTACTTAATATTTGTTTTAAAATTAATTCATATACATGAATACATAAATGGTCGAATGGTATTATTGCTTCTATTATTAAAGTAATAGGTTCGATTTCCATCTCTCGTCTGAATGGGGTGTAATAAAAGCGGATTGCTAGCTGCCAGTGTATTTTGCTCGTTGTAGGCCCAATGAACTGATTTAATCGTGCTAATTGAATAATGAAATTAATTGAGAAACTTATTTTATAGACACAAATAGATGAAAATAAACAAACCTAATAAAGAATCTCAAATGGCTCTTAGCGATAACCATAGTAAATTTATTCTCACTTATAATTCTTTTATATAAAACATATCCTAAAATTTTCGTTTATGCATAAATATATATATGTATATATGTATATATATAGACTCCCTTTCTCAATCCCTTTGAGTAGCATGGGTCATACTCAATATTCTCTATCAAGGGTTTGAAAGAGTGATAGCTGTGTCTTCGTGGCAATATCTTTTGGTCCGAGGTCTGCTTTGCTCCTGGGATCTGTTGAAGCTTTTATAGTTCACAAGTCATAATCCTAGTGCTCTATATATATATATATATATATAATGTGCATATGCATAGTTAACACTTTTTTTTCTAGATAATTCAATACATAGAATAATTTTGATTATTATTTATTTCTTTTGTCACCACTCATGATCAGTAACCATTCATTAATAGGCAAAATTTAGAGCTTTATTCACGATCAATAGAGGGAAAATAATAAATGTAAAATGAGCAAAACGTATAGCAGTAAAGTTTAGAATAATTATTAAAAAAAGAATGAAAATAACGCAAAGTAATAATTCCTTGTTTAAAGATGATTAAAATAATATTTTTAAGGCAATTAAAGGACATTACATAATTAAATAATTAAATAATTAAAATAATTGAATAACTTTATTTAAATGTCATTCATGAAGGAAATACTACTTCAGTTGTCATCAGTTATATAAATGAATGATTCACATAGTTTAGTTTTATATATATATTTAATTATATATACTTCGCAAAAATATTCAAAATTCTACTACGTATTCCAACTTAATTCATCAATAATTAAGAAATCATGTAGAAATGAAAAAAAAGTGCTAATTATTGGGAAATAAATGGTAAATGGCAATCTTCCAAAGAACTGGTAATTTATGGAAATGAAAAGCGATATGTGGAAAAACACCAATAATCGCGAAAAGCCGGAAAGAAGTGTGGAAAACAACAGCAAAAGAGCAAGAAGAAAATCCAAATGGAAAATAATTAATATTTTTGAATGTGCATTAATCTTCAATAAAAAAAAAGGGAAGAACGCAACATGATTTTAAGGCAACAAGAAGCTGGCAGGTGATATTTTCGTATAAATATCCACTGGATTTAATGGAAATGTTATTAATATTTTAACTTATATAGTAAATATAAAATGCAAACTTGCAAAAACTATGGGTATTAATACTTGCAATATTAAGATTAGTTTTTTATGTTGAGAGGAAAAGGTTCAATCACCGATAAGATCAATTCGATTGCATCGCCTAAACAACTCAATCACCTTAAGGAGAATTATGAAAATGTACTGCTTACAAATCATAAAAATTATAGTAAAATAGTAAAAAGCAGTATCCTTATCGTGAAATATTTGCAATATTTAGCACCATAATTGAATATAGCTTCATTTTTCACCTCAGATAACGAAATGTTATGTGGAACAAGCGAAAAGGAGCGATATCAATGGGCTTACAAATATATCAAAAATTAGAAAAAAAAATTTAAAGGTAAAAGATGATTTAAAAATTGAAATGATCCAATATGCTCAAATTTTGTGAGCTTAAAATCGTTCATTTTTTATCTATGTCTCAATCTAAACTTTATTATTAGTGCTAAAGGCCCATTTGTATTTCCATAATTATACGGCTGTCTAGCTAAGATTGTCTCAAACACAATAAGCTTAAGCAATAATGATTAATACTGCAGAAAAAATTCAAACGTTGAAATAAAATATATTAATTCTGATTTATCAAGACAAGTTTTTACAAACAAAAGGTTCATGGCGTATGACCAATGTTAAGAAATAAAGAATTAGTTTTAACATTCTACGATATTAATGTAGGAAAGTTTCACAAATACTAATTAATCGACCATTTATTCGAAAAATGTTCGATTTTTCTTAAAGAATAACGATTAACGATTAATAACGTGCGAATAACGATTTTTTTTTACTTTTTTTATTCAATTTTTTTGCAAAATTTTTTATTCCTTTTTCTGGTAAAAATTTGTAATTTCCGCCAGACTCTCATAGAAATTCATGGCTAAATTTATTAAATGAAATTTATTAAAAAATTTATTAAATGAAAATGAAAATTTTATAAATCATTTATAGCAAATTTAAGTGCTAGTTGCACATATGCTTCGGCTTAATCACTTAGTTGATATAATGGTTAGAAAATCAGAAAATCTGAAGATATTACTGTCGTCAATACCACTGGAAACTTCCAAAAATAATAGAAATACTTTATTTAAAGTATAAAAATAATTCTGATATAAAATAATTTCAAGTTTTGCAATAATAGATTCCATTATAAAATGTTATATATATATATATATATATGGTATATTCTATTATATTTTATATTTATATGCGGGACTTTTAATGACAGGCTTTCTGCTGCCTGGACTAGGAATTCTAATCGTTGTTAGAACTATTGTCCTTTTTTTCTTACCCTGCATCTATTTGTTAAATTGATAATAAAAATATGTATATATATATATATACATATAAATTAATAATTATTAAATTAATATATATCAAATGGTCAATAATAAAGATATTTACAAATAAAAGTACTGCAATAAATTTCAGTTTTAAAAAATATAAATTAATAAATGGCTTAAAGATAGTTTTGATAATTTTTAATCTGTTTCCTCAGCAATAAATCATCGGCCCATGAGGCTCATTAGGAAAAAAGGAAGATTGAAAATATAAATCTTAAATTATTAATCGACATTAAATTTAAGTTTAAAAGATATTTGCGAAAAAAACTCCTCAGTTAAGGAAGTAATTTAAATTTTAAAATTTATTTTGAAACGCTCTTATCGAGAATTATAGCTTCCAAACGTATATATAGTAAATAAATCCATCCCATTTTTGGAAAAAATTTGATTTCATAAATTACCTAATTTATCTTTTTTTGCAATGGAAATAAGGCCGATTAAATTTTTAGAGCGCATAAAGTTCAAATTGATTTTGAAATTACTTCCTGATGAATGGAAATTTTTTCGAAAATCATCGTCTTTGTTAATATTGAAAATTTTGCTGGGGTGATTGAATTGAACAAAAATAATAATAACAATAAGCGTGTTGTGTAATATTATATATTCTAAAACACCTTTGTATTAGTTTATACATTATTTTAATTCCAAAATTTATTATGCCATGAAAATCCTTGGTCTACTTCGGAGAGCAATGCTTGAGTCTTAGTTGATTGATGCCATTTTTTTTGGATTTCCTGGTTTCCCTGTTTTAAAATTAAAATATATTATTAAATTAAAAATTATAAAAATGTATAGCTTATTGACATTTGGTTGGTACCATCATCAACTATATTTTAAAAAAAGATCGGAAATAAGGAGTACTATATAGGTATTTTCCACAATTCCTTTATAAGCTTTTGAAAAAGACTTCAGAGAATAAAATGGATAAAGTAAGTGAAAAATAAAAAATATTTTTTGCTCCAAAGAAAAAAAAAAGCCTATCAAGAAATTTGCTTCCTTCCTAATGGTAAGATTAGATATTCATCTTGGAGTACACAGGTGAACCGAATGTATACTTTCTTAAATAGCTTTAATTCTAAAATGACTAATCTCATTATCTACTCGTCAAATATATTCTAATAACATTCTTTATCTTTGATTGGGTATTTGGATAAGACCGCTTCAGATCATTTAGGCACAGAGTGATATAAAGTACCATTCGGATTTCCTCTGATTCTGATTAACGGATCAGAACAAAACAGCAATCGGAACAATGATAATCTCAAATCGAAGTAATCGAAGTAATATATCGCCTCTTCTTCTTCTTAAGAGTCCTCACCATTACTGGTTAAACTCGCTCCACTGGTTTGTCGCAGTGAGCAATATGCCAAGGAGTTCCTTGGCGATAGAAGTACAGGTGAGTCGCCAGCATCACCCGGATTTTTGTACAGCTTTGCTCCTGCGGGGAATCGAACAACAGCTTCGGCTGCTCCAAATTGAGCAACAATAGGAAAAATCTCGCTAATTCGCGCCTTCGCCTTCTATTAATAATTTAATTTTTTTAAATATGCTGCGAAAATCATTGTTTTAATAACATTAATGGCTAATCATCCATAAACAGCAAATTTTTTATTTATATTTTAGGCATATAAATATTTTCACATATTCTTAATTACTTTTAGTTACTCTTTCTACTTAATTACTTTTCAATGCCTATTCGGAATTTCATTTATAATTAATTATTATGGTTATTAAAAAAGCAAAAGGAAGCAAAAATTACTGGGAAAAAAATTGCCCAAATATTTTTAAGATCGCGTGGAAAAATATGATTAAAATAGTTTCGTGAGCGAATTCGAAAAAACAATCAATCGATCAAATAATCTGCGATCATTCAGATCTTTTAACTATAATTAACCGATAGATAATCGTGCACTGAATCACTCGAAAATTAAGTTGGCTCCGCTTTATCCACAAATGTTTCAAGAAAATGACTTTCAAGAAAATATAGAAAATAACATGGATATAAAAAATATGCAACTTCTATCTTCCATAGAGGCATTTTGGGATTTCATATGCTAACTCTAGCCCTAAAACAAATTAATCCGAAATTTGCGATACGACAAGGGATCTCACTTTACTATTTTTGTTTTATTTATTTTTATTTATTGAAAACAGCCAAACAGAGCGTAAACGCCATGTGCTTGTATTAATAACAACAGTTAAAATAGCAAATAATAAGAATTAATGACAAAAAATTAACAATTCAAAGATGAAGTAAAGAAGAAATTGCAAAATAATATAATATAGTACAATTCCAAAAACTATAATCGGATGGTAAAAATCGAGATTTCACTTTTCCTGCACGGAACTTTTTAAATAATATCATAAAAGATATTATCAGAGAAGATATTCTTTTTTAAAGATGGCTAGGGATGACGCACGAGCTATGTCGTTCGGTAGTTTATTCCAGTAATTAATATATTAGGAATAAAGAGTCATGAGTCCTTAGTTTGGTTTTACACATAGGTTTTAGTAATTTTAACCCATTAATTCTTGTTGGATTTAAATTTAACCTAAAATTATATTTAGCACAATCTAATTTAATATTACCATACAGAATCTTATAAGTATAAATTAAATCTTGTTTAATATGACGAAATGAAAGAGAATCCAGGTTGTACTGTAGAAGTTTTCTTGCATAATTAAAATTGCACTTAGGAGAGAGGCAGGCGTCGTATAAAATATTTTCGGATTCAATTATTTTACTTGATTTACGATATCTCGGGGAGTAACATGTAGTATTGTAGTCAAAAAGTGGCGGAACAAACGCTTTATACATTTTGATAGGAAAACCTTCAGTTTTGTTCTTAAACGAACGAAAATTAAAATTAAAAGTGTCTTTGAAGATTTTTTTACCATGGTTCTGCAGTAAAATTAATTAAGATTCTAGTAATTTGTAATTTCGGAATCAAGATTTTCTTCCGTGATCATTTCAAGATCGGAAATGTGTGAGACTCTACTGATTATATTACCATTAATAGAAAGATTGAAAGATTGGGAAGATCGAATCCTTTAGAATTGATATGAAAAACACTACATTTTTGAAAGGAAAGGGTAATTTGCCTATCATATAGCCAGTTGGCTATTCTGTTGAGATTCTCCTGCAGCGGAGATAAGCTATCCGTTCTACCATGAGAATTAAATTTTAAAATCATCAGCATAAAAATAAATAGTAGAATTTAATACCACTTTGGTGATATCATTTATATATAATAGAAAAAGCAATGGCGCAATACAATTACCTTGGGAAACACCAGATTTAACAGGTTTTGTGTCAGAAAGAGTGTTATTGACGAGTACGGCTTGCTGACGGTGTTTTATGTAATCTGACACCCAATTATACAGGTCTCCTGCAATGCCATAACTATTAAGAGTGATCAACAATTAGCTATGGGAAACAGTATCAAAAGCTTTAGCCAAATTTAAGTATACAACTGATACTGTTTTTCCATTGTAAATTGGTGCTGACCAATCGAAAAGATTTGCCAATGTATGTGAAGAAATAGATTTTTTCGTACAAAAGCCATGCTGATAAGAGGATATAAAATTGTTGGCATCAAGATAAGTAACCAATTTGTTGCAATTCAACCTTTCGAGTACCTTGCTACCAACCTTAGTCAGGCTAATAGGTCTATAATTAGAAGAGTCATAGGTGCTCCCTTTTTTGGGAATTATATGAGATTATTTCCAAATTTTGGGGTAAAGGCCAGATTTCATAATGTCCTTAAGAATTAAAAATGAGGGAAGACTCAGTGAAACTGCACATTTTTTTATAAATTATTTGTGGAATATTATCGGGACCAGCTGAAATGGACGGCTTAAATCTTTTAAGGCATTATAAATATCCTATGGCTTTATTTCAACTAATACCAGAAATGCAACAAATTCGATTTACGTTAAAACAACAAGTATGAGTAATATTCTCAATAAATGCACCAGAAAAATATTGATTAAATATACTTGCAATATCAATATCAGAGTTGATTACATTATTATTATGTTGCAGAATTAATTGTTTGCGTGGATTTGCAATTTTTCTTTTTAATGTAGATCCAGAAAGAATTTCTATTATTATTTAAAAGTTGCTCTTCTTTATTTGAAAAATAATTATGAATGGCACTGCGGAAACTTTTTAAGCATTCTTTTTATGCAGCGAGGTCACTTGGAAATTCGGTTAATTTGTATTTATTACAAAACTTCCTGACACTTACTTCTTTTTTAGAGATTTTTTAAAAGATTTTAGAAAAATGGAATTGATTTAACGCTTTTTTTCTCAAAAGGATATATTGCTGTATAAGATATAAAATGGTGTTATTAAGAAAATTAACTTTTTCATCAATAGAGGGAGTTAAATAGAATAAAAAATCCCAGTTTATTTGTGCGAGGATAGAATTAATGATTTCATAATCGCAGTGACGGTAATTTCTAGAATATTTCGAAGGAGGTATAAGGCGGTTTAATTTTAATGAAACATGATATTGTGGTCACTATTACAAAAAGGTTCCAAGACTTTAATGCTATTAACAAAAGAAGTAGCTAACATAACATCTAAAATAGTATTATGCCTAGTGGCAATCTTAACATGTTGCTCTAGGCCTATATAAGTAGAAAGATTTAGAAAGTTTAGAAAGTCCTCTTCAAATTTGCTGCTATTTTTCAAGCAATTATTTTCCCAATCTATATTTGGCATATTAAGATCACCAATAATTACATAATCGGTACCAAATATTTTAATAGGTTGTAAAGATCCCTAGTGAATTTATTTCCATAGCCAGGTGGGCGGTATAAATTCAAAAGGAAAATGTTTATTAATTATTAAGATAAATTTTAGTTATTAGAGATTCAAAAGAGAAACAAACGTAATCATTAAGAGTTAGAAATTTATAATAATCAGGAATAAGCGTGATAAGCCCACCTCCACGAGTATTTAAACTATTTATTGTTGTATTTTTGCGTGATACTAGAAAACCATCGAAGTTTAATTCCCGATTATCAGTAGAGTCATCCAACCACGTTTCATTAATAAAAATACTATTTTGGGTTATCAATTATTAAGAGATGTAAGTTATAAAGTTTATATTTTAAACTTCTTGCATTAAATATATACAAAGATAAAGATGAATTACTTCCTATTTTAATAACCTTACTTGGAAAGCTGTCCTAAGCTGTAGTAGATTAATGAGAGAAAGTTGGGATCAAAAAATTGTTCGTCGTTACAAGCCATTGGCGAAGCCTGAGTTCCATTATTTGAAGATTTCTGACAACATACTTCTTCAGACTGAAATTCTGATTTCGCACATAACATTCTTTTCGCAACTGTTTGTCTAGCAATAATTCTCGTTAAATCCCTTCGCAAAAAACTTCTATGGGGAACAATCGAGCGCATGTTCTTGTTACACAAAACAGACATAGCCAAGTACTTATCTTCAAGTCAATTCTTAAATACTCGTGGCCTGCCTGACCCCTTCTATGTTGAAGAATTTTCTTAATGTAGTCATTCTGGATCCCAGCAGCAGCTACAATAATCTCTGCTAAGAGCCTATCGGCAGTAGCAGTCTCATTATCAGCAGATTTCTCCAGAATATTTAGCCAAGTAGATACATGGTTCTTTTTCTTTTTTTTCAAAATATTCATCAATTGTTTGCAATATTTGTTCAGTTGAGATTTTTGGAGGCTCAAAATTGCCATCCAAAGACGAGGCTTTCAAATTATTGATATTATTCTTAAATTCCTTGTTAACCTTTGTAAGTATTTCAATAGATCTGGTTAAATGCAGAATTAGATCTTGTTGCTTTTCATATTTCTCAGTAATGGAAGAACTGTGTTCTCAAGTCCTCGATAGTTAAAGAGTCGACATCATTGGCGGAAGCGAACTTATTAGCTGCCATCTTTTTCGGTGTCATTTGTCGCTTTTATCTTATAAGTATCTGGTATAAGACGATAAAAACAATATGCTTTTAAAGAAGAATATCTTTTAAACAAATAAGGTAATAAGGCGAATAATATATTCCTTTCATCCTTTCAGGGAAGCACAATATAATTTAGCAGAAATAATAAATTGTTGACGGAGATCGACTCAACGCTCACGAGAATGATTGATTATTCTAATTAGCCAATGAGATAAAGAAATTATATGGATAGTTTCAGATTCAGATAAAGTGTTTTAGCCAGAGATTAATGACAGAAGTGCATGTGAATGATCAGTAATCGAATTTTTTAGTGATTTTAATGGCTGATTTAATGCTATCAAATCCAGTAACTATTTCATGCTTTTTAGTTTCTTCTTCTTCTAAAAACTTTCATCTACTGCTCGTTCCACTGGCTACAAGGGTAAGACGTCTCCCAAGCTGTTCCCAAGACGCCATTGCTAGTAGTAATAGAAGCCATTCCTTTTAGATTAGGGTAGATTAAATTTACAGTCCAGCATTTCCCCAACCGGTAATGAATTGAATTGATAAAAAAAGGTATTTTATTAGGTATTATATATATATATTTCTCTTCTCTTTCAATTTCTCTTTATAATTCAACGCAAAAATCAGCAACTTGATTGGTATAATTTATATTTATAAATTATTTTAATTTTTTATTTTAAAATTCCAAAAAAAAACTTGGGGAAATTTAAAAAATTAACGACTTAGCCTAATTGCTATTGAAAAAAAAAATGTTGAACGATAAGATTAAAATCTTAAAATAAGAAAATGAGAAATAGTGCAAAATAAATCAGGAATAATTTGTTGAAACGACCGCTCGCTAATAAGAAAAGCCCAGATTTTTTTTGGTTTGCAGATTTGATGTAATACCTACTTTTAAAATGAAATTATTAAAAATCAGTAAATCTTGTGGAGCTCAGAAAGCATATAAAAAACAGCAGAACTGAAAACAATGAACTGCTGAACTGAAAACAATGAGTCGAAAAAGGGAAAAATGATATGGATTAATTATGAAATTATTTAAAATATATTTGATATCACTAAAATTGAAAATTAAAATTGAAAATTTCTCAAAAAAGTAAGAAATTTATTGAAAAAAGTTAAAAGAAAACTCACAGCTCAATGTTGAATTATGAAAATTGTGTGTAAATCTAAATGAATAACATTTTATTAAGAAAATTAAATAAGAATGAGTTCGCATTTATAACTTTTTTATACACCAGCAAGAAATGCGAAATAGAACAAAAAATATCTTGGATTGTAAGTTTTAATGATTAGGGTTTAGCAAAAAAATGAGTATTAGAACCACTTCGGGATAGAATACAGGCAGACCAAGCACACCTATACCAAATTATATTATAAAGCCCAATTAAGCCAGCACTTCAATAAAAAAAAATAAAAAAAATGTATAGCAAAGATTCATCTAAAATAGCATAATTTTATAATAGAATCTAAAACTATTTATAGTTATTCGATAAAGAGGCGAATTCATTGATAAATTTCGTATTTTAATAGAATTGCAATGATTTATTTAAAACAAATAATGTATAAATCTAAACGAAATTTCCAATGACAATAATGTAACGATTGGATGATTATGAATCTGAAGTTTGCGTTCTACGTCCAACCCTTCGCTTTTGATATAATTCTAACGAAATCGAAAAGTATTTCTTTATATGAAAACTACATTTAATTCTTCCAGAGAAATAATTCGCCATTGTTAGCCATTCGCTAAAATTTTTTCCATGAAATGCTGCAAATTATTCATGAAGGAGATAATTTCCCAAGCTTTGTTTGTAATAATATATACATATTAATGGATGTTTAATTTCCTTACTTACAATCCAAGATATTTTTTGTTCTATTTCGCATTTCTTGATGGTGTATAAAAAAGTTAAAAGTTATAATATACATATTAACGGATGTTTAATTTCAACTTCATCATAAGAAATATAAAATGGTTCTTTGAACTAATAGTAAATTTGCTTGAAGACTTTGTTTGTCGTTACAAGAATGTACTATCTATTTAATTGAGCAATCATATATGAATGATGGCCGGCAAGATTTTTTTAATTTTAATAGATACACGAAAACAAATTTCGCAGCAATGGCAATGGTTCTTGAGAAGTATGATGGCCCCGGAAACGATTACATAGCGATGTGCAGATCCCACAAACAAAAAATTTTAAAAATTTTAAGAATCAGTTTAAATTGAGTTTGAAATTTGAAGCTCGAAAAAAATGCCGATTTACATATTGTACTAGAGATTAAGCGATTTAAAGCAAGTAAAAAAGCAAATAAAAACAAATCAAATTATTGCGAAAATATTATGTATGTTTCTCAGTTTTGCAGATTTTTGTCTAATTTAAACTATTGCACTTCAGTGCATGGATTAAAAAATTTTGTGATATTTTCCATAAAATAACTGATTGCGCTCACCATATCTGGTTAGGCTCAGATAATGATACAAAGAAGTGCATGGCGAGAAATAGAAGTACTAGCCTCAACCGAATTTCTCAATGAGGTATATTTCAAATGCTTCAGCTACAGCCAACAGCGATTTTCCTATACTTCCTCTTTTTATAAAGTAGTGAATTTCAATGACTATCTACTAAATGAATTGGTAAATTCGCATAGATTTATCCAGCCGAATAAAATCATTTTAGTAATAAAATAAATAATAATACAATAAATAAAATCATTATCACAATAATGGCAATTTTGAATATTTTAGAATGTTTTAACAATGAATATTGCGACAATTGAGTTTTATTCATTTATTTAACGAAGAATTAAACGACAGTGGGACAAAAATCCTTAATGGAGCGAAAAAATGTAGATGGGACTTCGAAATGGGAAATTATTCTGCTTCCTTTATAAATTAACTGCAATGAAATGGAACGGTCAACGAAATGGGGATGGTAATGGAATGCCTGTGACTATTAAGGATCACATTGTAAGATGGAAGGAATTCTTTAAGGCCAAACTTAATCAAAAGATGCCACATGTTGTTCCTGATATAGTTGAATCGTTCTTTGAGGCATATATTTGCAAGCTGCTAACAGAAGAGGAAAAAATCTCTATTATCCATAAGGGCAATAAAATTTTCGGAGAAGATGGTCTTCAGGTCGAAATTTTTAAATATTCATGGCCCTTCATACATATCTTAAACAAATCTCTCTATGGAAGAAAGAAATAATACCAGATGACTGAAACAAAGCAATTTTTCTCCCAATTTCTAAAGACGACAAGACATGTAAAAATTATTGAGGAACCAACCAACATCTCGGCAAAAATTTCCGCTACTCTTATATTGAATAGACTTATTCAGTTATTTATTTATTTATTGAAAACCAATTAGGACGACAATGCCATGTGCTTGTATTAATAATAACAGTTAAAATAAGAAAATAATCAAAATAGAAAATATGATAAAAATTAACAAATTAAAGAGGAAATAAAGATTACAGAATACTACAATAGAGTACAATTCGAAGTAACTGCATAACTTATGCATAATCGAATGGTACAAATAGAGATTTAAAATAGAGACTTCCTGTTTGATGTGAACTTTTTAAATAATATAAATGATTCGTTCGATAATTTATACTAGTAGTAAATAGTACGAATAAAGAAGTGTCATGAGTCCTTAGTTTTAGTTTCACACGTAATTTTAGCCCATTAATACTTGTTGGATTCAAATTTAGCCTAAAATTACAATATTTTGAACAAGCTAATTTAATATTACCATACAGAATCTTATAAGTATAAATTAAATCTTGTTTAATGCGACGAAATAAAAGAGAATCCAGGTTATATTGTAGAAGTTTTTTTGTATAATTAAAATTGCAATTAGGAGAGAGGTGTCGTATAAAATATTTTCGGAGTCCAGTTATTTTACTTGATTTTCGATTATAATCATGTAGTAATGTAGTCAAGAAGAGGTCGAACGAACGCTTTGTACATTTTGATAAGAAAAACTTCAGTTTTATTCTTAAACGAACGAAAAATAAAATTTAGTCTTTGAAGATTTTTTTGCCATGATTCAACAGTGAAGGTCGGAATCAAGATTTTCATCTGTGATTATTCCAAGATCAGAAATGTGTGAGCCTCTATTGATTATATTACCATTAATAAAAAGATTAGGAAGATCGAATCCTTTAGAATTGATGTGAAGAACGCTACACTTTTGAAAAGAAAAGGTAATTTGCTTGTCATATAGCCAATTGGCAATTCTATTGAGGTCATCCTGTAGTGGAGATTGGTTATCCTACCTACCATGCGAATAAATTTTATAATTATCAGCATTAAGACAAATGGTAGAATTCAGTACCACTTTCGTGGTATCATTAATATAAAAAAAGAAATAGCGCAATGCCACTACCTTGGGGAACGCCAGATTTAACAGGTGTAATGCAGAAAGAATATTGTTGAGACATATAGCCCGGTGACGATCTTTTATGTAATCTGACACCCAATTATACAGGTCTCCTGTAATGCCATAACTATTAAGAGTGATTAGTAATTGCTATAGGGANCAGTTATTTTACTTGATTTTCGATTATAATCATGTAGTAATGTAGTCAAGAAGAGGTCGAACGAACGCTTTGTACATTTTGATAAGAAAAACTTCAGTTTTATTCTTAAACGAACGAAAAATAAAATTTAGTCTTTGAAGATTTTTTTGCCATGATTCAACAGTGAAGGTCGGAATCAAGATTTTCATCTGTGATTATTCCAAGATCAGAAATGTGTGAGCCTCTATTGATTATATTACCATTAATAAAAAGATTAGGAAGATCGAATCCTTTAGAATTGATGTGAAGAACGCTACACTTTTGAAAAGAAAAGGTAATTTGCTTGTCATATAGCCAATTGGCAATTCTATTGAGGTCATCCTGTAGTGGAGATTGGTTATCCTACCTACCATGCGAATAAATTTTATAATTATCAGCATTAAGACAAATGGTAGAATTCAGTACCACTTTCGTGGTATCATTAATATAAAAAAAGAAATAGCGCAATGCCACTACCTTGGGGAACGCCAGATTTAACAGGTGTAATGCAGAAAGAATATTGTTGAGACATATAGCCCGGTGACGATCTTTTATGTAATCTGACACCCAATTATACAGGTCTCCTGTAATGCCATAACTATTAAGAGTGATTAGTAATTGCTATAGGGAACAGTATCAAAAGCTTTTAAGTACACAACTGATACTGTTTTTCCATTGTCAATTGATGCTGACCAATCGGAAAGATTTGCTAATATTTGTAAAGAAGTAGATTTTTTCATACAAAAGCCATGCTGATAAGAGGATGTAAAATTGTTGGCATCAAGATAAGTAACCAATTTGTTGCAAGTCAACCTTTTGAGTACCTTGCTACCAACGCAAGTTGGACCAATAGGTCTATAAGAGTCATAGGTGCTTCCTTTTTTATGAATGGGAATTATATGAAATAATTTCCAAATTTTAGGACTAAGGCCAGATTTCATATTATGAATATCCTTATAAATAAAAAAGAGGGAAAGGCTCAGAGAGGCTGCATATTTTTATAAATTATTTGTAAATTATCGGCACCAGCTGAAATGAACTGCTTGAGTTTTTTTAAGGAGTCATAAACAATATCTAATATCGTTATTTTAACCTCATAGAGAAGTGTAACAAATTCGATATACTTTTAAAAAAAAAGTATGAGTATCGACGTCAACAATTACGCTAATATTGATTAAATACACTTCACCTCTTATAATATCGTTATCAAAGGTGATCACATTGTCATTATGTTGCACAATTATTTACATGGATGCGTTAATTTTCTTTTAATGTATGTTCAGAAAGAATCTCGATTAATATTTAAAGTTGCTCTTATTAATTTAAAAAGTATTTGTGAACACCGCTACGGAAACTTTTTAAGCATTCGAGGTCACTTGGCAATTCGGTTAATTTGTATTTATTACAAAACTTTCTGACACTTACTTTTTTTAGAGATTTTTAAGAAATTTTAAAAAAATAGAAAAATGGAATTGATCTAACGCTTTTTTTCTTAAAAGGATATATTTCTGTATAAGATATAAAATGGTGCTATTAAGAAAATTAACTTTTTTATGAGTTAAACAAAGTAAGAAAAAGTTTATTTCTGCATGGATAGAATTAATAATATCGTAATCATAATAATGGTAATTTCTAGAAAATCTCAAGGGAGACATATAATGGTTTAATTTTAATGAATAATATTGTGATCACTATTACAAAAAGGTTCCAGGACACTAATTCTATCAACGAGAAGAAGAGAAGTAGCTAACACAACGGTTTTCTGCTATGCCTAGTGGCGATATTAACATGTTTTAGACCTATATGAGTGCAAAAGTTTAGAAAGTCCCCTTCAAAATTGCTGCTATTTTTTAATCAACTATTTTCCCAACCAAAATAATAATCCAGTTATTCTGGCAGCATTCTAGATAAGCAGCTTTGATAACTGTTTATTGCTAAATATGGAATTCAACTTGAATTTTTAAATGATGTTTCATGATTAAAACTGCTTAATGAAGATGCTTTCTTAAGATGGAAATATGTTTTAGTCGAATATCGATTAAAATAATTTCGAGTTATATATTTGTAATACAAATATTTGCGGATGTCATGCCACAATCACATTTTACCTTCTATTATAAAAGCCTTTAATTCATTTTCCGTTAAAACTAGTTGAAAATACACTTTCGATCTTCATACATCACAAAAAACATATCAATTTGTTAATAAATTTTATTTAAATGCATATAATTTGTTAATAAATTTTATATAAATGCATATAAATTTTTTAAAAAATTACGAAGAAATTTGGAATCGTAAAGAAATTTGTAGTTGATGGATGTATGTATAAACATGCATTTCAGTGCGAAATGGATAGGCATTAATATAATAGCGAGCCTTATTATTTCCTTCTTTCTTTAGCATTCACAGTTTGTGGTTTGATAGGCTCCACTGATTATCAGCATGAACCACTTGGCCATAGTCACTCTAGAAATAAACGAGTTAACAATAAAAATTATCGAGTTTTTCAATAAAGGAGGGGGGGAACGATGAAATTCTTTATTTAAAGATTTTTATTTTTTGTTATTTGTTATTTTTATTTTTTGTAACATTCTGAACATTAGCATTTTATTCATTTTCATTTCAACACACTCGAATAATATAAAATATAAAATATATATATAATACATAATATAATATATAATATAATATATAATATAATATATATAATACATAATATAATATATAATATAATATAATATAATATAATATAATATAATATAATATAATATAATATAATATAATATATAATATAATATAATATAATATATAATATAATATAATATAATATATAATATAATATAATATATAATATAATATATAATATAATATATAATATAAAATATAGTATATATTACATTATAAATATATAATAATATAATATAATAAATATATATAATATAAAATATAAAATATATATAATATTATAAATATGATAAATTGTGTTCCTTTTCTTAGGCGCATTTTAGAGCGTATATGTATTAATTTGCACCTAGAAAAGGCATTCTAAACATGAACTAATCATAGTGCTCGACGGACCTGTTGTAATCTTGTCATACACCACTGAAGTCCTCTTAACCTCCGAGTTATTTCTTTCGCACCTCTTTGAATTTCGTTTTACTTGTTCAACACTCCTTCACATTTCGCTATAATCGGTGATAAAGGAAAGGCGGTCCATGGTCTACGGCATTTCACTGAAACGCATTAATGCGCATCGCACCTCTATATATTTTCCGAAAACGTTCTTATTTATTTATTTATATATTCCTCTATCTGCCTTATTATTCTTAATTAATCTTAGGAGTTTGAATATTGATTAAAACTGTTTAAATTTTTTAAATATTAACAATCATACTTCCTCTTGAAACCTCTTTAAAGCCTCTTCAAATCCTATTATATTCCTCTGTCCCCAAGTGCTCATTGTTCTTCCATAATTCCTTTTCATTTGTTATCCGTAGAATATGAGCGGTGCGGAAATTGTAGCCTCATATGAATGACCTAATACCCTATACCAAGTTATATATTCTTTAAATTGTATATTCGAAACGCCCGCTCAGAAACTGCAACGGTCCTGGTTTAAAAATTCTTTTGCACCCTATTCTTTCCAAATTCTTATGTTTATTCAATCTTCCTTACATTCTTCCTTGCATACTGCTTTCACAAATCCCTCCTTTCGTAAAATCACTACCAAATCCATCCTCATATTATATCTATTAATCAGTAAAACCTTGTACAATTGTACTGCAAATGCATTAATATGATGAACCATATTACATCGCCTCAAAACCTCTGTCGCGAATGGCGAACGAAAAAAAAAATATCGAATTGCAAATAAATGCCATGAATGATGTAACCGATCTCACATTCCTAAAATCATTTCTTATGCGCTTTTTTTGTTATCTTGATTTAACTAAATTCCAATCCTTTTTCTTCATGGCTAAAAAATTAATTTACATGCAAAACCTTTCATCTTATAACCAATCTTATTAGAATTTATATTGTATTTTTTATTACAGTTATAATATTATACTTTTTCTGTTATACAAATGAATATCTGTTGGAATATTTGTTTTAAACCACTTCTACTAAATGTTTTTGAGCTAATCGAGATTCTATATATATTCATATGTGAAATGTAGGAAATTTAGACCCAGAATAAAATAAAATCCTTTTGCTGTTCTACATCGAAGAAGTTACTCATCTTCTTATATTCAACTGTGCCAATTCATTCTCTCCATTTAAGTTTCTTTTTCGTATTCTGTGATTAATACGCTTAATTCTTCAAAAAACAAGGAAAAGACTGTAATTCTGATAGTTGCTGTTATTAAACGTGGGATTGTAAACGTATTAAAAATAGTCTCAATTTAAAATCTCGGTTGTCTTTTTTTAACTCACTGGTTCTATTCCCATTATTCATGAAAAAGGAAATACCTTTTATAACCCTTCTAATTACAGACCTATTAGCCTAACATGCGTTGGTAGCAAGGTACTCGATGCAATAAATTGGTTACTTATCTTGATGCCAACAATTTTATATCCTCTTATCAGCATGGCTTTTCTATGAAAAAAATCTACTTCTTCACAAATATTAGCAGATCTTTCCGATTGGTCAGCATCAATTGACAATGGAAAAACATATCAATTGTGTACTTAGATTTGGCTAAAGCCTTTGATATTGTTCCCTATAGCAATTACTAATCACTCTTAATAGTTATGGCATTACAGGAGATCTGTATAATTGGGTGTCAGATTACATAAAAGATCGTCACCGGGCTGTATGTCTCAACAATATTCTTTCTGCATTACACCTGTTAAATCTGGCGTTCCCCAAGGTAGTGGCATTGCGCTATTTCTTTTTTTATATTAATGATACCACGAAAGTGGTACTGAATTCTACCATTTGTCTTAATGCTGATAATTATAAAATTTATTCGCATGGTAGGTAGGATAACCAATCTCCACTACAGGATGACCTCAATAGAATTGCCAATTGGCTATATGACAAGCAAATTACCTTTTCTTTTCAAAAGTGTAGCGTTCTTCACATCGATTCTAAAGGATTCGATCTTCCTAATCTTTTTATTAATGGTAATATAATCAATAGAGGCTCACACATTTCTGATCTTGGAATAATCACAGATGAAAATCTTGATTCCGACCTTCACTGTTGAATCATGGCAAAAAAATCTTCAAAGACTAAATTTTATTTTTCGTTCGTTTAAGAATAAAACTGAAGTTTTTCTTATCAAAATGTACAAAGCGTTCGTTCGACCTCTTCTTGACTACATTACTACATGATTATAATCGAAAATCAAGTAAAATAACTGGACTCCGAAAATATTTTATACGACACCTCTCTCCTAATTGCAATTTTAATTATACAAAAAAACTTCTACAATATAACCTGGATTCTCTTTTATTTCGTCGCATTAAACAAGATTTAATTTATACTTATAAGATTCTGTATGGTAATATTAAATTAGCTTGTTCAAAATATTGTAATTTTAGGCTAAATTTGAATCCAACAAGTATTAATGGGCTAAAATTACGTGTGAAACTAAAACTAAGGACTCATGACACTTCTTTATTCGTACTATTTACTACTAGTATAAATTATCGAACGAATCATTTATATTATTTAAAAAGTTCACATCAAACAGGAAGTCTCTATTTTAAATCTCTATTTGTACCATTCGATTATGCATAAGTTATGCAGTTACTTCGAATTGTACTCTATTGTAGTATTCTGTAATCTTTATTTCCTCTTTAATTTGTTAATTTTTATCATATTTTCTATTTTGATTATTTTCTTATTTTAACTGTTATTATTAATACAAGCACATGGCATTGTCGTCCTAATTGGTTTTCAATAAATAAATAAATAACTGAATAAGTCTATTCAATATAAGAGTAGCGGAAATTTTTGCCGAGATGTTGGTTGGTTCCTCAATAATTTTTACATGTCTTGTCGTCTTTAGAAATTGGGAGAAAAATTGCTTTGTTTCAGTCATCTGGTATTATTTCTTTCTTCCATAGAGAGATTTGTTTAAGATATGTATGAAGGGCCATGAATATTTAAAAATTTCGACCTGAAGACCATCTTCTCCGAAAATTTTATTGCCCTTATGGATAATAGAGATTTTTTCCTCTTCTGTTAGCAGCTTGCAAATATATGCCTCAAAGAACGATTCAACTATATCAGGAACAACATGTGGCATCTTTTGATTAAGTTTGGCCTTAAAGAATTCCTTCCATCTTACAATGTGATCCTTAATAGTCACAGGCATTCCATTACCATCCCCATTTCGTTGACCGTTCCATTTCATTGCAGTTAATTTATAAAGGAAGCAGAATAATTTCCCATT
>UYYG01000017.1:0-359924 GCA_900625125.1 Dracunculus medinensis | reverse complement strand
GATATAAGAATTAAAGCATCCTCAGTTAAACTTGTATCGGAACCAGCATATGCTATACTCAAACTTCGTAATCCGATTACGCCACTAATTAATGCTTCCAGTGTTTCATTCGTTAACAGTGGGTTATAATTAAGTCTAATAAAAAATCAAATAAAAATTTTTAAATGACTATTAAGTTACTACTGAGAAACGAAAAATTTCTGACATAAATCTCTTTTTCAGCTTTTTTATTAAATAAAAATCTAAATGCTAAGTGGATTAAATGATTTTATATGAAATGACTTACGATAATTCAGTGAGATATTCAAGCCTGGTGAGAGTCATGAGACCAGTTGTTGTGAGAGAATCAAAGCAACTACCGGAAAGCGAAAATGAATGTAATTCGATCATATTCCTAGTTATCAAACTAAAAATGAAAATCAAAAGAGATACTGATGATGCTCAAAAAATATGGTATAAAAATACAAAAAACGAAAAAATATTGAGCAGAATTAATAAATTATAAATATAATTTATTAATAAATATTAATAAATTAATATGGTAAATGTTTTCAAAAGTTTTGACACATAAAAAAAATTAAGACAATGAGACCTGACGCTTTCATCATTGATTTGAGAACATCCACTTAGATGTAATTCCTTAACATTTGGTGAATGAATGCAAAGTTCCTCGATAGATTCATTATTAATGCGACAACAACCATCAAATAAAACCTAGAAATTGATTACGCAAATGATGAAAATAACAACTGTGCAGGAAGCACTGAAAACTTCTCTAATTAATTTCTTCATATAGCATCCACTACTCCTGATTTAGAATATCTAGCTGAATATCTAAAATAATAGCTGACTACTTTCATTCTATTTTTATTTTTATAATTTCATTCTCTGATAAGAAAGAGATAGAGGATGGAATTATCGATAAGCCCTCAGCATCCACTTTTACATTCACTTTTAATAACAAATGTATTCCAAAAATTCCATAATGTCAAGTTAAGGATAAGTTTAAACAAATAGTATCATCAGGGTGGATTTGATTGATTAAATCGCGAAAAAAATTATCTAGAAAAAAATTATCTATTTTTCTAGAATGAACGAAGAATTGTATGAAAATCCACTAATCAGCACAAAGTGATTTAATCGAATAAATACCGTTTCCAAATTTTCACCAAAAAGGCTGAGAAAATAGCCTTTTATTCGACGACAGCCTCGTAAATCGATAGAAACTATATTAGCACCATTTACACGAAAAAGATACCACAATGATTTATCAGTAACATTTACCATATCTTTGTAAATTAACGATTCCAATTTCGGAAGAGATTCACCAACAGTGCGCAAAGCGCGCCAATGGGCTCTAATACCAGAAATATTCAGCTGAAAATGGTAAATAATATTACATAATATTACAATCAACTTCTGATTTTGAAAAGTTCGGAATCAATTAACGTGAATTAACAGAAAAAAGTTAAGAAATACCTCGATAAGATTGGGACAAAAGGATGCCACAATTTCTAGAGCTGAATTATCAAGCAAGTTAACAACTCCGGATAAATCCAGCTTTTTCAGATGAATTCCGCAACGCAAAAGACAGGACTGAAAAAAGATTAAAAAGGATTAGTAAAAATTTGTAAATTTCAAATATCAAAGAATAAATTCAATACTGGCACATGGAACCAACAAACTGTACCTTCAGAACGCTATTTCTGAGTGGATTTGATCGATTAAATCTGCGACTGGTACAGAAATCACTGGAAAATGACAACGAATCATTCAAAGCCCACGACTAAAAAAATAATTCAGTAATCAAAAGTAAAAATAATTTATTAATTTATTTTTACTTTTAATAAATTTTAACAGCAAAATTCGAGAAATTGAATAAAATACTATACTAATTAGCAATTAAATAAGCTAACCCTGATAGATGATTCCAAAAAAGCTTTGCTAACTCGCTCAAGTCGGATTCGTTCGTCCGGTGGAAGAAATTTAAAAATATGCTCTAAGGCTTTTGCTGGCAAAATTTCCATGGATATTTGTGAGCCAAACTGGAAGAAAATAAAGCAAAAAACAAAAATATTCGCTAATGATAAACATTTTTGGAAATTCAATCTCACCAAATCAGCGACCGGTGAAAACGGGGTTAAAGAAGTAGATAAATAAAGCGAACTTTGCGAAGGACACTCTTCATCAACCGATGGACCTAAGAAACGCAAAATAATCGAAAAAAGGTTGAAAATTTTTTAAATATAATAATTTTTTAAAAGGATTAAAATTTAAATAAATTTTAAATTTTTAAAATTTTTTTAAATTTTTTTAAATTTTTTAATCCAAATAGTTTGCATTTACATAAAAAGAATCTTAAAATAAATAAAATATAACTTTTTAAATTAATCTTAAATTTTTTGAAAAGAAATTATGGAATTAACCTAAAATTCTTAAGGATGAATGTGAACTTGAACAAAGCAAACTGCATGTCAGAGTAAACCTTGGAAATAGACTAGGATAGCTAAAACCAAGCAAAAGAAAAACTCAGAAGCTTTGTGAAGAATTTCAGACAGCCGTCAAAAATCAGAAGTGACAAGTAATAATATTACAACAATATCTGTAATTATAACAAAGACGGATCCGAATATGGAAAAACAAGGATTCTTCATTCAATTCATTCAGTTCTGAAGGATGTTCTAATCTCAAATTGGTAGGGTAAAAACAGTGGATGGATGGAGAATATCGTGGACAGTTAAGAAAATAAACCGGAGGATAACAGAAATCAAGCCAGATTTCACATATGATCAAGCTCAGATGCAAAGATCCAGCTCTATCGCTGGGAATGCTGTAATAAAAAAGAAAAAAGGAAAACCTAAAGAAGGAAAAAATCTAAAAGAAAAGAAGAGGACAGAAAGACGATAAAAGCGTTATAATTTGAAGAATAAGGATAGGGACAGCTTGGAGATCATCTATCTACTTGGTCGTTAAAAGTCGGAAATGAGTTGAAAACCATAATGAATCAATCAAATTCTTAAATGTTCATTCAAAAAATAAAAAAATAACCTCTTAATGGAATTATAGACTCTTTCGATGCCATACTTGAGGTCCTTTTCTTAGAGCTAGTATACTAAAATACTAATGGATTTCGAGATAAAAATATAAAGCAAAATATGAAATAAATATCAAATAATGACAAACTTTACTTATTTCCGATACATGCCACCCAGCCCTAACTACTTTAACGTTTTAAGTAAATAAAGAGATACATGGAAAATCTGCGGTAGAAGAAAAAATTATAAAAACATAAAAGCTATTTGAAAAAGGCTACCGGAGAGACAACCATTATCATATTGTAGAACTTTAAATCATCTGGAGTAGCAGTTCGCGCTTTATCAGCTCCTTCTCTTTTTCTTAAATGTTTAGCCTTTATTATCAAAAAGTCAAAAAAAATAAATAAGCAAAAAATTTTTTTTGATTATTTAAAAACTGTCGCGTTATGAAAAAAGATTTACATTGATAGCAAAAATATTGCAGCAAAAAGATCCATTATTATTTTTAAAATCAAACTTAAAAGTGATATGTGCGACAAGAGGATTGCGATTTGTTCTCGGAAGAGTAGCAAAATTCGAATGACGTCTTTCTTCCGATGGAATATAGCATACAGAAATCTGAAATGTTTCACTGTCATGAAATTTTTTATAAAATCTAACTTGAAACCAAATTATAAACTGTTCAATAAATCTAATAATTTTATTAATCAAAGCAATTCTTAATGAAATAACAAGTTCAGAAAAAAAGCAAAATTTACGATGGTTCTCGAATTAACAAATCGATGTTAAAAAATAATTCAATGCGTTTAATTGAATAGTTAAAAAAAAAGTACGGCGATTTACCTTTCCGAACTTCGAAAAAAATGATATTAATTGGTTTGTGGTGACACGGGGTGATATATTAGTTACAATAATTTTTTTCTCTTCAGCTTTTATTCGCATTCCTGCTGAATGTACATCTCCAATGTAAGATTTGTCACATTTTAGCGAATCTTCGCTATACTGCGATGATAAACTTTCACTGTGCTGTCCATAACCTTGTTGAGCAATTAATGAATCGCCAAAAGCTGAAGAATATCATGTTATCAGAGAAATTAAAGAATAAAATTAGTAAATATTGTGAACGATTATTCTCAGATTTCATAATATATATATATATATATAGATATATTTTTTTACTTTTGTATTTATATTTGAAAGATTTTTATTTAAATAAGAAATTATTTATAAAGAAAAATAACACGACATTAAAGGATAAAATAAACAGAATAAAATACGATCAACATACGATCATATTGGTCTAAATTTTGCCCATCGCAAATTAACATTGGGAGTAAACGGCGATATTTTATAAATTCGACGGCTGAATGTGACCATGTTCTTCTAGAAAACGAATTATCAGAAATTTTTCAAAATCCGTTCTTCCATACTAATAAATAAATCAAAAATTAAGCAAAATTTACTAAACTTGAACCAATTTTCTTGGCCAGTTTTATAAAATTACAAAAATCTATCGATAAATATTTGTTGCCAAAAAAGTACAAATAAATCGTTTTATTTATTTTTGTTATTTATAATAAATAGAAAAATTTTGCCCAAATTAAGAATAATAGAAATAAAATAATTAAAGAGCAGGAGATGCCTAAATAAAACCTGAGGCGACCAATACTAAAAAATCTCGCACGAGTAACAAAATTTTGGAATGCATCAGAAAGATCGTTCAATCCTTGATTTTCTAAATTGTGGCCATGAAGACGTCGAAGTGCGTTAAACATTGCCTAAAAAATTCAATTCTTTGGTCGAGACTGGCAATCATTGGCTAAAGGAAAGAGAAATTACCTTTTCGTTGTCAAGTCTTTTTCTTCTTTTCTGTTCTTTATTTGTTCTTTATTTCCCTAATATCTAATATCTAACTCATGGTCTTTCCCACATGTCCAAAGAAACAATAAAATGATTGGCAAAAAATGCGAAATTATGAGGAAAATCTACGAGGTTGGATTGAAAGAAACGTGGTTACTGCTGAATTTAAAAGAAAAAAGCATTAAGGAATCTTATATTATGTTGTTGTATGAAGCATGATGCAATTAGGTGGTAACCATTTCACTGGTACTAATAGCAATAATAGTACTAATAGCAATAATCGTTACACTGGTGCTAATAGGATGAAGAACAGTAGGATGAAGAAATCTTGCCAGGGGAAAAACATCCCTTGAAATAGAAAGGAAGATGGCTGCAAATTTTAAATGGTACGTTTGCTTCTGTGCAAAGCAGGTGGCGAATCTTGAAATGACTAAGCATCTCGGTTGTTATGTCCCACAGATTATGTTGGCATAAGCAGATTATCTTAATGATCGATGGAATAATGCTGTAAGGACCAACAAAAACGAACCAACTAACTTAATAAAAACAAAACTAACTGCAGGTTGAGAGAAATCATGCGAAGTTCCATACAAATCCATGACCGCAAATTAAAAGTATTTTGGACGAGTTGCTGAAATGAAGATGATGTGAAAAACATTAGTATGAGTAGAAATTTACGACTCGCTTACGAGAAGAATCTGTAAATTAATCGCCAATTATCACAAATAAAATGCGCAATTGACCGGCTCGCAATTGACTAACGCCGTGAATAAATTGACAACCAAAAATTACATTATAACAACTGAAAAATCTGGCGAATTGCATCGAAAGTCGAAATCAAATCAATCAAAAAATGATCAATGATGAAAAGCCTTCCACTTCGCGCGATTAAAACCCCACCAAGTACCACGAACAAACAATCGCAATACTCCTTCTTCCTTCAACAAAACATTCAATGAATCCAAAAAGTCAGCTGGAGATGGAGGGAACCGATCGATATAGTTTCGTACGAAGATTTATTGGCTTAAGAAAAACTGGCTGGCTTCGCCGTTGGCGGACCCAAGAAATATGGAAAATGCGGCTTATTTTCTTCGACTCAACGTTCATCCTTCATTTATTTCATCCTTTTCTTCAAAACGATAAAAAATTAGAGCGATCCTCTCCTTGTTATTTTAAATTTGGTTGGACTGCTATTTTCTGGCCAGAAAGTCGATTTTGGAATAGCAAATGGAAGTAAGACGGGTAGAAGGGGACAGGCGGCTCCCTCGCGATCTCCCAGTTTCACCTCTAACGGCAGTCTTACTCGCGTCGACGGTCATCTCTCCGCATTTTCACACGCTTTCTTCATTTTCCAGTATTATTGCTTTATGTAAAAACAATTGTTTGGCAGTTTACACCAAAAGAATTAAAAAATTGTATGGAAATATCAAAAAGAAAACGAATCAGCTGATATCCGCCAAAATTATTTTGCAAAAAATGAACGAGAAAAGAATAATAAATAGGGAATAATAACTTTTCAAAAAAAATTGACATTTCTGAGAAAATTAATTTAGCAATTTAATAAATAAATAAAAAATACATTTTGCAATCGGTCGTTTCATTTTTTTCTTCCAAAATGTTGTAATTAGTAATTTTAATTAATTAAAATTTTTTCGCTTTTTCAATGAATCAATTTTGAAGTAATGAATGAGTTTTATCGGAATTTTTTGAGAATTACTGCAAAAATGAGATTCGAATTGTTTTGGAAATTTACAGTTTGCACTGTTTGTAAATATGCCTACAAATTTTGTGATAAACAAGCATCGTTTTTTAAGATTCGCTTCTCGCGAAATTGGATGGTGAAAGTCGTTTGACCTTGAATGACCTTAATTCTCCTTTAACTCCTTTTTGAATAATGTCATGAAGGAATTCGTTTTCAATACTTTATGTTTAAGGCTAAAAAAATTGATAAAAATTGATTGATATTTTGCAGACAAATAATGAAAAGCAAAAAGCTTTCTGATAAACTTTCTTTAATAAATATTGGTTAATTACAAAATAGCAACAAAAATTTATAATTTTTAAAATATATTAAAAATTTATTTGTCTAAGTAATGTGGTACTTCACCCGAGTGGGGCATATTTCACTCGTAAATCGGAATCAAAGATAGGGTTCGCGAAACCTTGGCTGAAGTGAGTGGCATCTTCATTGAAGATTTCAGTTAAGAGGGACTGACGGAAGATCTAAACGATGCAAGCATTATCATCGTGAATCCAAAGAATCATTACCAGCATTAAAGCCAACACTAATAGTTCCAATTACGAAAATATGCTATTTATATTTAGTATAGCTGGTTAAATGAATTTGAAAAGAAGCCTTTTAGCCTTTGCAAACTATTATTTATAATTTAGAAATAAACACAGCAATTGAACCAATGCGAAGGAAAACAGCTGCTCAGGCAAAATTTTCGAAGAAAAGTTCTCTTCCACTTGCGAGTCGATACAACAAGGAAAATAAAAGAAGTACACGAATGAAGCATTGTTTGAAGCAAAAGATAACGTTTCCTTATGTGACATCTCGAGCAGAATTTTAAATAGCCATAATGTGGTATTTTCAGTTGTTGAAGGAGAAGAAGGCAGTTCAGCTCTAGAAAGCGACGTTTCCCAAAGTAGCTCATCTAGCGCTCAACAAAATACTCAATCTATAGGCGAACGGCGATTAACAACGAGTTATCCTGCTTTTATGCATATTGGGTCTAAAAACAGTCCAGACAGCGATTCCAACAACCGTTCAAAAATGGATTATCTTGGAAAACAAACTGTGGATGAACTTCGAACATACAAAGAACATGGAAAAATTCGATCGCATTGTAGCACTTCGGCCAGAAGGCAAGCCAAGGAAAGCAGAAAACGAAGTTATTATAAGAATATTGCAAAAGAAATAAAAAAATATCGAAAATTGACAAATTGCTTGATTCCGAAGAATTCGTTTAAGCAGTTAGTGCAAGAAATACTTCGAGGTTATCAGAAAGGCAATAACTTCCGCTTCCAGAAAGATGCAGTGAGCGCACTTCAACAGGTAAATTTTTTTGCAAAATTGGAATAATGAACAATTAGGAATTAGACTGGTGAAACGAGCAGAGCACAAACTTATATAGAAAATTAAGTTGAATAAAGAAAAATTTTGACGTTTTTTGTCGTTGGGCTTGGTTCATTAATAAATAGTCAGAATTGAGGCCAGTTAATCAAAAAGTGGCCAGCCATTTTTGATTGGGCTCGTTGAACTTGCTCTTTCCAAATGAGTCATTTTCGCTAGAAAAACATTCGCGAATAAAAGTTGCACCATTAGGGTTTTTATTCTCGCTAAGACCGTACGATACGTATTGGATTACACCGCCACTTATAAGCATAAGCATATAAGTGAATGGATTCACACAGAACTAATTCTGCGTGCAAATTTCAGCCGAATTTTTGTTTAGGAAAGTGAAGCACTCTTGGTCCGATTATTTGAAAATTCTGCAATATTGGCAGAGGCAAATAATCGAGTAACTGTCTTTCCAAGAGATATGCAATTGTGCCGAAGGATTAACGAAGGTAACCTTTATTTTCGAACTATAATCTTGTTTAAATGGATGAATTCCATCCATCGACTTTTTTTCCTCCATAATGGCTAAAAGCAACAAATTTTCTCCGATGGTATGGAAAAACTTTATGTGAAACCAAACACCATAGGCAACTTAATTTAAAAGTATAATTCTTTCCCCTCTTTTTTCCACACAATTTTTTCCATTTTTTGAAAAATAAATAAATTCTATGTGGCTATTTTTTAATTAATAATTTTAAATTAACAAATTCTTGAAAGCAAAGGTTTGACATATCAATTATTATAGTTAGTGATTAATTATTTCTGGTTAGATTTACTCCACTGGCTATTAGTATGGTGCATCAAAAAGTCACTTATGGGTAGAAGTGCGATGAGACCTCAGCTATCAGATGAGCACGTTATTCAGGTTCATGTCCGCCGCAGATAGAGGCTAACTCATGGTACTAAACGATAAGCAACATCCCATGCTGTCCTCTGACCAATCATTATTCACTAATCTATCAGTATTTTAGATTGCTGAGAGAAAAAAAAGAACAGATTTCCAAACTAGAAATAGAACTACAAAGTAATCTTCCATTTTCATAAAATATTTGTTTCGACTGATCGGTCTAACTATCGTTCCTAGACGAGAAAAATCGTTTCAACTTTATAAACTGATTATATATACTCAGAAAATAAGAAAATTTTGAGAGGGATATTCATTAACATATATTTTTTTTATTTATTACAACAAAATGGATAAATTCTATCCGATTTATCCGTAAAGTTGAGAACTCTTGTGATTTTTTAAAATGATTTCTTATTTTTTTCTTTTTTTCGCTAACTTTTGTAAAATTCTGCTTTTTAATTTCTGTTGTCAGTGATATCAGTGATAATAATGCTTATGTCACTATTGATGAAATGTAAAAAAAATAACTTTATCCAGTTTAACTGCCAAATAGTGATTTTGGCTGGCCTTTAGTCCGTGTGTTCATATAAATCAAGCGAACTAAAAATATGCAAGAATTAAAAAAAGAATTATGGTTATGGTTGCAAAAGGCTGCCAATTTTTTCAAATTTTTATTATGCTCTTCATTAGAAAAAGTTCCATAAATTGAGATAAGGCAATAATTAAAGATGAAAAATAGAAATAGAGCGAGGTGGTTGAGTGATGTGTTATTAAGCTTAAGCATCATAGATCCCATTCTTGTTCCTTGATTACGCGAGATCTGTAAAGCGAAATATTGGTGCTTAATTTCTTAGGTGATTGATTCTCTGGCCAAAGAGCCTGATGCTGGTAGTTATCAAAGGTAGGAAAACCTGAAACGGTGAGTGAAAGAAAGGCAAATAAGAAAGTATTTAACAATATTATCCCTAAGTAACAGTTTATATAAGAAAAATTATAAATAGATTTTTATCCGATAATTTTGAAGATTTTTGTCTTTTCGTCAGAAGCGTCTTAGAAATTGCAATGGAATATAAGTGTTTCGGTCAAAAATGTCAATAATAAAATATATTCGTCAACCAAATAAATTCATTTGGCCAAGTTTCATTCCATTTGCGTGCACTAGAAAAATTAAAACGCTGGAAGATATCATTATTACGAGTTCACAATAGCAATTTTTCACATCTTCTATGCGAAGTTCGGATTTTCTTATTGCAACTTCGATGAGCAATGCTAACTAAAAACTTTAGGGTTCGTTGAAATATCAAATATTATTCTATAAAATTGGCTGATTAATTTTCGTTTCTCCAGTCATTTTTGATATGAGGTGGCGAATCGAATCGTGGAAATCGAGTATAACTCTCAAAAACAAAATTATTTTAAAAACATTTTTGTTTTTAAATATTTTTAAACAAATAACTAGCAAATTGAACATATCAAAAATAGCACATGTTCTTACAGGAAGGAACCACTCACTCTGACTTATCATTATGATAATAACCTTAAAATCACTGAAACAGTGATTTCTAAAGCGGAGTACAGAAGCGGAGTACAAAAAAGCCTTTTACAAAGATCGCAATAAGGCCTTATCACTAATCACAATATAATTATTAGGCACACAGATCATTTGTGGTCATCTTCAAGATGTATAAGAAAGTACAATATCATGGATATCACTGGAGTAAATTTTCTTAATCGAAGCTTATGCGAATTATTTAAGTTGACACTTGAATCCGCACCTATTGCGCTTACTCTCGTTTCGCCCTTAATTTTTCTCCCTGTTCATCATTTATGCACATTGCATCTCATTTAACTAAAGAGCATTTCTCGGAAGTACCAGGCCATTTCTTATAATCCAGTGCTATTTAATTGGGCACATCGGAATTCTCAGTTTGCCTTGCTAATGCTGGCATGTTTTCAGAAATATGTGGATAAATAAAGATAAATGACCTTTTCATTTCGAGAATTTTCTTAAAATGTTACCAAATTTCCTTAGTTCAGACTTTACATGAACTTGTCAAATTAGCCTTAACACGTCTGTGCCTTATCTTCCTCCTTCTTTACCACAAATTCACACTCTTCGTTAGTCTCGGTTGCTGTAATTGAGGAGACCGGTTAAAGCAGTGCTTCTTTTATCACGATTTCCTCTCTACGAACTCTTTATCTCTTATTATCTTTTCAGATTATTCTTGCTATGTGCACGTTCTAAAAAAAAAAAGTATAAATTGCGACCATTTCAAGGAATTTTTAAATTAAGTTTGGCCAATCTCCTTAAAGTGTTTCTATTTTTCCAATTTTAGATCAGTGCTGCTTCAAGTTAAAGAGATTGAAGAGAAAAGAGATTGAAGGTGACATTTTAATTAAGATTGGTTGGCGTTAACCCATTTCTACCCGTTGGCTGTTAGCTCTAAGAGGAATTTTCGCCGGAAAGCCAAATGAGGATAGAGTAGCAGCCGAGAATCACGTGGGCTTTTTTCCAACTGGCTCGAATCGATAATCTCAACCCTTGCCTATCCACAGAATACTGACTACTGAGATAATGCACCATACTTCTCCAAATCGCGGTTTCAAATATTTCGTGCAAATTTTTTGTAGTAAGTTTTGTTTATAAATTACGACATTTTAAATTTCCTTTCCACAATTTTTTATTATCTTGAATGCATAATTCATTTTTTTCCATGATAATGCTAGCAGACGGCATTTGCTTTGCCTGTTTGATTTCGGTGAAAAATTATAAATATGGTTCATTCCAAGGAAATTTCTAGGCCTACAACTAGTTTTCTTTGCTGCTCCATATATGAGCTTTGCATGCTCTTAGCACTTCAACCTATTATTATCATTTTCTCGTTCAATAGTCCCATATTAGATGCAATTAGTAGCAAAATATGCGAAACTTTGAAACAGAGCAAAATTTTCAGATAAATAATGGAGAGAAATATTATAAATCTTCTTTGATATAAATGGTTAATTTGAAGATTCGGTGATCATAGCTTATCGGCATGAATTTAAAGAGAAGTATTCATTATCAACGTTTGCAAATCATTCATGATTTAGAAGTATTAAGATACGATAACGGATCCTATAAACCAAAATCAAGAAAATATCCAATGTAGAGGCCGCCTGCAATTTATCCTGCTTTTATGCAAAATAAATCTAAAAGTGGTTCAGAGACATTTCAAAAATGGATAACGTTGCGCTGTCAGCATGAAAATATTTCTGTTCATCACCACATCACAAAATTTTGATCAGAGGGAGAAAAGGCAAGGCTTTTATGGACGATTAAAAAATATTCAGAAATCTTCGAGCGAGTTATACAGATGATAATTTTAAGACTTCCATGAAGTTTTTATTTTCTACTTTTTGACGATACTTATCACTTAATTCTTAAATCCATTTGCACCTATACTATAATTCGATCCTAGTTAGTTAATTAATAGTCTGCATTCGCCGGTTCCGATTATTCTTCCAGTCTATTAAGATTCCCTCATCGAGTAAAATCTATAAGTAGTGGAGCAAGGTACAAGTCGAATTAGAGTATAGAAATAAAGGTTTCCAGTAGATTTTCATTTTTAATGATACGTTACTCAGCCAGCGGATATGTTTATTAATCGATCCATAGTATTTGAATCCACAATTCTTGAACCATTGTTTGTAACTGCAGCCTATAAATGCGTTTTACTATAAATAAAGGATTATTTACATTTAATGAGTTTAAAATGTTTTTCATGACCTTAATAGGTCATTCTTAGGTAATATGTGGTTCATCGATAAAAAAATTAATGGTTCAACTATTTGGAAATCGTACTACATAAATTGAGACCGACTGAAAAATTAATTACGAAGTATAATCCAAAACAACCATCTTTATTTTCTCTTTTTGGAAAAATAAAATAAGGTATTTTCTCTTTTTGGTTCTTTTAAAAAAGTGGATTTTCAGGATCCTTAACAACACTGAATAGCCAAAATTGTTGCTATTTTTTTCCTCAATAATAATCATCATTAACAAAAATAAAAAGGGTCTAATTTGTAACAATTGGAAGAAAAAAAAGAAAAAAATAGCGAGCCAAAGGCGCGAAGTCGAGAGATTTATATGTGGACCAGCAATATATGGAGTTAGACGATGGAAAAAGGAATGGCTTCCATTACTGTCGACGATATCACCAGACCGCCGCTTGGAAGCGTCTTACTCTTGTAGCCGTTGGAGCCAGCATAACCAGTAATGGCGAGAGCTGTTAGAAGAAAAAGAAAGAACTTTCGAGAAAATTTATGGTACTAATTCGAAAACTCGAAAAATTTGTCCTAATTTTTCACCATTTCACCATTTTTCCATCTATAATATTTTTGTTCACCTTTATTCATTCGCTGGCGAATAGAGATTTCTTAATACATTCAAACGCAATATTAACAAATAATGCCAAGAAATAAACAAAGAGCGACTGACAATCTTGACACACTTCCCATATTTTTGTGGTTTTGTTGTTTTCTTGATTTTCCATTTTTTTCACGCAAAATGTTGATTAGAGAGCGAAGAAATGGGGCAGGTACAGTGGAATATAGTGGATAGTAGAATGTGGCATAAATCCAAGTAGAACACCAAGTAAAGTGGATTTGACTACTAAGTGCCTTTTGATGTGGGTAAACTTGCCATTGAAAATAAAATCTGAATGCTAGCGGGGACCCAAGTACACTCCTATTGAAATGGCTCTTTGGCTGAACGCATCTTAGTAGCCAACTCATAGAAGAATTAAAAGAATAATTAAGAAATAATTAATTTTATTTTACTAAATTTTACCTGAACGTCAATACAAAAAAAATTGTTAAAAAAATATATTATAACTTGTAAAAATTTTTATTTTCAGCGGAAGCGAAAATAAGCAGAAACGTCAAATAAGTAGAAAAAAATTGCAGAAAATTAGAATATCGACCAGCTGAATTTATATATAAATTAAAGTAAGAAATTTTGTCATATCGACCGAAGAGCTTAGTGCTTAAGATGCCCTAAAATAAATTCACAGCAGCAATAATTTTTCTATAGAAAATAGAAATTTTCTTATAAATGAAGGAGATGTTTATCATCTCACCGTTGATCGAAAAACTGTTGAAATATCAAGATAACAAAAGCTGAAGTACCAAGATATTTTATAACAAAGGCTGAAATTTTCGTTTCTTTAATCATTTTTTATCAATGATTATTTCGATATGAGATTCGATATGTGAATCAGTTCTTGGAAATCGAGTGGTCTTTAATAGTGGCTGAAATATTTAAATTCATAACAACACGTTTAACAATTGTTTGTATGTTTCCAAATATCATTTATATTATTTTATTTAAAAATATTATTTTAAAAGAATATTACTATTTAAATGAATAAAATGGTGGAAAAAGTCGACAAGATAACAGTTCATACAGTTGGGTTGACAGAATTATATAGAATAATACATTCCAATTTGATATTTAAATTTAAATTTACTTCAGTTATTTTAATCATTTATAAAAACGAAAAATCGAGAAAAAACCAAGGAAATTAAAAAAAGAATTTTGATTTGGAATTCCGAAATTCCATTTCTTTTTTTTGATTCCTAGGAAATGAAATCGATTCAAAAATAAAAATTTTTGTGGAAAGAGATGGGATAAAGAAGTCACATTTTTCGGAAAGAGATACCAAATCCAAAAGCTACATAATACGCCGATCAAGTGTAAACTTATCGATAAAATCATATGTTGAGTTTCACTGGGCGAGAACATTATAATCGAAATCGGCAAAAATCCTATTTTATAGAGCAGGAAAACCTGCAATATTGTCGATATCAAATGATCAAATTTTTAACATCCTTGATATGTTTACATGTAGAGTCTTATCTTAAATGTGGAATACGATAACCTTGATGTATGCATCAGAAATGTGAAGCGCCGTGCTCTAGACACTAAAAATTTAATTTAATTTAATTTGTTGACCATTTTTATTGTTGGCTAAAATAATTTAAATCAAAATCTCTAAAATCAAATCACATTCTGGAGATGAAAAAAGATTGAAGATCTGGGATTCAGAAATATTTATCAAGTGCATCAGGTCGTTTTCGAAGATGTAGAACAAGGCAGTGGATTATGTAGTGGATTATGAAACCGGCTATTTTAAAAGAATGGTTCGGATGCTGATAGGAGAAAACTTGTTATTAAAAAAATGATATGGTACTAAAAAATTTAGAAACTTTCAAACTTTTCGTTCTTTTTCTAACAGCGCTAACTTACCGTTTCTGATTTTGCTGGTTTCTAAGAAGGTAACTATAATGAGAAGACACTAAAAAAGCAAAAATTTCCAATTGTACCTACAACTAATGGAACTAATCTAACCCGAATGATAACCGCTTATATATGAAAATAGCTGCTAAGTAAGAAAAATTTTCAGAACTTTGTTTCAATGCATTGAAGTTAAGCACGATTCGCCTGTGCTGCTATTATATTAAAATATTTCGAAAAAAAATACCTGAATTTATTTCTCTGCACTTATGAAAATAACAATCAGCAAATGAATATAAGAATAAATATTACAAAACGCCAATCATAAATCTCTAAAGATTTCACTGATCTTCGTTGACCCAATTTCCTAATAATGGTTCTCCTTTAACCAATTCCTATTATTTCGTTGCCTGTGATCAATAGGTTGCCAATCAGAAGTCAATCGTTATAGTTCTACTTTAATAAAATGAATAAGGTGGCACGAGCAATCTGAAGAAAAAAAACATTTTCTAAAAATTTGTTACGAATGGATTTGTCGCGTATTTGGTAAAATATATTGTAAAATATAAAATGAACATTTCATACATAAATATTCAATAAATATAAACCATTTAAGTTTTGTCATTAATACCTCAATTTCAATTATCAATATCAATGAAATATCAATTAATAATATCATAATAATTAATAATTAATAATAATTAATATCATAAAAATGAAATATCAATTTTTATTAATTCCATTATTCGGTTCGGTTTTTTTAAGCATTCTCATTTCCCTCGGAATGGACTTATGGCGCAGTAAAAAACGATAAAAGAATCGATTTAATGATCCTTCCACTAGTTACAGGCAACGCCTGGCTCCAGTGTGCTCAAATGTGAGCAGAACATCCATCGAACGATTGGAGAATAAAATTCAGTGGGTGAAGGAAGCAACGGCGGCGAAATAAACCCAGCCGACTTCAGATTATAGGGTTAAACATCAAATTTGGCAGATGATTGCAAGACAGAAGCGGCTTTCGCTACATCTTTTCTTCTGTTTCTGCTTCTTAATTTATTCCGATTATTATTTGCTATGATAAATGCATGATTTTTCCAATATACACAATTTGGGCAATTATTGTAAAATAAGAATCCAATCTTATGGTATTAAGTGAAGAGGAATGAAGAGGATCTTCTGCCGCATAAAATGAGAAAGCTTCGAAAATATAAAATTTGTAAAATGAGAAAAATAAAAAAACCTACTTTTTTACCATAAAATTAACGAAAAGAGGGCAACTTATGCGATATTTAAGCTTATTTTTGATTTTCTTCTAACAACTCGCATTATTACTGGTTAAGTTGGCTCCACTGGCTATAAGAAATTCTTCCCAAGCTGCTCCATCAGTGGAAATAGAAGCCATCCCTTTTTCCATCCTCTAAGTCCATACATACTATGTGTTATGCGATCAAAATCTTTCCTGACTGTATCAGTCCAGGTCTTCATTGGCTCTCCTCGCTATCCATCACAGGGTTTAATATATCAAGTAGCGAAATACATATCAGCTCCTGTGGCAAGTGACGAAGAACGTCGCCTAACCAGCGAAGACGACCTTCTGCCATGGCTACTCTTAAAGACTGCGTAACATCGTCCGTCCTCACTGACCTTGTTTTTATGTAACTAATGCACCAATGTTTGGTTCGATGCAAATAGCAGTTCTCAGTGAATTCTCAATTTTAAAGCATACTTTTTTACCGCCGCCTTTTCTTCATGTATAACGAAGATTTCATTACCCAGGTTTGAAATTTATGGTTACAATGCATCATTACTTTCACAACGAATGCTCTCAAATCCCACTGGGTCGAACAACTGGCGACCGCGTTTTGCAGCAGTACGGCCACAAATCTCACGAGGTGATAGAGTTAAGAAATTTTCCTCGGGCTTTGTTTATTTTTGTCCATTCTGGATAAAAGTCATTAGGGATGCCTTGTTACTATGAAATTCTTGGATTGGAACGGGACGTCGACGAGGGGACTATTAGAAAATCGTATCGCAGATTGGCACTTCTATGGCATCCTGATAAAAATCCAGGTCGTGTTGAGGAATGTACAAAGTAAGTCTTTTTCGTTTTCTTAACTTCGTAGCTTTCCTTATAATACATTTCTCTGGTACTCGGCCAGCATTTGGCAGCATTTGCTTATTTCGAGGGTTCGCTTCTTTAAACCGAAATCACCTCCTAACTATTTATTTATGCCTTTTGGCGTAAATGTTGATCAAGTAATCGAAATTTGCAAGCAAATATTTATTAAATATATTCAAATATTAAGGCAGTTTGCTTTAATTCAAGAGGCATATGAAGTTCTGAGTGATCCGCACGAACGTGCTTGGTATGATCGGCATCGAGAGCAGATTTTACGAAGAGGTTTTGATTTTTTGACTTACTTCGCATAAATTCAGATTTGTATTCCATAATTTTCCAATTTTTACATTGTTATTGCATTATTATTGTGTGGCATCAGTGTTCTCTTCGTTCCTCCAAAAGTTTTTTATAAAAAAACTTTTCGTCTATGCGTATCTGCAACCAACTTGAAGCATTCCTTCGAGTTCAAAGCAGTTTTTTCCCTAAAAAATTGAGCATAATTTTCAGATTTGGATGAACATTATGAAGATAATAGTTTGAATTTATTTCCTTATTTTTCATCGAATTGTTATTCAGGATTTGACGATGCAGACCAAGTAGTTTATTTTAATTTATCAAAAACAGGCATTAGGGAAATTTTTTAATGAAATCTGAGATAATTTCCCACCTGAGAAAATATAAAATTGACCGATTTCTCTAGCACTTATCTTTTTTGATTAGATTAGCTGCTTTGGCTATTAGGATGAGGCCTTTCAAAGAGTCACTTGGAGATAGAATGGTCCTCTCCACCATTTAGATAATTATGACTATAATTATTTCTTAAAACATAGTTTTCTTAGAAAAGTAATATGGAAAAGTAATAATGTAGAATAATATAAAATTTAAAGTAATATAAAATTATAGTAATATAATTAAAATTAAAATAAAGTAATATAAAATTATAAAGTAATGTAAAATTTTTTTCAGAGCTTTTACACTATTTATCGTCGCGTTTTCGAAACTATTGCAAATGAGGATTATGCTTATATAGACGATCCTAGTGTAAAATACCCTACTTTTGGTTATTCGAATAGCTCATATATTGAAGTAAATTTATCTATTTTGTTGGAATTTTTTTCTATTTCTGAAAAGGTCTCTTTTATGATTGAAAGAAAATCCACATGCAGTATAAATGAATGACTTGAATTGATGTTCACACAAAATCCTATCAAAATGCATCGTAATATTGTAAAAAATTGGAAAAATTTGTTTTTTTATAAACTTAAGGTTTTTAAAATTTAAATTTAAATTTACGTACATGTTTTAATAAATCTCAATAGTATCCAACCTTTTTGTGGATGTAAAATTGAGCAATTATTTAAATTCATTTATCGTAAAGCATTTCAAAGATTATTTAACCGCGGGCACTTTTAATTCTTTCATTTTCACTTTTTTTTCTAAATTTATTACTCTTTTTTTCACTTTTTTCATTTTATTTTATATTTTGGGGAATTTTTAGATTGTTGGTCCTTTTTATGGTTTTTGGCAAGGTTTTTGTACGTCTCGCACATTTTCTTGGCTTAACAAATATGATACTTCAGCAGCACCTAATAGAACGATTGCCAAAGCTATGGAAAAGGAAAATAGAAAATATCGAGATGAAGGAAAAAAGAAAAGAAACGAAGAAATACGAGTTTATAATTTCATAAATATTTTTAAGCCATATTTTACAAATTTTAAATTTAATACTTATCAGTATCAATATCATAAATAAATTGTCGATTCTTTTTTTGTTTTTTATGATTTGATTTTCTCATTTTTTTAGATTTAGTTTCTAGAAATTTCTATTAAATATATTATATATTATAAACGTGGAAAAAAAATATGGTAATATCAAACACTGGGTGATTCCTTTTTAATTGAAATTTATTTAGGAGCTTATCTCGTTTGTAAGGAAGCGAGATAAACGAGTTCAGCAGTACAAGAAAGAACTCGAAGAACGCCGAATCGAGCAACATAAAAAAGCTGAAGAAAATAGAAAACAAATGATTCAAAATCGACTGAAGTTAATATTTCATGCTAGAAATTTGAATTGCTAATTTTTAAATAAATTTGTGTTAATTTAATGTCCTTTTTGAGTAGCCCGTTTTGAGTTGATTTAACAGTTGGTTTCACAAAAATCTTATTTCAGTCAGTTAAATGATTACAAAGAAACAGACGAAATTCGCCAAAATTATTTGGATAATTTGCGAGAAATTGAAGAAGCTCTTGACGCCGAATATGGAGAGATAGTGAACAATATAGAAGATGAAGGCAGTTTATACTGCATATTGTGCGAAAAAGCTTTTAAATCTCAGTAATTCTTTTTTTCTAAATTTTTTCAAAATTTCGTTCTTTGATGACTACAAAAATCATTACTTAAGATTTACTTAAGATTCAAATTTCGTATTCTTTAAATTTATTTAAAGAATAATTGTATTTATTTTATATGAAAAGTTATCAAACATGATCAAGGCCTTGGTCTAAATAGTTTCTGATCATGAAAAAAAGGAAATAAAACATTGGCCAAGATATTACATTATTGATACTTTTTTTTTGAGAGTCACCACAATTACTGGTTAAAATCGCTCCGCTGGCTTTTCGCATCGCACAAATATGCCAAGGAGTCCATTGGCGATAGAAATGTAGGTGACAGCCAGGCTCCTACGGGAAATCGAATCCCAGCATTGGCTCTCTGAATTTAGCAATAACCCATTGAGCCATTCTATCCCCAAATTACTAATATATAAAATATCTTTATATACTCATTTTTAAAACAGATAAAACAGATAGGAGAAAATCACTTCAGATATAGTTTAATATTTAATATTTAATTTTTTTCAAAGTCTTTTTTATTCTTCTTATGTCTTGTTTTTTAACAAATTTTTTAGAAAGGCAATGGCAAATCATTTAAAATCGAAGAAGCATAAGGAGACCTTGCTGAAAGTCAAAGAGCACTTAAAGGTATTTTTATTTCATCCTATGCTCTATCTTGTTCAGTGAAAAAACGATCTTAAATAACCATGTTCTATTTATATTTGTAGGCTGAGGACGTATTATTTTTGGAAGCTGAAATGAATATCGAAGAGGACTTGAGAAGAAATATAAGCAGTTCTCTAGAGAAAAAGAAAAACAAGAAAAAATCTCGTCGGAAGGAAAGCAATTTAGAATTTAATGATGAAAATAATAGCAGGTGTCGTTCAGATTTAATATTTTTTTTAAAATATTTTTTATTTATGATTTTTTCTCGATTATTCCGGTTTGTTTTAAATTTATAGTGAATTTTGTGAAGAAAGGAAGAAAATTGAAGAAGATTACAAAAAAAGTGCATTTACATCAAGAGAATTTTCCACAAAATTGCCAACAGAAAGCAATGCATCTTCAGTCGGCAAGCATTTATTTGCGTCAACATGCAATTATTTTTTAAACTAATAATTTATCATGTTGTTTTAAAACATAACATAAATATTTACAACTTTTGAGAAAATTATTTAATTATGAGTGATTTATTATAAATCTTTATGGATACCGGAAAATATCTAATATCAAAGTATAAAGGAACTTATGCTTAAATTATCTTAAAACAAAGTGGTTAAAGAATTCTTTGCTAATGGTTAATCAGTTATTTTTTGTTTTGATGTAATTGGATTTGTTATTCTTATTCTTGTAATTATTTTGATTTTTGCAGAAAAAAAGAAATCTAACAAAAAAAACGTTGGTATACATATTTTGAAAGAAGCATGTACCGGTCCAAAAATTGGAATTTGCGACAAATGTAGTGCAGTTTTCGAGTCACGCTCAAAATTATTCATGCATCTGGAAGAAAGTGGTCACGCGTCTTTAAAAATTTCAAATATGCCTCAGAAGCGAAAGCAGAAAGCAGTCAAAAAAAAACGATGAAACTGTTATAATTCTAATGGCAAAAGCGGGTAGGTGGATCAATATTTACGATGATCTTTTAGATTGTCATCAACATTTTCAGTCATAGATAGTCGCTTTCTTCCTCGAAAAAATCTGCAGATCGAATGTTCTGGAGAGTCTGTAGGGTCTGGATAGTCCATGTTTCCAAGCATATAATGTATTAATTATTTATATTATATTTTATATAATAATATTATATATAATTTATATTGTAGTTGTATTCGCTCAGTTTTTTTAAATTTAACTTTGGTTATACATGAAGCGACGATATTCACAGAAATATTTCATTGCTAAATTAGTTTTTATTATTTAATCATGCTCGTTTGAAACAAATGAATGCAAAGAAATTCGATGAATTCTGAGTTGTTGAAATCATTTAACTTCTTAAATGAGCCAGTGAATTGTTAATTATTTTTAAAAAAGCTTGTTTTTCTTTTAATTATATCCTGTACTTGGCGATCATACGTCTATTAAGTTCTCCCAAATCGACTGATTGCCTTCTTTCTATTGATTGTCGTTCTTTAAAAAAGCTTTTGTTGATGATAACATTTTCTTCCTCAATTGTCTCATGATGCCTTAAATTTCTAATACAGAAACAAATTATTTTACTTGTAATTTGTCTGGTCTTTAATGTCTTTCTTTAGTCCTTTATATTTATTTACTTCATTTTTTATAATTTATTGTTAATTTATTGGTTGTTAATTTATTTTTTGAAGTACTCTTTGTTGTACTCTTGCAAAGTTCTTTTCGAAAGTAAAATAAACTTATTAATTGAATTATTCATTCTACCTGATGTCACATTCTTTTGAAAAAATGAATCGCGTGTTTATTCCATCTGCTGGAAATTCTTCCTAAAAAAGTTATAATTGCATTTCAGATATTCTTCGCCTATTTAAAGGATGATTTTTGCAACATCTTTAACCCATCTAAGCTTATTTTTCCTTAGAAATAAAAATACTTGAAGTGAAAATCCTATTCGCTTTTTAGGTGTGTAGCGATTCTTGAAAAGTCGCGATGATTTACGTGAAAGCATTTGGTTTTCAGCAATAGCTGATGATATCAACCTGTCTAGATCACGCAGAACTCCTTTTAGTTGACGAGGTGTCGCCTGTGTCAAAATTTGAATTTAATTGTTCTTGTTCAATTTTAAAATTCAACCATCATTATGTTTGCGCGAAAAGAATTTATTTTTTTTTATGACCAGGTAAAATTCTTCTATCTCCTTTATCACTTTGTTTAATTGAATTATGATAAAAAATTGAAAGATTCAAGGCATAGATAAGTTTGTCCTAACATTGAATTCGGTTGCGACTATCTCAAGCAGTTGGGAAATTTTCATGCTTTTCCCTCCGAACCATACATGAACATCTCTGGCTCCTCGAAGACTTCTACCCAAATAGTGAATCTTGAAAAAATTTCAGAGAAAATATTGAAATTGCGTAAAATCAGTTAATTCTAAAATTTTTCATATTTTTTAAGCGTTGTGAATAATTTTTGCATAAATTTTTGCGAAAAAAACTCTGGTTTTCAAACTAAAACCTTATAGAAATATATAATTTGTAAGTAATTTAGACAGGTAAGTTACCAGATAATAAACGGAGCACCAACTAAGAATCATCGAGAAATAAATCCGTTTTTTCCAATTTCCGTTTTTAAAAGTTATTTTTTACTTACCGTTCTCAAATATGTGCTCACAATAGAAAACATTGTAGTCATTAAAACCATTCCCCAAATCAAATAAGATATCATTCCAATTAATCGCAATGGATCTGCAGCGGTTGGAAATCGATCACCGAATCCAACCGTCGCAAAGCTTATGACACTAAAATACAAATTTCTGGTTATTTAATGTAATTAAATTTAATTTTAAATTGGTTCTAATTAGTCCAACCTATTAAATTTCCTTATTAGTGATAAAATATTTTAGATGATTTAAGTGCAATTTAAAAAAAAAAAAATTCTGTCAACCTGAAATATACATCGTCAACGGAAAATCCTTTCCCTTTTTTGTAGAATAATAATGATCCAAATGCAAATGTGATAATGAAGAGTAAAAGAACCGTAGGTAGAGGCATTTTAGCTTTCTCGCAGGAGCGCCATCTAAGATCCTATAAGAAAATTAGAATTCGAACATGGTTGCCTATAAATAACGCTATTTTAGAGCATAATACTATATAATACTTGCCACTTTGCATTACTATTGAAATGGCATAATTTGTATAGCAATAAATCAATTTTTTGAAAAATATTTTGCATTTGCCGGTTTGGATCGAAAATAAATATTGGTTCTGCCTATTGATATTCGCTATTTATTAGTCACCATATTCTTAGCAGAAACTTAAAATTGAACGTTATGACGAAAATTATCAACTTATCAGTAATCGCCAGTAACGAAAGTTATTAGTAATTTCAAATTAAAATCAATCAATAGAATTTGAGGAAAGAATTATATACTTTGCCAAAACAGACGAGTATCATCCAGTATCCTTTTGTAAAATATTTGCCAATATTTGCTAAAGTAAGCAAAGTCATTGGAATGCCAAAAATTGAAAATACAATGCAAAATAGCTGAGCTGCAGGAGTTGTTGGACTGATATTACCGTATCCTTGAAGAACCTTCTGGATTTCATCTTTTTGCAAGAACTTTAAATCATTTAAACTGTGCAATTTTTTAAAAGTTTAGTAAATTTAATAAATTTTTCACCGATTGTAGCAAGTGTAGTAAAAGAGAAAAGAATTATATCCGTAAAGTTTTCATTGGCCATTGTGCCATCTGTAAGAACGAATACTGCGGAGCCAAGAATTATATAAGAAAACAGCAACGCAATTACGATAAGTTGCGGTATAACCATTCTGAGAATCTGAACAAATTGAGAATTCTTCTTGACAATAAATTCAAAATTCAAGTTTTTATCTTCCTCTCAAGTAGACTGCTCGATTGATATTTAGAAGTTCTAAATGCGCAGTGAGGAAAAGGAAAATTTTAACTAACCTCATTCTTCCAAATGCATGAAAATAATTTGAACAATTTCATACTGGATAATAAGCCACACTCCAATCTCACAGAAATCTCAGATTTTTATACATTTATCTGAATTATTTCGACAAATTTTCTGATCACTTTACTGCAATTTTTACGAATTTGTATTAAAAAGAATACTTTTTTAAATTTATTGAATTTTGAAAATGAAATAAGTAAAGTGGATTAAATATTACTCTTTCTTGATATCAAGGATGCGGCCATACTTAACAATAAAAGCAACAATTCTTTTTCTTCTTTGAAAAAGAACTTGAGACTATTAATGGAGACAATTATCTGTACACGCGGTAAAGCCTTGGTCACATGGACGTTAACAACATGGACGTTGGGAACCAATTTTCCATACTTTGTCCAAATATCCATCGTTTGTTTTGCTCAATTCGAGTTTCGTGCAATTATTATACTTTTACCAGCAGCAGAGATGCAGTAGCATTGTGGTGTAGATAATTACGGATGAAATGTCCAAATATCTCGATCTAATTACATGGGTCCCAGTTAGCACCATAGCTTACTTACTTTCGATTCAAAGCAAAGTTCTTTCTTCTCCAACGTCTCAGTTATCACCCTGTTCTTACGTTGAGCGAAGATAATCGTGTTAATTAAATATATATTTATTATAATTAAATATAAATATATTTATCTGAATTATTTTAGGTTCTATGCGGAATTTCAACTGAACTTTAATAAAACATGGAAAATAACATGGTCATATTCGTAGGAGACTGGAATGGGCGCCGCTTAGATCATGATGCTGTCATGATGGATTTCATGGCGGGCAAATATGGTGAAGAACATGGATTTTTTGCTACCTATCTATACATCCAGCATCGAAGAATATATTTAGTTATAAAGAACTCTCCGAATTACCAACATATTGATTATATTTTGGTCAACTGTTTGAAAATATTCCGCACTAAATAGCCGCTCCATTAATTTCTCGATTTCAGACTATATATTATGGTCAAGACCACATCGAGCGCTGAAAACAACCTCTGAATCTATCGCAAACTGAAAGATTTTGGGACAATAAACTCATTTCAAACCGAATTATATGTCAATGATATCTCTGGAATGGTCGAATAAACATTGGTCCCAACTAAAATACATTTCTTTGAAGTCTATGTTAGGATAGTCCAGCTGTCCGAAAAGGGCGCCAGATTACGACAAGACGTCGATCCTGGCTATCGAAAGCTTTGAACGACAAGAACAGTGATATAAGGATGTTATTGGAGTGTGGATTCGAGTAGGCGACAGTACGAAGCTATTCCGCCTTCATAAATCGAGCTTAACTGGGGAAATGATTAGTGAAACGATCCAAAATAGTGGTGTGCCTATTAGAGTTCTTAAAGACCTCCTAGACCTCGGTCGATGAAATTCTTTTAAATTTGAATTAATTTATTTTAAGATGCATCATCTGTCATTCTCAACATGGCTAAAACGGTCTTCGGAATGATATCTTCTATTGCTACCCATTCCTAACATCCCTATATCGTTGTCCAACTCATTTTCAAAGGATTGGTATGGGAAAAAAAACAGATGACTGGAACAAAGTAATCTTGCTTCCATTGCTCCCACAACTGTCGTAGGATTCGCTTACTTAAGCATTATGACAACACAAGAATTCATTCTAATCAGCTTGAATTAGCTTAATAGCTGTAATCAGACCAAGAAGCGGGTCTGCTAGCAAACAAAAAATTCACATTAATAAGATATTGGAATATTGTTGCAAATATCGGCAATCCACCGTCATTCCATTGATTTTGCAGCTGCCTTCGATTCAGTTGATAGAGCAGTGCTTTTGAGAGTGATGGCACGTGCTGGTATTCTAGAGAAAATCATTCAACTCATAAAGGCCAGCGAACTGGATATGTGGTGTATAATGACAAATTCTTTCGAACTAAAAATTGGTAATCGTCAAGGCTTTGTCCTTTCCTTTGCAATATTTAACTGCGATTGTTTGAATTGTGGGCTTCACTTGCCGACACTCAAAAGATATATAATTCACACCAGCGTATACTTTGGATCACTCATCCCTGAGGCACATTTCATCATATTATATCTTAATACGCTGATGTCGTAATCCTTTTTGTTGTAACCTTTTTTTGATATAGTTGATGCTGATAAAATATCGGTTTTTATCAATTTATTATGAGTTGAAGAATTCCAAGGCTTCAAATATCTTAGATCCACTCTTATACCAAGTGACCAAGCAAAAGACGAAACTGGAGGTTCGATAATCGTCATAGAAAATTAGTTGAAAATTAGTTGAATATGGTGGATGGCTTCAAAAGCGAGGACGAGCAATTATAATTATAATTAGGCTGCCCAGCAATATATGGATTTAGACGGTGGAAAAAAATGGCTTCTTTTAATCTCATGGCATCGGATTGAACAGTGCCTTATCCTTGTAGCCAGTAGAGTCGCCCCAATCAGTAATGATAGAAGCATTTTTCAAATATGCACTTTTAAAATGGCTTTAGAAATATGATTTTAGGAAATGTGATGAATTCAAAAAATGTTCAAATTCAAAAAAGAATCATGATGATGGAATTAATGATGAATTTTAATGATGGAATTCGACCGAAACAAGGCAAGAATAAATGATAAATATAGGGATAATGAAATATCTAAGAATAACACAAGCATAAGTTTTTTATAAAAAAGAAAATTGGTATGAACTACTGTTCACTATCAACCAACCATTTACTAAAACGAAAGAACAAGTTATAGAAGGCGATGGGAAAGGGAAAGACGGGAAATGATCGGCTGACATCAAATTAATCTTTCGATTTTTTTGAAAAAATTCTCACTAAAAAACAAACTTCTTTTATTCGGAGAATTGCTAAAAATTGAAAAAGTATATAATTAATTCCTTGAAAATATAAAAGATCTGGATACCTAATTTTTAAAAGGTTCAAGAGTGCACACCATATGGTATGTCATGGGTATAGGAATAAAGATGTTAAAGATATAACGACTGAACTCGAATTAATCCTTAAGCTTAAGCTTGTTGCCAAAATGTATAAGAGAGAGGGTTCAATGAAAATTCCTTATAAAAAAAAATCTGAATTTGAATGCTGAATTTATTGAAATCGAATTATCAGCATAATAAAATTTATTGAGTGCTTTTGAGAAATTAGTAAATTTGATCAAAAACGAATAATGAATGCAACAAATCCATTTTTAATGATAAAAATGATTAAATGACAAATTAAAACTGATTTTTTTGTAGATAATTTACCAAATTTTAGTTCTTAAAATCGAAGACCTGTTCATTATGATCATCAGATTCTGGTTATTGTGGTTATGGTAATTAGATGTCAATTCGATGCCAATGACATCTTTAATTTTATTTTGAGGTTTTCTTCATCTTCTTCTTCTAGCTCTCACCGCTCTTACTGGTTAGGCTTGCTCTATTGGCCACAAGAGTAAGACATTTCTACGCTGCACAATATGATGCCACCGTCGACATTACTTTCTCCGTATCAGTCCAGGTCTTGACTGGCCTACCTCGTTTTCGACATCGTCCATTACAGAGTTTAGCAAGTAATATGTGCTAAGTCTTGTGATGGATGACGAAGAACGTGCCATAACCAGTGAAGGTGACGCTGTGTGATGGTATTGATAATGCAGATGGTATATGAACGAAGGTGGATGCAATCATGTGAAGTTCATCTGCCCGGAGGACCTGCAAAAATGTAACATGGGTGGTCAAAGTAAGATGACTTCTTAATACTCCCCACTCTCATTGGCCATATCTCACAGCCATATAGCAAGATCGAACGAATCACATAAATGCTGAATTTCGTTTTTACGGTGATTTCGCGACGCTTCCATAGATTTCATCAACCGGAAGAACGCATTTCTAGCTGACGTGATCCGTGTTGTAATATCATCTTTTGCCTGGCCATTTGGTATTAGAGTGGACCCAAGGTATTTAAAATTGGACGCTTCCTCGACCCGCAATGAATTTACAGGCTTAGGCTTAGGTGTCCATTACCCATTCTATCGCATAGTATTGTAGAGGAAAGGACGCAACCTTGACCGACACCAATTCTTATTTCAAAGGAAGCTGTCAATTCTCCATATGCAGATGCGCCGACGTACACTCATAAAATGCCTTTATGAGTCGAATGGTCTTTTCTGGAGCATCGTCGCGTTCCATCACCTTCAAAACACTTATCAATCGAAAACAGTCTCAAAGTCGATAAAACATGTAATGGTGGGTATTTTGAAGCGATGTTTCATTTTTTGAGGCGAATATCTGGTCAGAATATCGGTCTGATCCAGCTTAATTAGGGCGCATCCTGCTGCCTGAATAAAACAGAGAAATATCTAATTATATCTAAATAAAGAGAAAAATATCTAAATATCTGATTCCTCGATAATTGTCGAAGTGCGTCTTATTACCTTTCTTTAGAATTTGGAGCAGAAAGTGAGTTGGGAGAGAGTTCATCTCTCTATTGTACCAGAAAGTATTTTGTTGAAGGCATGTTATGAAGAACGATGGTCAACATTTAAGGTTTTCTATAGTTTTTTATCTTCATTTACAATTATTAATGCGTTATAATTTCAATTTCTTATTCATTTTATCTGAAAATTCCCACAAAATCTGGTATTTGTGAGTCACCCTACCAAGTAGCAATTTTTTCCGGTAAAAACATTATTCTTAGTGATTTCAAGAATCTTTATTACTCATTTTTTTATTAAATATCTATTTCATACTTATCATGGATCTTTTCTTAAAATATCATTTACTTGACCTAAAAATCTAAAAAATCAAATTGAAAAAATCAAATTTGCTTGACCTAAAACGAGTCTCTAAGTTTCTTCGGAATATCATTTAAGAACATAATATTCAAAATTTGGATGAAACTTGTGGTGAATTCCTTATTTCAGTCGATTTTCACTTTAATTTTTGCAATCGTCAAAGTGATACGATTTTTAAAATAGATAAGATAAAACTATAAAATTATATGCCTTCTGTAGCACTTAGGGCACAATTTTGGTATGATATGGCACAAACTAAATCATTATATTTGAATAAAATCTATTTTTAATCTATGTTTCAATTTAGCAAAAATAAGTCAAAAGTCAAGTGATAAAAAGAGTGGTTTGAGGATAATAACAATTAAACTGAACAGTCAGATAATAATCGATAATAATTATCATTAAATATTATTAAATTTGAACAAAATGATTGAAAAATATCATCAATAAATTTTAAAGAGTGGCATAACCGGATTCGACAAAATTATTGATCAAAATAACTTGAAAAATTTTGGTAATTAAACTTTATTTTTGAAGAAATTTTAGAATGATTTTAGTGATGTCAAATGCAAAGTTTTGACATTTCCATCACATTAGAAAGCAGGCAAATAAATTTTTTCGAGCGAAAACAAATCTAAAATTTTAATTTTTATGTTGAACAACAATTTGATTGTGCCGCATTAAATTGCGCAAAGTTTTTTGTTACAGTTTTTTGTTTTTGACATATCCAGAATGGCTTACTGGCGAGCCATATGACAAATATAAAAGTTTTAAAGCCCGGGCAAGGAGGAGGAAATTGCAAATCACATCATCCCATTCGATCGTTTCGAATGAACAGATCTTCGATATATCTTGGAGTTACATTTCTATTTTGTTATGAACATCCGTATTTATTTATTCTGATGATTTCGTTTTAAGTGAATTCTTGTACGCAAAAAAAAAAGATGAACTCAAGATCAATTTTTTATCATTTATCATTTGTCAAGCTAATATCAAATACGTAATTAAAAACACTTGTTGATGCTTAGCCTTACCTTACTACGAAAAAATTTTCTATCTTCTTTATTAAAATCGCTATTCGATCACAAATTTTATAGCATAATTTTCGTTCTCAGTTTATTCATTACCTTTATGCTACAGTTATTCGATAAAAATACAGTATAACTACAGTTAAGAAAAGTCGTCGATTTCACATTTTTATTTTCGTCGTCAATAATTTCGCTTCACTTTAATGTTTCACTGAACCAATACCAAAAAATAATAATAGAAATTAATTATTATTAATTATTAATGAAAGAATTATATTATATTAATTATTATTAATTATTACTAAGAAAGGGATATATGATTTAAGCAAGAATATTATTTCAGTACCGCAATAAACGGATAGAATTGTTTATTGCTACTGCAGCTATTATTATAATTCGTATGATTTACCGGCATTATTAGTATTTACCGGCATTTTTAATATTTTGGACAACAATTGATAACATTGATGCTCATTAACATTGCAATGCTTGGAAATTTGAATGAACCTAAATTCTCATAAGCAAAAGCATACAAATATGGCCCAGCAATTCTGCATTGAAAAACACGCATAATATTAGGCTTAGAATCACTAATGCTGCGAACAAATAAAGGCTTACACAACGTGAATTATGAAAAAAAATTTATCGCGGAAAGAAACAAAGAACAAATTGAATTCTTTAAGCATAATGCACTGAAAAATAAAATTCGAAAGCCTCGGAAAGCCTCAAATTCTTTCACTCACTACCAATCTATTTTCTCGGAAAATTCGTGTTTCAGCAGTGATCGGTAGTGAAGTGAGTGTGGTTCAAGGAGTTTGGATCATTAAGGTCATTTGTCATATGAAAAAAGGGGTCCTCTTGTGTTAAAAAATCAAATTATCAAATCAAATCAAGTACTTTTATGAGTGACAAATCCTTTTTTACTTGTTCTTTTTTTCATTATCTTTTTAAATGTTTCAAATAGTGCAGGAAAAGAAAATGAAAAAGGAACAAAAAAAGGCATCTTACAGATATACAATTGTAAAATGGATATTTTCCACTTTTATCCTGACTATCCTAGATTATCCTAGAAAAATTATAAATATCCTGGACTATTATATAAATTTAATTATTCTAGCTGTATTCTCGAGCATTAGAGTATTAGATAAAGTATTAATTTTTCTGAGGTTTTGCTAGTTTTCAACCCATGCAAGAAAAAAATTTTGATTGGTTTTGCATAAAAATTAATTTGAAAATTCACCGACAAAAAATTTTTTTTGGAAATTTTCATTTTTCCATATTTTTGTTCCATAATTTTAAAGACACAAACGTTGTAGAGAAATAAAATACAAAATATTTTAATCAAATATAAAAAATCCGAACTTTTGATGTACTCACAAGCAGTTCATCATCGTAAAAATTTGTTTCAATGACGATGTTGCCACTAAAAATTTATTTTATTTATTTATTTAAAATTTATTTATTTTTAATTTATAAATTTATGCAAAAAAAAAATAGGAAATGGAAAATTCGGAAATTTTTTTCTATTTTGGAAATAAATCTCAGTAATTTCTCATAAATCAACATAATTTCATCTTATAAGCAATTATCATTAATTTAGTAATCACTAATTTATCAGTATTTGTTATGTATATATTAGTATTTAAATGCTTTAAACTCCAAAGTTATAATCCTCATTATCCCTATGTTTATTCCAGTTAATAATGAAGAATGGTAAAATCTATAAAGGAAAATAGTGCTTCTCTTCTCCTCTAGATTACTTTCTATTCGAACAGATTATCTGCGCAATAATGCATGCATAGCACTATTAGCACTATTAGTGGTGTCAGGAAAACAGCAATGTCAAGAGCAGGCTTCAAAATCTCGACTCGACATGTTGAAAACCCTTTGATATCGCTATGTTCTTTGACAAAGCTCAAAAATTAAATGAGCTCCTATAATTTATTTAAAATTTTTTTTAGCAAATCCATTAGTAACGTCATCTTTAAGCCCTTTTCTGTCAGTTTAGTTCTGTAGGATCAGTAATATTCTTTAACATCACCAACTTCCTTTCTCTCACATCCTCTCAAATTTTGCAATATATTTTTGCTGCGACTACAAGTTATAAAATCGCCAGAAATAAAATGATGAACGGTATTTAGATGTAGATGAGCAATGAGAGGAGAGAGCTATAATTAGAATGAAAAATGAAGCATGAAAATAATATAGCAGGATTTGAAAACATTGAGGGATAACTATAATGAATTTCCATGAAAAATCATATCATGGTTTGAAGACATACACACGACTCTCGTTAGAGCCTTTTCATTAGCCTATGATACTTTTGATAATGGCTATTATGATAAAAGAAAAATTTATAAATTATTCAAATTTATTCAATGTAATTTAATTTATTATGCAAATTTAAAGCCATACAACCTTAATAAAGAAGCTGGAAGCATTTGCGATTCTGGTGCTGCTTCGATAAGATTCTGCCAAGTGTTGGTGGATTTTGGGATAACAAATCCAAATTCGAAAAACCATTCTGAAAAAAATGAATTGTTCAGCGACTCTGAATCGTGATTGACAGTTTATAGTTCCATTCAAAAAAGTATAAACCTTCTATAACGGTACCCTTGAGATAAACTCTTTGCTCCAAGCGGAATTTTTCTATTTTTTCGTTTGATGTAAAGTTAATTTCTCGTGAAATCGTTCGACAACTTAAAATTTTCTGCGGAACACGAACTGAAATGAGTAATTTGATATTACCAAAAGATGTAGGTAATGATATCAAAATCATATCAAAATTTTCCTAAATGATATCAAAATTTTTCATTCTTGTTGCTAATTCTTTATCATTGAAATTTTTGTTGAAATCATTTCTGGGAGGTAATATTAGTAATATGCGTAATGATCTAATCAATATTCTGGAAATATGAATTCTTTTGGTTGGTTCGATTGAAACTATTAAGTTCGGTTCCTCTCTTTTGAATAAACGCATCATCGAAAATGAAACTCAAATTTCCGCCGCCCAAGCAGCTCTTCAAGTCTCATCGCAATAACCAGTGTAGCCAGTCAAACCAGAAATGAGTGTTGTTAGAAGAAGATATCAGAATTCAACATAAAGATCAACAAATATTAATATTTAAAAGCAACGAGTAAATTTTTAAAGCTCCAAACCAAATAATAATAATAATTTTTCGCCCCATTTCTTTTTGTGAGCACCATGAAGAAATTAAGCTAACAGCTAACCTTGATGTTCCTTGCATGGCTCAGCAAAATCCTCCGTACTTTGCCACAGTACCCTTCCAGTTTCAGCGTCGCGCAAATTCATCCAATTTCTAAAGCATTTAAGAAAAGTGAAAGTGAAAACCCAGAAAATACCTTTTCATTCAGCCTTTATGGCTGCCTTAATTTAATTAGAACGAATTAGAAAAATTTTATTTAATATTGCAATTCATTATTTTGAATTAATAGTTTCTGGATGCAATATGGATGCCTTATGCTTTATTGCTGATTAGTCTTGCTCTGCTGGCTTGTGTCGCACTAAACAAAAATGCTAGAAAGTCTCTTGGCGATAGGACAGGTGAGTCGCGAACATCGCACGGATTTTTGGATAGGGTTTAGAACTTCAGCATCGGCGCTCTCGATTGAGCAACAGCTCACTGAGCCGTCCGACCCCACTTTGTTAATAATATAAAATAAATGACATACAGCCTGAAACCTAGCATAATATCTCTCGCTCGATCCATATTTCTATTCATATTAATGATGGATTAGAACGAATTAGAAAAATTTTATAGCGATAATCAATACACAAGAAGAAGCATTGCGAAGCGACAAAAAATCAATTTCCACTGCCTTAAAAACTGGAAAAATAAAATTTTAAGCTCAAAAAATATCTAGCATAATCTCCTCCGAAACAAAATGCTATCGACTATTGAAATGAGGCGCCAGAGAGTCAATTTGGTATAGAAGAACAACAGCTGCTTTAAGTACCATCCGGATTCCACTTATAACAATAGATTCCAGGCGTTGGGAATCGACTGATGCACCACCTCAGTCGAGCAAAGTAACAAATAAAAAAAAGAAACGGAATTTGCCCATCATTATCGCTGCCAAATTGGGATTTTCTTGTAAATTGGAAATCCATGAAACTACAGCCACGCCTTGTTTGCTCCAACTTCTTTAATAATCGTCTCCTCGGTAACTCGGATTTTTAATGAATTATTCGGATTTCGTGAAGAAAGAAAGAACTTTCATACATCAATTTTAGATGTTGTATAAACAATTTAAACAAATGAAAACAGTTGGCCGAAGGATAGTGGCTCAGTGCATTGTGAGAGAAGTGCTTGGAGCCTACTTCCCACCTCCTGGAGTGAACGTATTACTACTTGAAAATTTGGGTTGTAGTCTGGCTGACGTTTTTCTCTCGTTAACTGCGCAAAAATATCTATTACTAACAGTCTGCGGGGCTTGCCAGAAATGCTAATTGTTAACACCTCATCAATAAAAATTCCAGTCAGCTAGTAAATTTTCGCTGTGGTACTTTAATTATAAATAATCTGGACCAATGGATTATAGATTTGTATTAGGACAAATCACAATTTTACTTCTTTTTTCTTATCAACATATATTGAACTATTAGTGCCATTGAATTTCACTAAAATTGACAAATATCGCTAAAATAAATTTTTAAAAAACTCAAATCGAGCTTCATTCCTTTTTCTAAAACACCGAGCACCGATCATTTCCGATTTCCGATTTGGCTGGGCGATCTTTGTCAGAGGATAGAAGTGAGGGTGAAAACCTTAGTTCGGATTTCATCTTAATTTTAATTCTATTCCCGTCAACAGATAGGAGGCAAACCTACAACGTCGAACCTCGATGAAATATTATTCCATCCACTTACTCCTTGCTTCAGTTGATTTTCTTAATGGTGTCAATTGTGATATTATGAGTATTATTAAACCAGATTTAATGCATAATGGATAAGATAAGTCAAATATTTCCTCAAGCTATGCAGTTTCAGATCGTTTTATCAGTGTTATCTTTGCTTAAACCACTAAGCCATTTTCATTAAAATATCATTCATTATCAACAACTTTTCTGTTATTTTCGCTATTAACATTAACTTATCATTATTTTCATCTTTATTATCAAAACACTGCTATTATTATTAATTAATACAATTACTTTTTTTGCCAATATTGCTCTCATTTGCTACTGCAATAATTTGAATAATGTAAATATTAATATTTATTGTGACACTGCATGCTGTTATTATTATTATTATTGTTTTCAAGAATTATTAAAGACCATTTTCATAGATAAATCATACGAATAGATGCAAAATGAAATATTCGAGAAAAATCACCTCTCTCTATTCCCTAATAAGTCGGAGACATAGGGCTACAAGCGAAGATTATAGAGCTGTAAGCTGTGAATTAGGAAAATTTAAAAACCGTGAAAAGTGGTTGAATAGGGATCCAACAGTTGTAAATAGTTGTATGGGTGGTGAGTGGTGTGTTACGTGGCTCATGCGGGTTATTGAGCGTTAAGGATGGCTTATTCAGATGGTTTAATTTAATGCACATAGTGCTCTTATAATTAGCCATTTTATACTTAAATGTATAAACAATTGTACCGTCGAAACGCGAATTTTTCGCGCAATAAATGAATTTATTTTTTATTTCAGTGGTGGCAATTAAACTTTTTTTAGGGAAATCTCGTCATAAATTATGGAAAACGACAATATAACAGTTAATAGTTACAGTGGAGAAAAAGAGGCGGAAAATTCTCAACAGTTGAAAGCTTCTTGCTCGTCAGCCGATGACGGTTACAAGCTTTCTCTTTTTAATCACTTTGCACGATTCAAAAAAGCTTTACTTTGATTTTTTGATAAGCGCAACTTATTTTTGGAGATCCTTTCATTATAAAATGCGGAATCTGCAAATTTTTAGCGTCTAATCATCAGTTTTGTTATTTTTTTATTGTTTCCGCAGTATTTAGCGATTTTCATTTGCTGAGAGAAAAGAAGGTGGAAGGAACATTGTTGTCAGGTGGGGTAAAATATATGGATGAGTGATAAGTGAAGCGTAGGCGCGATTATTATTTTACGCTTGGAGCTCACTTTCTTGTTCTTTGATTTGAGAGTGGTTTCTTGAAAGGGGTCAACTATTAATTTCGCCGGCGGCAGTAAAACTCTTTCAGAAATCTGGATGACGTTAACGTTATACGCATGCTTCTGTCGCCTATATCTCCCTCTCGAAAGTCCGACAAGCGGAAAGAACGAGTATAAAATGGTGATACCAGAAATGATGAACTGTACTAGAAAACAAAAGAAACTTTTAAATAAATGAAGACTTAAATGAGAGAATTATTGAAATATTCATGCTGCCGATAATGAACGAATAATAAACTTTTTGAATTATTTGTTTGAATGAAATGAATTCAATATTGTTTTCTTCAGATTCATCAGCCGAAATGTGTTCAATTATACCTGTTATTGACATGGAAAGATGCATGATATGTTTAAATTATACAATTGAGGATATAACTCGTGCAGACACTTGCAGACATTGTTTTTGCAATGCGTAAGTTGTGCGGCTATTTGTTCTTTTACTATCGTTTTACAGAATTTTATGCATGAAAATGAGATTTTATGCATGTGAGATACCGTGAGTGATTATTTTGATTAATTCTAAAAACTTAATGAAAAATGAAAAAACAATATTTTCAGATGCATAATAGAATGGGTTAAATTGAAACCAGAATGCCCAGTATGTAAACGACCACCAAATTATTTGTGGCATAATTTTACCGCAGATAAACTGGGAAATTTCTCCTACCATGTGTAAGTTTTTAGATGCCGAATTGAAATTCAAGAGCTCAGTTTCTGTTCCTTCATATCTTTTAGTTGCCAAATTTTCATTCCTAGGTTATTCCTTTCTTTTATGATTTTTTTTTCCCATTCTGCATTTGCTTATAAATCGATAAGGTATCGGATTTGGCAATAGTAATATGGCTTTGCTGTTTTTGTTTATAACCGTTGTATAAAAACGCTTTTTTAAAGATTTTTCTGTATAATTTTTTATGAGATATTTTTTAAAAATCTTTTGTATTCGTTGCTAAAGTCAATATTTTAGAATCGATATGGAAAAAATAAAATTTGAAGCTGAGGAGAAACGTATTCATTCATTAGCCAATCGACCAGCTGTTGCTGAACGAGCGATCTTAATCTCAAAAATTCGAGCTCTTCAGCGACTGCTTGAGTCAATCGATCTTCCATGCGCGACGTACCATTTTTTTTTATAACATGGTATTAATAAAAAGCGCCGATTTGGCTTGATTTTTTAATTCAAATTTTAAACTTTAAGAAAAAAATTCAAAAATAAAATTGGTTTTAAAATTTTTTTCTTAAATTTTAATTTAAATTCTAATTTAATCAGGTTAATTTGATTTTTAATTTAATTTTTAATTTGGATTTAGAGATAAGTATTAATTTTTTTGACAATTTCCTTAAAATCATCGAAGTTTTATTGTTTTTGCTTATTAAATTTGGGCATTTTTCACTTAATTTCTTTTTTTAAATTCTTGGTTAAAGATAAATGCTTATAGATCTCATTTGTTAGTAGAACGGCGAAGAACAATAGTCACTTCTTTGGCCAGTTATCAATTGCTTCTTGATAATTGGCATCGACCAAGGTAAGCCGCATCTTCTTTCAACCTTGATTTAACCCATATTCAAAAAAATTTTTGCAAAATTTTTCGTTTGGCAATATTATTTTTTTCTAATTAATTTCAAATTTTAAGGCAAGAATTGATGGCAGATCCAGTTTTCCGTAGATTAGTTTATGACTGCCATCTAGTGCGTTTTGAAATTACTAGATCACAGCGTATAGTAATTTCAAATACATTTTTTATTGAAAATGAAAGCGAACAATTCCCTCGAATTTCGCGGTTTATTCGACGAGAGTTACCTGTTGTTTCATTTGTTAATCTTTTAATTTTCTCTATCATTTTTTTTAATTTTATTTTATTATTTATATAGTATTTAATACGGACTTAACAACTGGTCATTCCATATAACCTTTTGAATCAAATTCATAACTCCGTTTAAAAATTAAAAATAATCTTAGAAATTCGCTTCGCTCAAAAATTATTAAATAACAATTTACACTATAATCATTACATTCTTTGATAGAAATAATTGTTATTTTAGGAATATTGCTGCGAAGATGAAGCAGTTCAAACTATTTATGGATTAATGAAAAAATATCACGTCCTTTCTCCAGCGTTTTCAGATTCATTGAAAAAGGAGGCCATTATTAGAATGTGTTATATTGATTGTTTCTGTGAATTATTATATAAATTTGCCACAACGCAACAAACTGTGGAAGAATTTGATGCAAATAGTGAATATGCAGAGTAAGTATTTGTTCAAATTTTTTCTATGAATAGTTTGTACTACTCAGAATTTTAAGCAATGAATTTCTTCAAAGACTGTATGAAGGGTAAACTTCATTTCATTCCAAAATTTGAATAGTGTTTTTTTTCGGTACAGTATAGAACCGGTGTTACTATTCTCAATGTAGAAATTTGATCAACAGAATCATTCCTTGGTCTAAATCCATATTGAGGAGCCATATCCTATTGTCATACTGCTGCGATCTATCCAGCAAAAGAAGGAATAAAATCTTAGAAATATCTAAAAAGCTGGCTACACATTTCTTTTTTGTTTGCATTGTGCAGTACTGTATTTAAAATATTTAAACCGAACATTAGAAAATCAGAGTTGTAATTTGACATTACCATGGAAAAAAATTTGTTTTTAATACCTTAATTATTTTTGAATAATAGAAATTAATAGAAAAATATTTTTCATAATTTAAAAATGTTAATTTATAACCCACTTCAGACGAACTGGTGCACAACCACTTTCAAGTGATCATGGTATATTTCCATCTCTTTTGAATACGAATACGTTATTCAATTTTCCAAGCGGTCGCGTTTTAGCTCCATACAATCTTGTCAGTCTTATTTTGGTCAAATATGTAATATTTGTGATTTCAATTTGTATCCAACAAAATTTTTGTGGTTTGGAACCAATTTTAATTTCCATTTTTTAAATTTGGCTTGTTGTTTTAGCTGAAACTTAGGCAATAAATGACTTATTCTTTTGTCATACTTTGAAAAATTTTTTAAAAAAAGCTTTTCAGGGAGTTCGTATGGCTCAGGTAAATGAAGATGAGTATGTTTTACTTTTTTTGTTGGAGTGGAAATTTAAAATTTTCTTTCATTCCACACATTATATTTATCATGATTTTTAAAGTGTCGTGGATATTTCATCATTTTTTAGACTCTTTTGGTTCTCTTTTAATAAGATAAAGATCAAATTATTGAAAATAAATTAAATTAATGTGCTGTCAGGTAGCCACTTAAAAATTCTTTATTAATTCAAGCATCCGTGAAATTCGTCAAATTTCTATTCGTGACAGTTTTATGCAAACACTGCATCAACAGTCTTGGTCTTCTAATTCTAATTCAAGGGTGAGATTTTCTCTCATAATTATTGCCCTTATCATGACCAATAAGTCGATAATTTTGTCTATCTTAATTTTTGAAAATTTCTAAATCATATTATGCTTTACTTACGCTTTATCTTTACTATAAAAAAAAAATGGTTTTTTCCTATTTTTATAGTTTTTTAAAGATTTTAAGAAATTATAATTTCAGGTAGAAAATAATCATAGAAGAGAATCTAATTATTCTCACAGTCCCAGTTGGTTTTTTGTCAATATCTTTTCGTTTTAAGTTTTTTTATTTCATTCAATTGGTTTTATTAGTAGAAAAAGTCTAAAATAGTTTCTAAAATGATTTAAAATTCATTTATTGAATATTTAAATGCTGCTATGATTTTTTGGAAGTATACTGAAGATATATTGTCAAGCTTTAAATTTTTTTACTGATAATACAGGTACATCGCATGGTAATCTTTCTAGACGGATGAATCAAGATGCTGATGATACGCTGCACCAAAATTTAGAGGTTTGTATAAAGTTTTATTAATATTAACTATATTAATATGTAAAAAATTCGCTAAAATAATTTTTTGCCAAACAATTAAATCACTTTGATTATTGAAAAATTATTTCTATAAAAAATTCTGTTCTATTTGTTTTCAGAAATTTTTAATTTTTTAAATTCTATTTTCATATTGACATTTCCGACAGCAGTGGCGATGAAATTTTTGTGTATGAACCAAAAAATATTTCACCAGGCCTGAGGCTACGCAAGGTTGTTCTATTGTGAATTAGAAAATTTGTATTGATTCTTTCTAATCCTTTTATTTATTCTATTTATTCATTTAAAAAAAGACCAAGTAAATCATGTAGCCATGTACTTGAATTTTTGAAAAAAAAATATATATATATATAGTATAATAATATAGAAATGGCTTGATAACATTTAAGTAATATAAATTAAATATAATGTAAATAAACATTATTATTATAACATAATAATAATATTATAATATTATGATATGATTAAAATTATTGTAATATGAACATTATTTATTTAATTTAGTTTTCCTTTTAAATCTTATTTATTCCAATAATTCATGGTACGAAAAGTTACAACTTTTAGCTATGCTTCAAATCGTAAATTGAATTTAAATTCTTGCGGAAATTTGCATTTAAATTCATGCTACTTGATACAAACCATTTTAATCATACAGCCGCATTTTTTACGTTGATATCAAATCCTCCTTAATCTATTAAATTTTTTTTTTTTAATAGTCCTCACCATTACTGGTTAAACTCGCTCCACTGGCTTGTCGCATTGGACAAATATGCCAAGGAGTCTCTTGGTGATAGAAGTACAGGTGAATCGCCAGCATCATCCGGATTTTTGTATAGGTTTACTCCTGAGGGAATCGAATCTCAGCATCGGCGCTCCCAATTGAGCAACAACTCACTGAGTCATTCCCCATAAATCCCCATAAATGTCAAAGAGCAGTTGGCAGTAAAAGTACATCAAAATATTAAAAGTATATCAAATTTTATTCAAGCCTAAAATATTCATTATTTGTTAATTAATTTATTAAATGAAGTCTTAAAAGAAATGAAGCCATATAGTTTCAATTTTATATTAATTATAATGCTTGGTATAGAATGAATCATTGGGTTGTTGCTCAGTTCGGAGAGCCAATACTGAGGTTCTACTTCACGCAGGAATAAATCTGCCTAAAAATCCGAGTGATGCTGGTGGTTTTGATGTACTTTTACCGCCAACTACTCTTTGATATTTGTTTAGTGTGATAAGGAAGCGGAGCAAGCCTAAGCAGTAATGGTGTGGGCTCTTAAAAAAACACCAGGATTGGGATGTGGGAAATGTTAATGAATTTATTCGGTTTATTTCATCTTGATGAATAACAAAGTGTACAGAAGACGAATGCGAATCGTTTTGTACATTGGAAGAACAAGCAGGAAAATTTCCCTTTTATTTTTAAATGATCCAAACGTAAAGTCCATTTCTAGCACCTTTTTGCTGTTGATCGTTTGTGATAATAATATGAAATTTCATTCAAGCCTAAGATATTCATTATTTGTTAATTTTAGTTGAAAGAAAAAAACTGTGAAATTAAACATAATTCATCAAGCGATATACTGATTTTGGATTCAGAAAATGAAAATAATGGTAATCCAGATGATTGCTTTATTTTTACATGCTGAGAATTTAATATTTTATCTATATAATTTTTTTATAATTTATAATTTTAATCATACTTGATATTTCTTTTCCCAGGTGAAATTTACGAAAAATTTTCGGTTTTTCCAGTGTTTCCAGTCTTTATTGGTAAGATTAGTATTTATGGAACCATTTCTTCATTAAGCTTCTATTTGATTTCTATTTTTAACTTTTTTTGGAAGATGGAGAAATATTTATTTATTTGCGATGAATTTTAAAGATATTTAAGGTGCGCGGTCAAATGACGTGGTGATTGTGGATGATCAGATAAGTTCAGGCGATGTTACAGATTCAGAAAATCTAAATTCTTTTGAAACAATAGATATTGAAGATCAACCTAATTCGAGTGAATTAGCCGTGGAAGGACCTTCTCTAGGAGAGGAAGTTCGTAACTTTTTTTATAAGAAAGCTCTTGTAATTGCAGTCAAAAATGGCTTAATGTTTTTTTCAGTGTTATTGCTGAGCTTGCATATTGAGGTCAATTTGTGTTGAGTAAATATACGCTCCCTTTAATTATAAAACACTTTTTGTTTAATTCTCTCCAATTTCAAAGGATATTTTAGATATATGCAGTGAACTATAGCGAAATCAAAATTTCTAATTTTCACTAAATAGCTTTTTTATTTCAGCCAAATGGATAATAATAATATGATTATTAATAATAATGTGATTAATAATAATAATATGATTATTAATAATATTTTGTAACATGTCTATAATATAATAATATATTATAATAACAATATGTGCTTGTCATTAATGCTTTTAGTTGCTTGTTTTGAATATATTGCCTCCTCGACGAAACTGCCCGACCACTGATTATCGTGAAACTAATTTGTCAGTAAATTTAGCAAATTCTGATGCGATAGGAGACACTGGGCCGATCAATAATCCTATGACAGCTGGTACGGTATTATCACTGTTTTTTTTGAACCATGTTGATTCAGATTTGTCACACAGTTTCAAGTGATTTTTGCCTTCGCTTCGTCTTAGATTTCAAAAATTGAAAAATTCCTTTCAAGGTAGTAAATCAGCAAGTCGAAAACGTCGTTTGGGCTACTTGGATTTGGAAGAAAATTGCTTTTCAAGCGGTGGTTAGTGAATTTGCGAATTTTCAGCGATTTATTTTTTTCATTTTTTTGTGTCTCTTTTTCATACTTTTCTATATTCAGGAAGCGGAAGTAGAAAATTCTATAAGAAAAGTCGATCTGACGAATGATTATGATCTGACGAACAATTATGAGAAATGGAAACTCAGCTATTCTTTCCATTAATTTTTAAGCGGTGCTCCATCAACAGCGGGTATAACAATTTTGAGTTAAAAATGCAAAAAATAGACGAAAAGAAACGATTAATGATTAAATAGTCGCAGTCATGCAATAATACCGTATAATTTGAATTTTCATGTCATATCATTTTTTTTCATCATTTTTGAGTTGCAATTTGCTTTTATGCTTCCATTTTTATAAAAATTCTTTTCTATTCTTTTGATTCCTTTAATAATAAAATTAAATTTTGCTATATTTTATTATTTTTTCGGCTGACAAGCTCATTATGAAATCATTTTCATTTCATCAATTCATTTTAAATGCATTCATTATTTTTCTGTGGATTCGTTTTGGGTTTGCTGTATGCATTTGCAAATTCAATTCCATAATAAAATTTAAATCATTCTTGTATTTTTCATTCATATTTCTTCACTTTTAGTTTTCAAATCGAATAAAAATGAGACATGAAAACGAATTAATAATTTCACCTTAGTTTTATTAAAATTAAAACTTATCAAAAATGAATTTCCGCTTTACGGATAAGCGGAAATACTTAAAATTTTCGCTGACAGAAAAACTGTTCAATTTATTTTGCACTTGGAGCAAATATCTAAATAATGGGTGAGCATAATTGTATAGAAGAAGCAATTTAAACGTAAAGTAATGCAAAACTGATAGAATTGATGAAGATGATTACATGCACCTGAATTCGAAACTGCCCCTTACTTTATGAAAGCAGCAATTTTTCATTTTCCGGCCTGTCGGAGAATGCTATTGGCTATTATGCCTGTGAAAATCGCCAAATGGTAAGCCATATCGAACTGAAATCGTTAGAAATTTCTCTTGAGGACAGAAATAGACGTTTTCTCGTCTAATGTTGCACCATTCATCTATTGGACTTCTTTTCAGTTTTTTTCAGTTTTACATGGTGATTATCTTTTGGCATTACGAATTAAATTCAGCTCATTAATCTATTTCTTTTCTTTGTATCTATTTCCATCCTCGAAATTTGTATTATTGGAGTGATGAAGAAATTGTCTTACTTGACTCATGGAAGCTTACCAGCAATAAATTTTAGCAATATTCAGCAATGTTTCCGGCAGTGAAGGAACTTCCGCTCAGAAAATTTGCATTTCTCGATCTTTCATGCACCGAATATGAATCCAACAAAGCATACTTTATAATAGTCTATAATGGTCGAAACATTGCGGGGAAAGCCTGGAATAAATGAAAATCGTAAAATGTGCATTTGACCTTTGACAATCCGATTTCTATTATTGATTTCACGAGTAAGCAAAGCGAAATGCCATCAGTTGAAAGTGAATGGTTTCCATCTCTAATCTCTCTTAAATATTATTATTGTGTTAAATATATGATTTCTAGATCGCGAACGATTTATAATGTAAATTTGTTGTTTTTCTTCATATAATTATTTTGTTATAATAAAAGGATAAACTGTTTTTAACTAATAATCGGAAAACCTATTTTAGTTATTCGAATTACGACGAGAGTAAACGAGCGATTAAGACGAAATTCGCAACGATCTTTTTGAAGTTCTGTGCTATGCAAAAAAATTTTGAAAAGAAAAGTGAACTGGAACCATTAAGTGATGAAGCATTACCAGGTCCAAGTGCAATTAAACAGTCGCCACGAGGTTCGCGAAGATCGATTCAGCGAAGAAAGGAAATTTTCGGATGTAGCCCCTCGCAAAATTTATTCTTATCATATATGCGACCGGATTTGTCATCTTATTTATCACCGCAATTATCACCTCCTGAACCGTCTCATACACGGCAACATGTTTCGCCTCAACTGACCTCAAGACAATTTCCAAAAAAGTCTTCGCCTTCCACGCCCAGAACCATGAATATTCTGAGGGTAAATATTTTCTTTAAACTTATGGGTTCGATTATTTCCTTTCCTGATTAACTTGGTTATTTCATTTTTTGCTCTTTTTTTCTTTATACTGAACAGTGGTCTCCTTTTCAGTATCTTCAGTACATTCCTACAGTTCAACAAATGCCAGTTGAAGATATTTTATGCATTCCTACTAATGGCGCTGTTAACGATCCCGATGGAGTTTCTCAGACATTTATGGCTAGTTCCGAGGCTAGAGAGCCTGAAAAAAGGTTCCCTGGACCAGCAAAAAAATTATCACTTCAACTTTTCTCGAATCCTAATGTTGTGTATCTTCCACCTGCACCGCCTTACCTAGATCGTCCGAGATCTCGAAGGTACGAGAAATACAAAGCAAACCATTCGCACCAGCGATCAGTTTCTATTATGGAGCATCTTGCAGACAAAATGACTTCAGCAACGCCCCAGCAAGCAATCATGAGAGAAGCACTTTACAAAGCCGCTGAAAATGACGAAAGGTTTCTTCTCATAGAATTATTTCCGTTGATAAATAGTCATAATTATTCAACAAAGAAAACTCCATGTACTAAAATGTCCACAATTTCACTGTTGGCTTCAAGTTTTAAACCTGGGAGTACCATTTCTTTTTGGAATTTTATTAATAATGATAAATTTAGAGCACTAAGGGCACCTGAAGTGGCGGAACAAATCATCCGAGAAATAAGGGTTAAGCGAGCATTATCCGAGAATGCAAATCCGCTTGATCGTTATGATCCTTTAAGAATTCCAACGAGGTTACGCAAGCAATGAAAAATTCCTATTTCCAATTTCTATATCAAATTTATTTCAAAGCTAATCATTTACATGAAAAATTTTATTCCTTTCTCTAGTACCTAATTGGGTTAACTATACTGGCTACTGGGATGAGCCAGAGAGGAAATAATATGAATCTACATAACCCAGATTTACTTTTTGTTAAACACACCTACTGTTATGATCTCAGTTCATTGCATCTCGAAAACCTTTATTTTGTGTGAAATATAAATGAAAAATAAACTTTTATAAGAGTTCGATTTACTATTCCTTTAATTAAAAAATGCGAACGAAACTGGTTGACATCTGGTTCGATAGAACTCTCAATAAATAACACTTCCATTCCTCGAATATTACAGAGTATACTTTCTTGATTTATGCTTTGTAGGTAAAAGGTGGTTAACATTCATCAATTAGTTAGTTTTGCTGACTGTTAGTACGATTAGAAATTTTTTCCGTGGAATCATTTGTCGATAGAAGTGCAAGTAGATCGCCATCCGGAGTTATTATGATGGGATTTAGGTTCATCCCTGTCGAACTCAGAATCGAACTCTTGCCCCTCAACATGATCTGATCCACTGTCCACTTGGCTACCGTGTCACTTTTAGCAAATAGCTAGACCTTTTTTGATTTGCAAATTCCTAATTTAAATCGATTTAAAATGGTTCAAAAAAACTTTAAAAGTTATTTTAAAACTTTAAATAGTGGGTCATACTTACAACATCTGAATATACAGAAATAGCTATTTGGCGATTTTGTTGCGTATTATATTCTTTGTTTTCTTAGCTCTTTTTCCACATAATTATAAAATAATCCAAAAATTATAAATAAAAAATATCTAGTGCCGTAGAATATGAGCACTTATTCGGTTGAAAAGCTATAAAATCATTCGAAAATAATTTCAAAACAAATCTGTCAAATTTGTCAAATATCGATAGAAATAAATAAACCATAAGTGTGGAATAATATATAAACTAAAGCGAACTTATGGTACGATTTTATGCGTTGATATTTGTCACTGAAACACAATAAATTGACTGACCCCGATACATTCCGTAGATCTGATTCTCCATATTTTTCGTAATATATGAGTTCAGCATTCATTGTAATGGTCCATATCAATGGTCCATAGTATCAATATGCTATTCACCTGGCATTAGAGATTTCATTGATTGATTCGCTAGCATTTATAGTTACGGAGAAGGATTTGAAGACAGTGTTAAGAGAGTAAAACGACGCAATATGCGCTAGTTTTTCGAAAACTTATTCAAAAATATATATAAATACATGTAAATGTCGATTTTCCGGCTGCAACATTCGCACTAAGTCATTTTAAGAACCTTTGGATATTCATAAAAACAATACTACTAATTGCCCAACCGTTCTGGTCCCATTATAGATCCTTAGTGCCATTTCAAATTCCCTCCTTGGCTCTTAATAAAACCTCTTAAAATCCGATCAAATCGCGTTAAAAGATTTGTCTTCATTCGCCTTCGTTTCTTTTGTAATCTCTTTTTCCCTAAAAAAGCATTTTTCTTTAATTTTCACTTATTTTGCTACTTATACTGCAATTTCCTTTTTAATTTTAATCTGCCTTGTCGATTGAAATTTTATAACTTTTTGTAATTTCTCTCACTGGGCCGCAAATGCTAGGCGAGCAGTGTTCAAAGGTATATTTAGGAATTTAGCGGGGTTTGGGAAACAGTTGGTACTGAATATGGTACTGAACAAACCAAACATTCCAGTGAAATATTACGTGTTTTCATTTATTTAATATATTTGATTCCATTTATCATACTTATCGTATTTTCATGAAGTGAAGTGAAAATTCATCCAAAATATAGAATATTTTAAATTTTTAAACTATGGTATTATTAATATAAAAGAGTTTCTTCGAAAGTCAATCAACAATTTCGATAGTTTCATAGAAGCGCGAAAATTCGAATTTAATTTATTTGGTTCCCTAGTTCTTCAACGAACAAAATTTATTTCATTATTTTTTATTATAAATCAAATTTCACCCACAAAAAGTGATCAAAAATAAAATTATTGAGGAAATTAGCGCTAAATTATAAGCTAAAATTTTTGGCGTTCCATACAGTCGAATTCTGAACTAAGTTGTTAAATGCGTTTTATTTTTAATTTGCCTGTTGTTTATCTTACTAATGGATTAAAAGAATGGGCTCTTTAGGCTTTTGCCATGTGTGATTTCATGAATCTTGCATAGATTATATGTTGATTTTTTATATTATATAGTGAAAATATTTGTATTAAATTATCAGGAAAAGTTGGGAATTGAAGGGTTGATAATTTGTGGATTTTTTTAAAGAGCCCTCACCACTAGCGGTTAAACTCGCTCCGCTGGCTTGTCGCATTGGGCAAATATGCCAGGGAGTCCCTTGGCGATAGAAGTATAGGAGTGGCCAGCACCACCCGGATTTTTGGATAGGCTTATTTATCCTATCCCCCAGGATTTGTGGAATTAAAAGTTTGCTGACAAATAAAACAACTGAAAATGATCCTAATACCTGCTTGCATGGTCTTTCACGTGATTATACATAGATCCAGAAATTTATGATTTCTTTTCACTTATTATAGTATTAGGGGATAGAATGGCTCAGTGGGTCTTTTCACTTATTATAGTATTAGGGGATAGAATGGCTCAATTCTAAGTGCCGATACTGAGGTTCTATTCCCAGCAGGAGAAACCTGTCTCTCGCTTCTATCGCCAAGCAATTCCCTGGCATATTTCAGTTCGACAAGCCAGCAGAACAAGTTTGACCAGTAATGGTCAGGACTCTTTAAAAAAAATTGTGTTACACTTATTAATATATATGAAGATTGGTAAAACAGTTCAAAACTATACAAATATAAAATTTGGATATACTTAGGAATTTATATATGATTGAGCTAGTATGCACCATTTTTGATTGAGCTGGCTCTTTTTTGTGAAAATATAGGTGAATTACCAGTAAAACCTACGTTTTTTAATGTTAGGTTTGCTCAGTCTGTGATAGGGGTCAAATCATTCAAGATAATCTAAACAAAAACCACTCAGTTATTTCAGCCTCCTTGAACCGAATCCATTCCAGTTGAACAACTTCAACTGAATAGATTGGTATTGGTATTGGTATAGATTGGTAATTGGTATTGGTATTGCCATTACTTTGGAATTTTCGCAGTTGAATTTTTCCTAAGCCTTTCAATGATAGGTTTTCATATACCAGGATCAAGGAATGGATCCTCATGCTCAATGCAGATTAAGGCAATTTTCATTCGATTATCCATTCTCCAATGACTTATGTTGAATTGCATTAAAATTATGAATTCAGGATATGGATGAAAAAACGTCTTTAAAAGGTGATAAGTATCAAGTAATCGCATTGTGTGCGCTAAAATGTTTAGAATACAAAACAGAAATAAATTCTGGGGAAAAATTATCGTCACTATTCGAGGAACTTGAAAAAGTTAAACATGGAATTATTGCACGCAATCCTTCATTTAGCTCGCACATTGTTTTTATCGTAAGTTTAGATTTAGATTTTTATTGAATTTTCCTCCAGAATTCCGTTAAGTTTATTAATCGTCAGAAGGAAATAAAATAGTTAAATTTTTTCAAAATTTTTTTAAAATTAATTTTAGACTGAATTATCGAATTTTTTCGCCGAAAATCTAAATTCTGGAAATAATATTACTTTTTTTAAGCGACAAAAAACTTTTTAAAAGCCATTTCATTAATGGATGGATAAATATTGGTTAACAATTCAAATTTGGGGAAAAATCCTGGATAGATATTGGTTGAATTAGAGTTTAAGGCGAATGAATTCAAGAACAGTAATAAACCCAGCTGCTTAATATTATCGAATATATTTTAGGATACAGCAGTTCATTTTCTTCGTAATGAAGGCCGTTTTGAAATCTCGAAATCATTTCACTCACTTCAGCCACTTTGTCACTTTTCAAAAATGGATTCGGGAATTAATAAAACAGTTTCATTTAGCAAACAATCAGTTCCAACAGCTGCCACAATTCCGCAGCAATTTTCTGATATTCAAGAAAAAGAAACTATTAATACAATCGAAAAAAGTCGAAACGGAAGGGCATGTCCAAAAAAATTCCTGAAGCCAAGGTATAAATGTTTCTTGATTTATCTAATATTGAGAGAATATATGACCTATCTAATCTCCGGTTATCAACCTTATTGCTAAATATTATTAAATGTATATATCTTAGAAAGTAGTTCCTCTAGGAATGAGAATGGAAACAAATTTAATTAGAAAAACCTATAAATTCAGATATTTAAGAAGAGCAATTAAAAAAATAAAATAATAAGATAATAAATAATAAAAAAATTATCGCATTTTTAATCGGGTATAAGTAAATTGAATTCGTTCTCCTATATAGGACCTCTTCGCCGAAGGAGTAGTAGAAATGGTAAGGAATGGTAGGAGTGGTAAATACAGGTTCTCACCATCATCTGTGCTTTCCTTTGAATGATAAATTTATTCTCGCCTAGAGGCAGAAAAGTAGAAATCAAATCATGGTACTTGATCTTAGTCGAAACAACATTCCTGCCTTTAATGCAGTAGGATAGCTTAGTGAACTTAAAGGATTAAAATTTCTCTTTGATTTTGCAAATATCTCCAAAAGTAAATTTTTTGTAGTGGATTCCATCAAATTTTTTTCTAATCTTTTTAAGTTACGATTTTGAACCAACAAGATCGTTTGAATCAAAAATGCACGGGGATGATGATTGCAACTGGCCAATTCTATTCGATAATATGTATGAGGAATCCGGCACAACAATTAATCCTTCTTATTCAGTCTTTCAGTGCTTATTGGTTGATTTTCTTCCACGACACTTTTCAACGATAAATTTTTCCAAAATTAATCTCTTTATAAGAAATTTTAGCATAAAATCAAAATCTTAATTTTGATAAAACGATCGATAGCAGTATATTTTGCCTTATTTTTCACTGAACTTAATGATTTACTTACAGGCTGCATTGGTATACTGTAGACTCACTGGTCAACGTTTTATGATCGATATAAAATTTGAACCGGTTGAATTTTCTGATAAACCGCGAACCTGTTTAGTCAATGAAATGAGAAATTTCAATGATGAATATGTTGAGCCAATGCGACAGAATAGAGAATACAACGATGTTATTGAAGCATATAAAAAAAAAATAGAAGCCCTTGACTGTGAAAATTTCAAAAGTATGGAAAGTCCGAAAAATTCTGAAATCGAAAGTGAAAATAAAGAAGGTAGAGTTGACATGTTTGACTCACGAGAGCTTATCTTTGACAAGGAGGTGATGGCTAATATTGCCTCTCAACTTAATGCTATCCATGCTGAATTTGCTGGTCGACCTCCTCCAGAATCCGTTTCGAGCCATTGTTGGCGCTCAAAAATACCGAAATGTCCCGAAATTCTGAAAAATTATAAAAGTTCAGAAAAGGATAGAGAAGATACAGTTGATACCACTGACTTACGAGAGCTTATCTTTAACAAGGAGGTAATGGCTAAGATTGCCGCTCAGCTCAATGCTATCCATGCCGAATTTGCTGGTCAGTTTCCTCCTGAACCTTCCTGTTCGACGTGTCGTTGCTGCGTAGAGAATATATCTGAACCGTCAGTTTTTAGCGAATGGAGCGAAAATAGAAGAATAATCGAAGGTAAGAAATTCCAGGAGCGTATGGCAAATCCATTAAGGTGAGCAAAATTTCATTATTCTTTAGCCTTGCTCTCATAATAATGATTTGGTTAAAAAGCCTGTTTCTCATATAGATTCAATCCAGTATTTTACTGGATGAGAAGCTTTTTGCCGATTCAATTTCATTGCTTATTTAATTAATTCTACGAAACTTTCTAGAACTGAAAAGCCGAACAAAGTTTAAAAATTCCGCTAGATTTGACTTTCGACTGTTTCTCCTTTTTTTAAAAAAAATTACTTTTTAACTTAAGTTGGAGTAAGGTAAAGCCATTTCCACTGCCCAAAACGTTATCTTCTTTTCTATTCTGGCAAGCGCGACAATTAGATAAAATTGCGTTGTGCAAATTTGTACCAAAACTGTCGGGGAAATGTGAAATAAAAAAATTTGTTGATCTTGTTCACAAAGAAGATATCAAGAAGTTTTCAAGAAGTTCGGAATCATTTTCTACTATTTATATGACTATGTTGGTATGATTTCCCGTTCTTTTCTATAGTTAAGTAAATAAGATTTATTCCAATCTCAAGTGATTTCACAACTATTCGAACGAAATGATCGAAAACTATTCGAGCTGCTGAAATTATTGCAAATATTTGAAAATAAAAGTGGAACAATAGCTGAATTTTAAAATGTTACAACCCTTGTAAATATAATAGATTAGATTCGGTTGTGCGACCTTGAAAGGGCTAAACATATCATTTGAAAAGCCTGGGTTGTGCTGGCCACCCATACTTCTGTCTCCTTTTTATTAAACCTTTTATTCAAATTTGAATGTTTAAACTTTTAATATTTTATGCCGCTTGCATTCATTGCGCTCTAAATGAGAAAAAATTCAACACCGCTATATCTTTTCGTCCAATAAATAAATCGTGGAAAGCTCAAAATAAACCGCCACAATCGGATGCAATTTTTAGTCCAAATCAAAATAATTCTAGTCCTCGTGGCACTGATACAACTGGAAATGTTTCTTCAAGTCAAGCGAGTACAAAGGAGTAAGTTTTTTAAGAAATTTGCACAGGTCATCTTAAAAAAATTCAAAGCTATTCTTTCTTTCAATTAAGAAGAAAAAAACTTTTTCATAGGGAAGTAAACTGGATTTAGATGAATTTTTTTAAAAGAGTTTTCATCATTACTGGCTAAACTCGTTCCGCTGGCTTGTCGCATTGGACAAATATGCCTGGGAATCCCTTGGCGATAGAAATACAGGTGAATCGCCAGTATCGCCTGGATTTTTGGACAGGTTCTCTCCTGCAGGGAATCTCAGTATCGGTGCTTCGAATTGAGCAACAACTCACTAAGCCATCCTATTCTCAGTTTAGATGAAGTGGTTAATACAAATCCTTTCTGAGTAGACTTATTTCGCTGACTTTTGTTATGGTGAGGTAATTTCGTCAGAAATAGGATACAAATAGGTTTGCAGTACCATGTGGATTTTTTAATCATACAAACTGAAGGCTTCTTTCCCAGTAAGATAATCTGCTATCTTTATTCTGCTATCTTTGTACTAAAATATATAAGAAAAGATGAATTAAAATTTGCTTAATTTTAAGAATATTTAGCATAATTCCTAACCGACCAGTTAATAATCTACCAGAATTACTTGACTGGAAAGATAAACAAGATGCACTGCTAAAAATTATTCAAAACCGCATGCAAGAAAAATCACTAACTCAGCATGGGCTATCAACGCACTATCATGCACCTGATTTGGATGAAAATGTGAAAAGTCCATGGGATATGCAAAATTCGCTTGATCAAGTGGAAAAACCACTAAGTGCGACTGAAATCGTTCAACTTATGAAAGCGGATGTACCATTCCTACTCGTTTCTCAATCATTCGCTTATTTGACAACATACAATGCTTTAATTGTGAGCTGGTTTTATTTTTTTTGTTCTATCTATTAGTTATAATAGGCAAATTATTAATTAACTTCTTTTGCCATAGATTAGCCAAAATTGTTTAAATTTTCATTCAATTTTTTTTGAAAGAATTAAAAAAAGTTTTATTATTAATTATTACTAATTTTATTATTAGTTTTTTATTACTAAATTATTTTTTTATAATTTCTAATTTAAATTCTATTTATAAATTTTCTATTTACAAATTTTACTTATAAATTCTAATTCCAATTTTAATCAACTAACTGCTGAAATGGTCTTGAAGGATTCAGCTTTGTTTTACGGAAATTCTGGGCAAAAATTAAGGACAGTTATATCTTTAAAATTATTGGCTGATGGTCTCGCTCGAGAGCAATCAAAAGATTTTTCATCATTTGCTGACCAAGATTCATTTGATATATATGATGAGAGCGAATGTGAGATATATCGTGACAAAGAATTATGCAAACAGTATAACGAAGATCCGAGTGGAAGCACATCGAAAAGCATGGCAAACTGCATGACGAGCAGACCAGTGAGCTATGTGAGTTAAATTTCTTAAATTTCTCCTTCATAATAGATTTCGTAATTTATAATTTATAACGAAATGAATTTTATGGCGAACAGATCTTATATCTTAGGCAGTATTAATGCCATGAAAATTAATCGCGATAGTAATAATTAATTGTAATAAAATGTGTTATTCTACGACTGTTTTCATGGCCTCCAAAATTTTCAGCTCTTTTCATAAATCATTGTTATTTGAAACGAAAATATCTGTGACGACTCACTCCGAAATCAACGTGATTTGAAATCGCAATTGAAGCATAAATGCGATTTTATTAATGAAATTTTAAAAGACATCTATATTAACAAATTTTAAAAAAGCAAGAAAATCTCAAATGAAATCCGAAGAATTTTAGCCAAAGCGTAGCATTAACATATTTTAGAATGAAACGTTCGAAGATGCAAATGAACATAAGGAGAATATTGTTTGATTTTTTCGTAACAGCTCAGTCACTTCACTTCTCCTCCTTCGACTTGGAAGCATTTACCGGAACTCCTGAAACTGCCTCAGCCATTCATTTCGTCTAATCTAAAGGCATTTGCCGCATCTCCTGAAATGAAGCTTTTCTCGTCTATAGCGTTGACTTTTTTCTTCTAATTGTCGTTTTACTTGAATTTCTTATAAAATTTTTTTCTAACCTTTATTTCAATGAAAGAAAACAAATGCATTCATGGAATTTCATGGGGACTTCAGCGAATTTTTTAAAAATAATTCTTTAAAATTATTTTCAACGAATTTTATTATATTATTGAAAATCAGTTTTATAGAGAAATTTTTAAATAAATTTTGCATTTTTTATTCGATTTTTTTTGCTTTTACATTTTAAAAGAATTAAATTTCTAATTACAATGAAAATAGAGAAAATAAGGCGAAGTGCAATAGCAACAGAACAGAATAAAATCGCATGTGCTAAAAGTGATAAAAATAATCAGCGATGACTTACTGGGCGAACTTTTGTAGACGAATTATTAAATAAATGCTCGCCGTTTCTCGTTAAACTCCTTCCTATCCGCTGTTACTAATTAGGACCAGAAATTTTTACAACAGGGAATGGGACCTGTGATAGTGGACGCGGATCCAGTCGACCATACCACCCGTCCCTTTTCCTCAATTGAAGCAAATTAATTTAAAAGCCGCAAGAATAAAAGTGCATCACTAAAGTGCAACTCGTCCTCGCAAACAACCTGACGTCCCTCGAGCTCACGCCAAAGGTCAAGGCGAATACACGTTCATAGGCAAACAACTTGACCTCCAACATATCTGATTTGTTCGTTTGATTTGCAGTTTTCTTCTTTTCATATCCTTTTTTCTCGTTGTCCATATTCGTTTCTCTAATTTTTTGACTCTCATAATTCCCTTGTTCTATATTAATTGTCTAAACGCATGCCATTCGGAAATTCTCGGCAATTCTACAATCAGCTGATCACATATGTGTTATGTGGCTGTTTTTCGTTTCCTTGTTCCACAATTTTTTGCATTTTCATTTGGCAAAGGGGGAACCGAGGATGGCGGGGAGGGAGGTGTTTCTAGTGGAATTGCGAGCTGAGGGGGTATATTGAGGATGCTTTACCGACGAGTGAGGATGGGGAGCAAGTGAGGAAATTGGGAGGATCTCCAGTAAATTAAGAAATTAACGTTCTAGTAATTTCATGGAAAGAGAGGAAAATACATGAAATATTTCGCGAATCATCGGGGTTTCTTCTTTGTCGAATATATTTTTTGTAAAAAAAAAGAATAACGGAAAGATTTTATTTCTCACAACTTGTAGTTTTTGTTTTCGCACTAATAGAGGAAGTATTAATTTTACGTCAATTCGTATATTAACTGATGGTTTTTATTTAGATTTCTTTCATCTTAAATCAGTTTTATCAGTTTCATTTAGAGGAAGGGAGGAAAGGAGTGAAGCACCGTTCTGTGGTGAATTGCGGCCCCAATAGGAGCCGCGGCGTCGTATAATTGTGTTTATATAAAGCGCGTGACGTATGCCTCGCTCTATGATGTTTGTTGTGTCGCCGTTCATTAACGAAAGGGTTAGGGGTCAAGAGTGAAGAGTTTTTCTTGATTTCGTGGTGGCACCAGCCAGATATCTGGGAAATACTAACGGTGGACTTAGAGTCGAAATGTGTAAAAGAGGATTTGCTTTTTTCGCTGTGGCAAGTTCAAGATCCTTATCTGAAATTTTTTTGTAGATCATCAAGAGGTTATGCAGTGGGCATATAAAGAAAGCAATTCGTTCGAGAAACGTCGCGCTGAAGGTGAAAAAATTTGCAAACGGCATCCTGATAGGGTCCCGGTGAATTTTTTATTATTACTTTTCATGTTGTTTTTTTAAGAAGAAGCTCGGATATATACTTCTTTCATTGTTTTCACTTATGATTATATAAAACCATTGAACGTACCGCGAAAGAAGAGAAATAAAGGGAATTGAGGGATATGAAAGGATTGAGGTATTGAGTAGCAGCGGATTAAAGGTGATTGAGAGAAATAAGAAAGCAAAAAGGAGTTAGAAGAGAACAAGAAAGGCAGTGTTGACGCAAGCAAAAAATCTCTTATTATGTTTTGGGTCAGTTTTGCTGTAAAACATAGGTTAAACTGTTTAAGGTCCTTGGGCCATTATCATTTCACATTTCAGGTTCTCTGAGGCAGTGATAAGTCAGCCAGTTATTATAACTGAATGCGTTTAATATTCATGCCTATGGTGGTTTTAGCTCAATAAATAATTATTCACCAAAAAATTAAAATGAAAATCATTCTAATTAAAATTAAAATTTTTATAATTAAAATTTGTTTTTCAGAATTATATTATAGTCAATTTATCACAAAAATTTGCACTGAAAAAATACGAAAAATTTTAAATAAAAATTTAGAAATTGATGTTATAAGTTTGTTTCATTTTTTTTGAAATTAAAATTTATTATTTATTTATTTATTAAAGGTTAACAGAGGACAATATTTTCTAGTTACGCATTTATCAGACTTCATTGACTTGCTATTTGTAAAAATTTTCAAATTTTTTAAAATAATTTCAGTCATTTTCTAGATGAAGGTTATAAATTTAGAAAATTATTCAAAAATTTGTGATAGGTAATAGGTATGTAGAAAAAGTAAGAAATTGAATTTGACCATTTTTAATTGCTTTAAGGTAATTGTCGAAAGAGCACCAAATGCACGCATTCGAGAACTGGACAAAAAAAAATATCTGGTACCATCCGATTTGACTGTCGGACAGTTTTATTTCCTTATTCGAAAAAGGTCGCTTTTATTTAACAAACTAACATATTTAACAATCTTTTATGAAAATTCACATAATTATCATCTTTATTGCATTTTTTTGAATCAAAGTGTTTTTCAAATAAATTTTTTTTAGTTGTCTAAATTATGGCTCGAGAATATTTTCCCGCATTTGTTTTTGATGAGGAGATATTTGAGAAAAGAGGATTATTGAATTGTAGTATAGCTTTAAAATAAGGAAAATAAGAAAAAATAAGAAATTTGAATCGATTATGTTTAATATTATGTTTAAAACTTTTCGTTTGGTTGAAGTGATATATAATATTATGCAAATATTACATTAAAATTTCGTTTCTGAGGTGAAATTTTTTTCTTTTCATTTATAGGATTCACTTGAAACCGGAAGAAGCACTTTTCTTTTTCGTAAATAACGTGATTCCACAAACGATGACGACAATGGGCCAATTATATCAAGTAAAATTTTTGTTTCATTTTTTGTTCATTGTAAATTTTTGTTCATTTTTTCCACATCAAATCTTATTTGTGATTTTAATTGAAAGGAAATGGTTGAATATGGGAGGAAGAAATTGAGAAATTAATTTTTGTTTATAACAGTGTAAACGGTTTTGAGTAGTTTTGAAGAAAAAATCTTTAAAAAAAATGTTTAACTGAAGAAAAGATTGAGTTTATCCAGTTTCTGTAGATGAATTTACTCGGAACAGTTATTCGTTTTAAGTAATTGTGAATAAAATTAACCATTTCACCATTAATAGAACATTTTCACACGGCAATTTTTTCTAGAAATATCAAGAAGAAGATCATTTTCTTTATATAGCGTACAGCGATGAAAGTGTTTACGGAAGTGATCTCTGAAAAGCGTCTTCTTGCGATTGCAGCGAACGTCATGTTACGACAAAATTTTTCTTTTATAGTTTTTCATACTTTTTTTATTAATTTTTTCTTTCATTACATTTATATTACGAAATTTGGTGAATAGGAAAAAAATTTATTTGGCAAAATCTGTTTAGTACAGAAATATGGTTTCATGTTAAAATTTCTTAAATATATCATCCTTTTTTACTTAAATTATCATTAAATATCAGATGTGGGAAGAAAAGACCTTCAAAAAGACTTTGCAGACTTAAAAAGACTTAAAAAAAAGAAAAAGGAAAAAATGTTTAAAAAAAGGAAAAAAGAAAAAAGAAAAAAAGTAAAGATTTTGTCAAATCCGTTCACCAATATTCTCATAAGTTTATAATTCTCAGTAAGTTATGCTATTTTGCTAGAATTTTTGAAATATTTTCGAAAGAGTAAAATTATGCAAAAAATTTCAGAATTTTTTTGCATTTTTTGTTGAGATTCCAAATAAGAATTTCTACTTTTTATTAGACTTTCGTAATTTTGAATGAAAAAAAATTTTTGATTAATAGTGATTTTAAATTATTCATATACAGGTGCATGAAATTTATTCAAGTTTTTTTGTTCTCTGCATAAATTTTTTCGGTCAAAAAAATTTTTTTGCATTCTATGTAGTAAATAAAGTATAAATTTTAGCATTGTTTGGCTAAAGCACTTCAATTTACAGCAATCAGCGATTTGACTGGCCGATGCAATGAATGAGGTCACCAGAGAAATAGGTGAGGATACCAGAGAGAGTCGGCGCATTTCGCTTATAATGGCGGGTGCTTAATACCATAACGAGAGAAGAGATAACCAAACGATGCGAGGCTTAAAAAATTTAACTTAATTTCCCCTACGATAAATTCAACTATAGACTGGATAATGATAATGAACATCGCTTGTCGTCACTAAAAAGAGTGTACAAATCAGTCCAGAGCATAGCATCACAGACCTTGAATAAGCTGATGATGTAGTCCTTTTTCTGACAGTTATGACGAAATGGAAACAAACAACGTGTCGGCAACTGCAGCGAGACTTGGACTCAAAGTCAATTACAAGAAGCTAAAATGCTTCTTTTTGTAAATTCATTGCCGTTTGAGGGAGATCCGATTTTAAATATCTTGGATCCACTCATATCTAATGGCCAAGCAAAAGATAACACGGCAGTTAGAAATGCGTTCTTCCGGTTGACGAAACCTATGGAAACGTCGCGAAATCACCATAAAAACGAAACTCAGCATTTATGTAGCATCAGTTTATTCGATCTTGCTATATGGCCAATGAGAGTGGAAGATAAAAAGAAATTATCTGCCTTTCAACGCTCATATCTAAGACATCTTGCGGGTTCGGCGAGCGGTAAAATCACGCATGATTGCATCCACCTTCAAGTTCCATCTGATAGCATCACAGAACGTTTCCTTCGCCAGTTAAGGCACGTTTTTTGTCGCTCACCACAAGAGTTGACACTAATTTCGTTATTTGCTGAGCTTTGTGATGAGTGACGTCAAAAACGACATGGTTCAATCAGAACCTGGACTGATACGGCCAGAAAAGATTTTGAACGTATATATGTCGCCGAATGGCGAAGAGGAATTATGTAATTAAGTGTTTCATATGCGTCGCATCCGCAACACGTCTTAGAAAAACTTAAAAATCTAAGAAAAATTAAAGTTAGAAAGAAGACTAAGAAATATCCCGAATCTATGGTAGAATACATCGATAGAGGTACTAAAGATATTTTTTATCCCTGGAGAGCGGAAGATAAAAAATATCTTTCTTCCGTCCATCCCAAAACAAATATAAGCTCTCGAGAGAGAGCGTCTTTGCCATTCTTGGGCTGCGGGGGAAATTAAGAAGTGGGATGGGGAAGGATTAAAAAAGGGTCTGGGGATGGTTTGAGGAGTGGGAATGGGAAGGCGTTGGGTAGGGACGTTTTCGTTTGCGTCGTTCTTGCGTCTTTACCGAGTGCCTTTATCACCCCATTTGTTTTATGGGGACACTTGAAATTCCGCATCATTCATGATTCGTTTTTGTGTGTTGTAGATAGTATCTGTTTATAGCTGTTTATTAATAAAAGGTTTAATTACCCAAGTTTGAGGGTTCGCAACGAAATAAAAAAGAAGAGAACGCTCGCCGCAGATTTTATAATAATGTTAAAAAAAGTCCCGCGTGGCAGGAAATTTAATAAATCTATACAGAAAAAAACGGAAAATTCGTACTGCCAAGAGTTTCCGTACAGTAAAGATGGACGAGCAATATATGGATTTAGAGGATGGAAAAAAGAATGACTTCTTGGCATGCATACCAAACTTACATGATGTGGCTGCTCCGTTTAAAAACTTACTTTTACTCTTGTAGCCAGTAGAGCCAGCCTAAGCAGTGATGGCGAGAGCTGAATATTTCATAGACTTTCTGTATTTTTATATTTCAGCTATTTGATTTACAATCGGATAGCATAAATTGATGGCTTTCTGGACAAAAAATTTGATTGTTATATAATGGTAATTTGTAATATTTATTATTAATATTTGTATTTTTATGATTTACAATTATCGCAAAGCAAAGAAAGCAAAAGGCTTTTGGGTGTCGGTCCATTCCCTCTCTTGGTTCTGTGTGTGGGCATTTATCTTCACTGACATCTTCAATTATTTCTTTGGCTTTCCTTCAGCTATCTTTTTGTTGATGTTGTCGGTTTATTATCGCATGAATCTGCCGATTCATTTCTCATTAAGCCACCGATGCACCGTCCTGAACTAATTATTAACTGATTCTTCATCGGTCCTTTCGACAACAATTGTTGATATCTGCTAGTTCAGATTCAGAGCGCTTTTGCTTTTGTCGTTTCGCGGCGATGATAATTAACTAGAAATGAAGGTATGAAGGCGAAAAAATCAAGTGGCAGTGGACAAAGTTTGAAGGTGATATGGAATGAATTTTTGCTTCCAAGAATTTCAATTTCTTGCCGGATATATTTATGAATGAGAGAACTGCTTTATAGGCGTTTTTTCTTGCAAATTTTATCGTTCAATCCGTACAGCAAACAACTTCGCATAATTCTTCTTCTTCAATGATAAGGATAAACTAAATTATTTGAAGTGAAAAAATGGCTCAAGGTAGGGTTTTTTCGAGTTTTCTTAATCGTCTGCATTAATTTTCTAACTTTATTTGTCGCTTATTGAAGATGCGTGAGTTGGATATTATTTCGACTGCAGTCAAGCCATAGGTTCGATTTCGTTTTTTTCTCGACAAAAATAAATTATCATCATTTATGAATTATTTTTAAATTATTATTAAAAATAAAGTCCGAATGACTCGGTTGGCAACCAAACCTTCCCTTCAGTCCCCATGCAACCCTTTGGTGAAGGAATTTCTTTCACCTTAGTAGTTAGTGAACCTTGTTAGAAGGAATTCTTTCACACTAAATTGAGCATTTGCTTGTGTGGAATTCATGGGAAAAACTTGATCTAAATTATAAATAATCGCGCTGCCGCGAGAAGCCGACGATAACCAGAAATTGAGAGAGTGGGAAGGCGGTGGGCGGGGTAAAACCTGGAACATAGGACTGCGAGCTGACGTGGCGTGTTTCTTTTTATTTGGTGCTATTTTGTCGATCGTCGTCGTGGTGGCCTCGTTGAACGAAGCCATTTCGATAAACGAGTTATTTTCATCGAAATGTCGCATTTCAGCGATTTCGCAATATGATTAGGAATTAGCCGATTTGTCATTTATGCACAGTGATGACGTATACTAAAATGCAGCTTCCAAATAATTTGGGCAGAGCGACGCACTGACAAGCACCACAGGACGTGTCACTTCCCTGTCGCCGAACCAGTTTGCGTGTCTCACTCGTTTCTGAAGCGTTGATTTTTGATAAGTTTTCGAATTGTATTTGACCTCCGTATTGTATTTTAACTCGTATATTTTAATCGATCAACTCCTTTCAACCATTTTACACCTTTGGTAAATTCGGCCTTTCCTACTGTTAGACATTTTATGCAATTTTTCCTCATTATTTTTCGGTCTAAATTATTTTCCGATTAATATTATATTCGTATTATTTCTCGCGCTGTCGAGAAAATTTTATATTTTATTGATCAATAAAAGTAGAAATAAAATTAAGAAAAAAATTAAAAATATTTAACTCATCTTTTGCGTATTTATTCATTCATATATTCATTTTCATTCATTTGCTGATATGTCAATTGCTCGTGTGCGGAAATAAGTGTACAACGGTCTTCGAAATGTTTGATTTACGCGAAAAATCACCCGATAGTTAAATTGGAGGTTGTGTGGATGCACGCGTGGATGAGAACTGATTAGGTGTGATATGATAGAAAGAAAACGGAACTATTTCTATATTATATTCGTATACTTTTCCGATATTTTTTTGCGAGTGGAAGGGATATTTACAGGTCAGCGAAGAGTATGGTCCCTTCTAATTAGCTTAGTTGAGGTCAAGCTATATGTAAGGCCAAAGTGTTTGCAATACATTAAATTACCTTTATTTATAGTATTTTTAATATTTCAGGGAAAAATATTTATGTAAAATCATAAATTTTTCGTTTTAAATTTAAATTTTTTTTCGTTTCTTTTGATTTAACAATGTTTGTTTTTTAAGTAGAATTAAAGTAGACCTCAGTTTTTCTTCGGTGAAGGCTTTGTCTTATTTTTTTAAGATGGCGGAATTGCTAGCTGACGTCGATCTTCGTAAAGCAAATGGAACATCGATTAAAGGAAATCAAGCACTTCAGGTGACTTTAAATATTTCTTCATTGTGAATTTTTGAACTGTTGAAGTGAGATATTTGTATTATCAATCAAATTTTTGGGTATCTTAAACAGAAATAAATGAAAAAAAAGTATAATATTGCTTAATATTGCGGCGATACCTTCTCTTATAAAACTCAAGCATTTAGATTATTGCTTTCTAAACGTTGTAGCTTAATATTATTAAAAATTATTTATATTCCATAAAGGATCTTTTCACCGCATTAAAACTCATACTGAGAAATTTTCACAGTTAATCAATTGAAAACAACAACAACCATTGCATGTAAATATTTTTGGTGAAAGATGTTATTAACTTTTCAACTTCTTCAAAATAAAAATTTAATGAGGAGAACGAGATTATTTTATTACTTTGTAAAGTTTTATATCCGATATAATAAAAGAAAAATGAAAAAGAGCGTCTTCGTGTGATTACTTGTCGAATTTTCTGAAAAAATTTTAGAAGGTTAGAACGGAAATGTCGATTTAAACTATTTAAATTCATTGTATTTTCATTTGGGGTTTTCGAATTTTCATTTTTCCATGCGAAACTTGTTCTCTTTTAATTGTTAGTTCTGTCAAAAAAGTTTGATTAATTATTTTCTGGGAAATAAGAGATTCACAATATTTTAAATTGTCTTTTTTCCATCGCTCCCTAAATTTATAAAATGAATTGAAAAAAAACGATATATTCGCGTTAGCGCATGTTGTTTTCAGGGAAAGGTCGTCGCATTATATTTTTCAGCTCATTGGTGTCCACCATGCCGACAGTTCACACCTGTCCTCAAGGTTTTATTCTTTATTTTTTATTCCTTATTTTCCTTTTTTTCTTTACTTTCGAAATATTTACTTTGAATTAACAGAGAGTCCAAAATTTTTGCATGTAAATTGTTTGTTTCTGAAATATATTCATTTTTTTTGGAACTTCTGAAATTCTTAATTTTAGAAGTGATTAGCACTTTTTAGACTGGTTCTACTACTTGTTAGCATGATGAAAAATTTATCTCAGGGAGATTGGAATTTAATACAGATCCACCTTTCGCCGCAGACAGCGGATGGAACTCTTTACCGACCACTTAACTATTCTTCTTCCTTTTTCTGAAATTACTCTTTTGATTTGTGCAAATGATCAATTTTTTTCCTAAGTTTCCGAAATTCCTTGTGATTTTAAATATAGTGCTGAATTTTCAGGATTTCTATGAGGACGTTGGCGATGATGAATTTGATATAGTTTTTGTATCATTCGATCGAACCGAAGATGATCTAAAAGAATATATGGCTGAAGCTCATGGCGACTGGTATTATATTCCTTTTGGCAATAAAAAAATACAGTAAGTGATGTTTTGTTACATATGTTTTGGTTAAAAACATATTAGCTTGTTTTTAGTGATCTTAGCTAAAATCTTATGGAATTTATTATTTTTTTTTTTTATCTCTTGCCATGTAAAATAATTTCTACTAAAATTTTTGAATTTTTAAACTATTTTTTAGAGGACACCTTTCATATTCATTTATTTTTGTCAAGTCTTTTTGTGGAAATTTTTATTTTTTTTACGTGAAAAATATGATGTGTAAATATGTTCCATAGCAATTTATTGTATTCTTCTTTCTTCTTCTTCTTCTTCTAACAGCTCTCACCATTACTGCTTACGCTGGCTCCAAGAGTAAGACACTTCCAAGCAGCGCGGCATCGTCGACAGTAATAAAAGCCATTCCTTTTTCCATCGTCTAAGTCCATATACTCCTCCTATACGTTCAAAATCTTTTCTCATTGTATCAGTCCAGGTCTCGATTGGCCCACCTTGCTTTTGACGCCAACCACGGTTTAGCAAATAACGAAATATGCGTCAACTCCTGTGGTGGATGACGGAGATTGTGCCCTAACGAGCGAAGGCGGCGCTTTGTGATAACATTATATAAGTGGTATTTGAACGAAGGTGGATTCGATCGTGTGTGATTTTATCCACTAGATGAAAAACCCCTAAAATGTGCCTTATACTGAGTGGTCAAAGATAACATCTTAATATCGTCCATTCCCATTGGCCATGTCTCAGAACCATAAGTAAGATCGAATGGATCACGGCAATATAGATGCGGACTTTCGTTTTTTTCGTCAACCGGAAGAACGCATTCCCAGCTGCCGTGATCCGAGTTGTAATATCATCTTTTCCTGTCCATTTGGTATTAGAGTGGACCCAAAGTATTTGAAATTGGGCACTTCCTCAACCAGCAATAAATTTACAAGAAGAGGCATTTTATCAGCTTCTTGCACATAAGACGAAAAGTCTTTCGTTTTATTTACATTGACCCTGAGTCCGATTCTTGTTGCAGTTTCTGACACATTATTTAATATTACTTGCACTTTGTTATAACTGTCAGTAAAAAGGACTACATCATCAGCGTATTCAAGATCTATGATACGATGCATTGGACTAATTCGGACACCTCTTGAGTGCCGACAAGCAATATCCATTATCCTATCTATCGCATAGTTGAATATTGTGGGGAAAAGACGCAGCCCTGACGGACACCTATTCTTATTTCGAAGGAATCTGTCAGCTCCCCATATACAGACCTGCACCGATGTGCGCTCATAAAATGCCTTTATGAGCCTAATGATTTTCTCTGGAACACCGTCACGTTCCATCATCCTCCAAAGCGCCGCTCTATCAATTGAATCAAAGGCAGCCGCAAAGTCGATGAAACACGTGACAGTGGGTTGCAAATATTTGAAGCGATGTTTCAACATCCTTCTTAACGTGAATATCTGGTCAGCACAACCGGGCCCAAGTCTGGATCCAGCTTGATTAGGGCGCATCCTGCTGTCCCCTTCTTCCATAAGTGTGTTGAGTAGCAGGGAAGCAAAAATTTTTTCTGAGACATCTAATAGGCTGATTCCTCGATAATTGTCAGCATGTCCTATCACCTTTCTTGAGAATTGGGAGCAGAATTGCTTTGCTCCAATCATCTGGTAATATTTCTTTTTCCCATACTAGAGAGTACATTTGTTGAAGGTGCGTTATGAAGGACAATGGACAGCATTTGAAAAGCTCAGCCCGAAGACCATCTCCTAGAGTTTTGTTGGCCTTAAGCTTATGGATAACTGAAATTATTTCTTCTTCTGTTGGACGCTCGAAATTGCAAACATATGCTTCGGCAAACGTATCAGCTATATCAGAGGCAACAGATGGCGCTTCATGGTTAAGTTTGGCCTCAAAGAATTCTTTCCATCTTATGAGGCGATCCTTAATATTTTTGATTAGTACGCCATTGCTGTCTCTTACCATTTCACTGATCATTCCCGAGTTGCTTTATGAAGAAGGCAGAATAGTTTCCTATTGTCGCCTAATCGAGCCGCCGCCTCCATTCTTGAGGCCATGTCACTCCAATAGAGATTTCTGTCCGGCCTTGCCGCTTTCGTTGCAAATCTTCGAAGCACCCGGTAGTCAGGATTACCTGACATTCGTGCTTTGGCAGCTTTTTCAGACAATTGGACAGTTGCTTCCGATACCCAACTAACGCATTTCCTACTAATATGTGTAAATGGCTGATTTTCGGAGACATTCCTTTAGTTTGGATCAGTATTCATTTGCCGTTTCAGAAAAATCGTTGATATTTGTATCATTGAGATGCTTCAGTAATTCGATTTGAAATGCCCTCAGTGTCCTCGAATTTTTTAGATAGTTGAAAAAACATGGGAATGTTGTTTTCTGCGAGTTGTCAATTTTATGCGGATTTTGGCTCGAACCATAACATGGTCAGATCCATGAAGATTGTCCGTTTCAGCTCCCAGATAGGAACGACAATCTAGCACGGAACTCTTCCAACGGCGACTAACTAAGATATAATCAATTTGAAATGTTGGTTATCAGGGGAGTTCCACGTGTCTAGATGTTTTCATGATGGCAGAAGAAAGTATTAGTAACAGAAAGTTCATGTTCTTCGGCATAACGAGAAAGACGTTCCCCATTGGCACACCGGTCTCCGATGCCATATTTGCCAATTGTTGAGGTCATCGCAGCTGCATTATGACCTACGCGAGCATTCCAATCTCCCCCGATTATGATCATGTCATGTTTCGGTAGAGACTTTGTTAGCAGTTGAAGTTCCGCATAGAACTTGTCTTTATTACGGTCATCTATCGACAGAGTCGGAGCATAGATGCTCGGAGCATATGACCGAGATATTGCAGAACTTACCCTTAAAACAAGCATAGGCCATACGGTCGTTTACCGGTTTCCACTCAATCCAAGCGGAATGGGCCTTGTCAGATATGACAGTCGCTACGCCATTTCGTCCCGAGTTATTCGAAGCACTACAGTGATATAGCCAGTATCTCTGAATCAGGATTAATAATTTAATAAATTTATTTTTATTGATTTTATGATATTGTTATTTAGTATATCGGAACTATATCGAGAAAAATATATAAATATAAAATATATATTAATTCTTATTTCTTTATTCTTATTTATTTCTTCATTATATTTTTTTTCAGAGAACTTGCAAGCAAATATGGTGTTGAAGGCATTCCCGCACTAATTATTATTAAATCGAATGGTGATGTTATCACAAAGAACGGAAGAGCAGATGTTTCGGTTCTTTATTCCACTCTTTATTTTTTGTGAAACTTCGAAATTTTCGCAAAAATCATACTTGCATTCCTTAAACGAATGTGTAAAATGAAGTTGAACTATGGTCAAATGTATAGGCCATAAGATCTTAGCTGCGTGAGAAAAGAAATTATCACGTGAATAGCAGTCTTGCTCCAAATTCCGAAGAACGTTTTAGGACGTTCTATAATAATTCTTTTTCTTCCAACAGTTCTCCCCATTACTTATCAGGCTGGCTTCAAGGGCTACAAGGGTAAAACATTGCCAAGCGACGTGGTCTGATGCCATCGTCGACAGTAATAGAAGCCTTCCTTTTTCCATCGACTAAGTCCATATATTGCTGGTCCACGTATGCGTTCAAAATCTTTTCTGATCGTATCAATCCAGGTTTTGATTGGACCATGTCGTTTTTGACGTCACCCATCACAAAGCTTAGTAAGTAACGAAATATACTCCTGTAGTGGACGACGGAAAATGTGCCTTAACCAGCGAAGGTAACGCTCTGTGATAATCTTATTAACGCAAGTGGTATTTGAACGAAGGTGGATTCGATCGTGCGTGATTTTATCCACTAGGTGAAAAACCCATAAAATGTGCCTTATATATGAGTGGTCATAGGTAGATAACATCTTAATATCCTCCATTCCCATTGGCCATGTCTCAGAGCCTTATAGCAAGATCGAACGAATCACAGCTATATAGATGCGGACTTTCGTTTTTACGGTGAATTCATGACAGCTCCATAAAGATTTCGTCAATCGGAAAAACGCATTTCTAGCTGCCACAATCCGGGTTGTCTTTTGCCTGGTTATTTGGTATTAGAGTGGAGCCAAGTATTTAAAATTGGTCACCTCGTGAATTCACCAGCAATAAATTTAGAAGAGGCATTTAGAAGAGGTATAAAAAGAGGCATTTTATCAGCTTTTTACACATAAGACGAAAAGGCTTTATTTACATTGATCCTGAGTCCATTATCCAGTCTATCGCATAGTTGAATATTATGGGGGAAAGGACATAATCTTGATAGACACCAGTTCTTATTTTGAAAGAGTCTGTCAGTTCCCCATATACACAAACTTACGCCGACTTGTGCCTTTATGAGTCGAGTGATCTTCTCTGAACACTGTCGAGTTTCGTCATTCCTTCTCAACGTGAATATCTGGTCAGCGTAGGCGGGCCCCGGTCTGGATCCAGCTTGATTAGGGCGCATCCTGTCTCGTACTTCCATAAGTCTGCTGAATAAAAGGGAAGCAAAAATTTTCGCTAAAACATCTATTAGGTTGATTTCTCTATAACTGTCACAATATGTCCTATCATCTTTTTTGAGAATTAGGAGTAGAGTTGCTTTGCTCCAGTCATTTGATAATGTTTCTTTTTTCCATGCTAGAGAGTACATTTGTTAAAGGTGCGTTATGAAAGACGATGGATAACATTTGAAGAGTTCAGCACGAAGACCATCTTTTCTTATTGGTTTTAAGCTTATGGATAACGCAGATTATTTCTTCTTCTGTTGGAGGCTCGCAATTACGTATGGTTCGGCGATCGTATCAGCCATATCAGGGGCAACAGATGGCTCTTCATGGTTAATTTTGGCTTCAAAGACTTTCCATTTTATCAGGCGGTCTTAATACTCTTAACCGGCACGCTATTGCCATTACCATTTCACTTATCGTTCCTCGAGTTATAGTTGCTTTATAAAGAAGGCGGAATAGTTAATAGTTTCCTATTGTCGCTTAATCGAGCCGCCGCCTCCATTCTTGAGGCCATATCACTCCAATAGTGATTTCTGTCCCGCCGCACTGCTTTGCAAATCTTCGAAGCATCCGGTAGTCAGGATCACCTGACATTCGTGCTTTGGTAGCTTTTTCAGACAGTTGAACGGTTGCTTCCCATACCCAATTAACGCACTTCTTACTAGTATGTCCTAGCGTGAATGTGGCTGACTTTCGGAGGCATTCCTTTAGTTTGGGCCTATATTCATTTGCCGTTCCAGAAAAATCATTGATATATGTACCATTGAGATGTTTCACTGATTCGGTTTGAAATGTGCCCACTATCCCCGAATTTTTTAGTTTGAGATAGATCTGAAGGATCTTGGGGAATGTTGTTTTGCGATTCGCCAATTTTATGCGGATCTTCTGTAACATTTAGCTATGCATTATTTTATTAGATCTCAGGGAAAGTTTTCGATTCCTGTGCTCTTGGTTCTTAAATTGTCTTATGGCAATAAGAGCAGAATATGTCATATTCAAGTAGGATTTAGACTATGGCATGAGGATCCTGACCAAATTTTCTCGCTAGGAAGGGTGTCAGAACGAGCATGATATCCGAATCAGCCAACAGTATTCATGTCACTTTTATATAAAAAAGCGATACTAGAAATTATGAAATACAATAGTATTTCAGAGAAGAACATCCATCTTAAGGTATTTTACCAATGTACTCAATCTAAATCTGTGAGATAATCTATATATCTTTTCAAAATGAAAACTAAATGCAGCTGGACGGCGATTTCGAATTTGTTGAGCTGGGTTATGGACTTGTCCGTCCAGATCAGTCCGGACTATAAGGAGATTTCAAATAGATCCACTCTTATAGTAATTAGCCAAGGGATGACAAAATTTTCACCCGGACAGCCGCATAGAAATATTTTTTCATCTGGGGAATTCTGATGGAAACCCAAAATGTTTTGATTTATCTGCCTTCTCAGTGTGAAGCATCTTATATGATAGTGAAATGATATTGGCAATTATCAATATTCTTATTCTTGCCCAAATTTCATCTTATCTATTTGCTTAGCGAACAAGTGCACAAGTGAAAATGCATCCAACTTCAGCTGAATATTATCTGTATTAATAATATCCACACAATGCAGTGCTTGAGCTGGTTATTCCATTTATTTATTTACATCCATCATAGGAATTAATAAATCCTGCAAATTGCTATTCATCTAATCCATGTGGCGGTCGATGTTCTTAGAGTATATAGGCTGACACGATCTGGAGAGGTTTTGAATGCATAAGTGGCTCGTAATATATGCAATTAGATGTAATTATTTTTACAAGTTGTATCGAATAGAGAGGCATAGAACGCCTTAATCATATAGCCAGCCTAACCAGTAATGATTCGAGATAGAAGATAAATTTAAAATGATCCATCACAAATATCTATTTTTTATTCTATTTTAAGTAAATAAACAACCTCTTTTTAGCTTTTTTTAAACCTTATATTCTCGAAAATTTTTTCTTTTGAATAAGAATTTGTTGTTCGAACAATGTTTGCATTTTCTTCAAACATTTACGTGATAAGGGTTATGATAAAGGCATTAATAGTTGGCATTAATTTTCTAAATCTTTTGATGTGGTAAGATCATTAAAAAATTATAAAAATTTCTCAAGAATTCTCAAAAATAAGGAAAATTTCCTTTCAATACATTTTGCAACATATGACACGCATGTTTATTTATTTCTTTTCTCGTTGTTTTCCTTCTGCTGTCGTTAATTTTCCTGTAGGCATTATCTTTTATTGATTGAGTCGAAGTTGGAGGATTTTGGCTAAGGGAAATTTTTAAAATGTGGTTTGTCACTTTTTTTAATCACTTACACCATCTGTTTTAATTTTGTTTTTATTTTTGCTGAATTACCATCAGTATTTAAGAACTTTTTATTTTGCTATTCACATTCACAGCAACTTTTTATGAATATTTAATGAAAGAAATTTTCAGGGAAAATCACCGAAGCAAGCGTTAACATCTTGGAAATCGGCGTAAAAATTGAATTTCTTAAAATTTCTTTGTCCTCAGCATTTTCTAGTTTTTGGTGATATAATCAAGCCTTTAAATATTAAATATTCATTTAATTTACTTTATATTTTTCTATATATCTTTTATATATTTAAGAATTTTACTCATTTATTACTTGTAATTCTCCTTCTTCTTGCTCAAATTATGGAAAATTAGTTGAACAGTATAGAATCAATATTATAATATTATCAATGTTATCAATATAAAATTAAATTTGGTAATTTATAATGTGAGTTATAAATTTTCATGTTTTAAAGGGAAATGTTGAGAATAAAATTTTCAATTATTTGTGCTTAAAACTGTGAATTTCTAATGTTGAGTAATTTTAGTGTCAGGTTATGGCTAAAATTATCATTTTAATCGGTAACTGGTTTAATGGCTATGGGTTATAGCAAATATTTGTTCCAGTTCATACATATAAAAAACTGGATTACATAAATACTCCTGATAGAGATCATCCTCGAATGTATATTAACTAAAATTTATTCTTTCACGAAATAAATGCTGGGATGAAAGTATCTTCCAGCGGAAATTCATTGTTGGATTGTTTTATTCTTCATTGATTATTCTTACCATCAAAACATTTTTCAAAATGCATCGATTACCAATTTATGAAAGTTGCATTAAAGATTACATTTGCACTTCGATAAGTGAAAGTGTTTTCCACTGGATGTACAGTTTATTAACGTTTAATTAACTTTATTAACTATTAATTTTCTTATACTCAGTGTTTAAGAATATCAGAATGGTTGTTGTTTAATGAAACATCAATTCTCTAATTAAAAAATTCTTGTGTCCTTGGGGAAACCTTTTCATCACCAAAGGAGTCCGGCAAATATTTCTGGTAAATATAGATTCCAGCGAGTGTTTTTGTTCGAATGTAAACAAAGGGAGGTTATCTTCGACATTGTTTTTCGAATAATTGCTGGGAAGTGATTCATTTCTCATTTGAAAGATTGGTTTTATCGTTGAAACATTTCGCAGAAATTAGTTTATCAGCAGTGGAGAATGGTAAATAGAGAAAACGTAAAATGTCAGAACGATCTATAAGATTTCCCATTGGTTCCACAGTATAAGTTGAGGACGAGTGGTCGGAAGTTTGCTGCTCATATTGTTTCGTGAAGTACTGGTTGGTCTCGTATTTCATGCCGGAATAAGCGAGTCATTAAAAAATTTAATACTTCCTTTGAAGTATATCTGAAGGATTTTGTAGGTTTTTTCTTTGAAATGTGATTAAGGCTTGCAATTTTAATCAACTGCCCATTTTTCAAGAAAATGGAATATTATTTTTATTATTTCAAAAATCATCGAAGCGGTCGAAATTGTGATTGAAAGGTTTATCAATCTTCTAAATATGCTCTTTTATAACAAAATATTTGTAAATTTATATTTGTAAATTTTTTCTTATTCCCAAATATAAAACCAAATTTTTCAAAGTTTTGATTTTAGAATATTGGTGATTATGTTGGAAGACAAATATCTTCTATTAGTTCATTTAGACCATCATAGTTCTATTTTTTAAAATCAGAAGCCAACAGCAACAGAAATTCTCTCTTCGAAAAGAGAGAGAACTTAGGGGAAGAGATCCATTCATCTTCACCGTCACCAATCGGATTCCACTTTTAATAAGGATTTAGAAAAACATCGCTCGACTAGTTTTAGCAGAAGTTTTAGCTGCAGAAATTTTTTCAGTGGTCGTTCGACGCGTGGATTTTGAAATAGACCAGTGTCGAAACGAGGTATGATGTTTAAAAATAATATCTAATCAATGGATGTTCCCACCAGAATAAAAATGAAACCTATGAAATGAAATGAATGAAAATAACAGCTGATAAATCTCAGATATATAAATCCATCTCCAAATAGTCCTAATTCTTCTTCTAACAGCTCTCACTATTACTGATTAAATTGATTCTGCTAGCTACAAAGATAAGACTTCTCAGAGCTGACAGATACGATCGTCGATAGCAATAGATGCCATTCCTTTTTCAGTCGTCCAAGTCCATATATTGCCGATTCACCTATACGTTCAAAATTTTTCCCGACCGTATTATTCCAGATCTTGATTGGTCCATTTCGTTCTTAACGCTATTCGTCATAGGATTTAGCAAGTAACGAAGTCAGTTAACCAGCGAAGGTGATACTCCATGGTGGTATTGTTAATATAGGTGGTATTTGAGTGAAGACGATCTTATCTACTTGGCGAACCCACAATTTATATATTGTCTTTATATTGTCTTATCTTACATGAGTGGTCAAAAGCAGATGGCTTCTTAATATCCTCCACTCAAATTGGCCATATCTCGCAGCAATGTAGCAAGACCGAGCGAATCGCAGCTATATAGACTCTCGTTTTTACAGTAATTTCGCGTCCATAAAGATTTCATCAACCAGGAGAAAACGTTTTTAGCTACCATTATCTACCATTATGTAATTTCGTCTTTCGTTTAACCACTTGGGATTAGAGTAGATCCAAGCTATTTAAAATCAGGCAATTCCTCAACCTGCGATGAATTCATAAAATTCATTTCAATTTCTTGCTTATTTTTGTTTATATTGCTTCTTCTTATTTCTTTCTCCGATTCTCGCTGCAGTTGTCGACACATTGTTTAGCACTATTTGCATTTTCTTGCAACTATATTAGGACTAATCAGATATTATGCTGGACTGATTTGCACCTCTTCAGAGATGACGAGCGGTGTTCATTATCTAGTCAATCGCATAGATATCGTAGAAGAAAACCACATGCTTGATGGGCATCAGTTTTTATTTCGAAAAGGTCTGTCAATTACCGTTCCCCCATATATACAGACCTGGCGTTGGCGTTCGCTGATAAAATGCCTTTATGAGTCGAGTGATCTCTGGAACACCATCGCGTTCCATCACTCTCCAAAGCGTTGTTCTATTAATTGAATCGAAGGCAGTCATCTGGTAATATTTCTTTTTTCCATAATAGAGAGTACATTTGTTGAAGTTATGAAGGACGATGGAGAACATTTGAAGAGTTTAGCCAGAAGACCACCTTTTTCGAGTTTTATTTGCCTTAGGTTTCTGGATGATAGATAGAGATTATCTTCTCTTCTGTTGATGTTTCGTAGTTGCAAGCATATGGCTGGAGGGGGTCAACTATATCTGGAACAAGGTGGCCTGGTTTTAGCCTCAAAGAGTTTTTTCCATCTTATAAAGCGATTCTTAATAGCCTTGACAGGCCCATCATTAATTATTATCACAGGCCATTTCATGTTCCTCGAGTTATAATTTATGCTTTATGAAGAAGGCAGAATAGTTCCCTAGTATCGCCTAACCCAGCCGCCGTTCTTTGCATTCTCAAAGTTACATCACTCCACTAACGATTTCAGTTTTGGTGTTGGTGTTCATTTCTTTAAAGTCCGATAGACAGGATCTCTTCGTACTTCGGCAGTCATTCCAGGCAGCTGGATAGTTACTTTTGATATCCGAGACCAGCACTTCTTATTAGTGTGGAAATGGTTGAACATTCTAAGAATGTTTTTTTAATTGAGATTAGTATTCATCCATTGTTCCAGAGATGCCATTAATGTTCATTTCACTGAGCTGCTTCAATAATTTTGAAATGTACTTACTGTCTTCTAATCTTTTAATTTGAGATAGTTAAAAGATCTTAGGATACCTTGTTTCCTTCGAGTTACCAGTTTTCTGCGAATCCTAGTTCGAACCGTGGCAAGGTTTAATCCAAGAAGGTTACGAGTTCCGATAGGAATGGCTATTTTGTGCGGAACTCTTCCAACGATTGGTTGAGATATAATCAATCTGGTTGGAATTATCCAGGGAGTTTCATATAATTAAATAAATAAATAAATGTCTTCTACGATGCAGGAAGCGTGAATTAATAGTGAAAAGTTCATGCTGTTAGGGAAAACGAAGAAAGTACTCTCTATTAGCGCGCCGCACCTCCATATTTAACAATTACTGAGTTTATCGTGACGACGTCATGACCTATGCACGCATTCCAGTCTCGACACTTTTCGGTAGAGATACTATTATCAGTTGAAATTCTGCATAGAAAAAAAACAGAAAAAGATAAAAATTAAAGAAGCATGAAAAATAAACTAGAAATTTTAATTTTAAAATTTTAAATTTTCTAATCGACTTTCGCACATCGCTATGCCATTTCGCCCCGAATTATTCGAAACACCACAAAATATAACCATTTATCACACGAAATTCAAAGTGGAAGACGGGCCTACCACAAGCGACATCCATCCGACATTTAGAAAGAATGTGGACAGTAATCGCTTGCCCTGTAACGTCCATATGCGTTCTGACGTTCAATGCTGCTACCTGCTACTGTTAACACCTCGCAGCGCGTGCAGAGAATCGTTTCCCTCGACAGGTTTCGAGCAGTTATCCTGGCTCGCGAAAGGAATATTCTCAAATCTTGAGGTCGTTTGACTACACTCGTATTGCTTACTTATCGCATGTACCACCGGGTTGGAGTATCACGAGATGCCCTTTTATGAAGACCTGACCCTTTAATCATAGAATCACTTGGGGATATAGTTGCAAGTGGTCTCTAGTAACCACCCAAATTTTTTTACCATTGCAGTTTTACTTCTATAAAAGATAACAAAGACAAAAAAAAGAAAAAAAAATTAAGAAAACCTAATTAATAGATATTTAAATGTAAAACCTTTGTTAATATCCCGCTCGGCTATACTATTTTGTAAAGATTTTTGAAATAAAAAATTAGTTGAAAATTAGTTGAAATATTCATGCAAATTTGGAAAATTTAGAACATAATGCGGAGCACTTCCCGTCCAAATGGATTAATACGACGTAATGCTCGAGTGCATTTTAATCTCGGTGAACCAGATTTAAGACCGTTCAGTGTCAGAGAAATAATTCCTGAAAGCCCAATACGCGATCAACTTTTGGCAGAAATCGAAGGCTAATCTCCCTTATTTCCTAAAATAGTGCCATCTGAGAAAACTTGCTTAAGATTTTGTCCTTTTCTAATCTAAATAAATATCAATCTATGCTGATAAGTGTGATTCAGGTAAACGTAGTTTCCTCTGTAGACTTTCCAGCTTTCCTCTGTAAACAATAAAGAATCAAGCGTCAATAAATTGATTTTTCCACATTTTAGCTTGAAAATGATCAATTTTAATTTCTTTCGATTGTTTGATGAATTTAATTATTTTAATTATTTTAAAAATGCAATTATAGGTCGCCTCCAAGTGACTGAACATGAACTTTTGAAAAACAGAGAATCTTCCTCACAAGAACATTTAAAAGTATGTAGCATATTTCATTAATATAGTGGATTTTATTTTATTCTTTCCATTTCATTTTTGTCTTTTTCCCGACTTCAATTACCTTATTTTCTTTTTAAATAAAATTCTAATTATTTAATTATCAGCAAGAAAATCATTTCTTTTAGATATCGGAGGACCGTTTGACATTCACTCGTATGAAACATGAGCAACGATTACTCAAACAATTATTAATGCAATTGGCAAATCCAGGCGATCAAGTTGCTCACCATTTATCCTCTTTGGCTCTTAGTTTTGAGCATGAAAAGAGATGAATAAAATAGTAACTAACAAGACCATAGTTATTTAGAAAGTTTAAGGTTTGTGCTACAGAGAGACTTGATTTAGATTGAGGATCTATGCAAGTTATGATGAGGTAATATCAGAATAATGAAAAGGCTTGTTAGCCGCTGGTTTTGAGAAAAAACCTATGGCGAATATCTCTTTAATTTCGTGTTTTCTAACTTCCAGAGTCTCTCTGCAATCTTTTGACGATCATTATGCTTGGTTGCTTATGCTTGCTTTCATTAAATCCCGATACACCTGTCTTACTACACTTCATTTTTTCTTATTTTTTCTACTCTTTCTTAACGCTCTTTGAGATTCTCTCAAAGCCCTTCGCATTCTCATAACATCCTTCCAATTCCTTGTAATCTGCTGCATTTAGTAATATATAATAATAACGTAGCCTTAAATCACTCCGCTTACTGCTTTACTACTTTAGTCTTCCAACATCGCCCAAGTCATATTGCACTTTTAATCCTTCTGTCAAAATCTCTCAAAACTTTGAAATCAAATACATTTTCTCTCTCTTCTTAATCCGTATTATTCTTATATAATTCCAATGTAATTCTTAGATCCATAAGATACTTTTTCGAAAATTTCAAAAATAGCATCCGTTCGAAGCTCCCTTATAGTCTATTAAGATATTGCCAGTTTGAGTCTTTTCTAAACTGCTTCCAAAGGCCTTCATTTAAGCCGAACTATGAATGATAGTTGTTTGGACTAGATTCAGACTTTCCTTGTGATCATTTGGTTATTTTAGTCTATTATCTGTTATTTTGTTTTTGTCCCTCGTTAAGGAACTATCTAAAGCCCTATAACTGTACTGTGTTATATTGATTTCATTTCGTGGATTTAAGATTCAATTGCGCAGCAGATGAGTGAGATGGGTTTCGTAATTTGAATATCATGTTCAAATGTGCAAAAATATAAATTCTATTCGATTATATTCGATTATAAATTCCGTTGAATGTAAAGCATGTATATGTATATTTGATCGGTGATGAGTGATGCAGGCGATTCGCTTTATTTATATCGCTAGGTGATTCTGTGAGAAAATTTGCCTGGTCCTATAAGGCAGTAAAGCGAGTCTAGCGAACGTTCTTTGAAAAAACAAAACTTCTCGCGTTTTAGGTAAACAATGAATGGCGCAGGAGTCAGCTAATTACTGGTTTGAAAAATTGGGTAGTTCGAAATAAACTTGAATTAGAAGAGGTAAAATTTGGGGAAAAATATTGAGAAAAATGCTCACATTAAAGAACCAACAAATTTTATTAAATAATAACAATATTTTTACAAACTGAATGTATATATGATTATATATTTTACTCAAAATTTACTAGAATCTAGCAAGAAACTAAGCTTATTGAGGAACTTCATCTTATTGCCCATTTCTCAGTCTTTTAATGCCAGTTTTAACATCTGCAATTATATATCTCCAGATAATTTCCATTTCTTGCAAATATGCAATTTTCATGTACCAAAGACTGAAAATGGTTTTTGTACTCGATCTAATCCAGTGATTTCTTTTCAGATTGAAGCTTTGGAATCAAGGATGTCACAGCGTTCTACGCTCATTGAAGGCGAAATTCATCAACTGTCGAATCTGAATAACACCATTAGAAATTTGTCTATTCTTTTCGATTTTGAAGAAGCTTTCAATTCAGTGGAATATTCTTGTAGCGATGAATCGATGCCTATTAGCAATACTCAAAGCGAAAAAGAATTCGATGAAAAATACGATTGAAAATTACATATATGAAAATTTCTCAATAAATAAAACGAATTTGAAAGACGAATTCAGCTTCAAAAATTTTGAAAAACTTCCGTTTTATTAATCATTGATGTTTTAGATTTAATATAAATTCAAATTTGATTCAAATTTTCAAAATTCATCGAAAACATTTCAAAAAAATATTTTTCATGTTGAATTTCGAGAATTTTAAACGTCGATTTCAGGTGCGCAAAGAAAATTGAGGAATTTTCAAATTATAAACATTTTAAAATAAATTTATTCGACAACGGCAAACATCAAATCACTAAAAATGCGACCTACCGGTTGACCAAACCTTTATGGAGTCACCGTCTGTATAGCTGCAATTCACTCGATCTTATTGTGTGGTTGCGAGATATGGCCAATGAGAGTGGAGGATATTAAGTTATATGTCTTTGACCACTCATGTCTAAGGTACATCATTTTATGCGTCCACCGAGTGGTTAAAATCTCACATGATCGCATCCACCTTTCTTCAAATACCACCACGGAGCATCATTTTCGCTGCTTATTATATGTTCTTCGTCGCTCACCACAAGAGTTGACACATATTTCGTTATTTGCTAAACCCTATGATGGATGGCGTCAGAAGCGAAGAGGACGAATCAGGACCTGGATTGATACAGTCAGGAAAGATTTTAAACATATAAGGGGACCAGCTATATATTTATTTTTAAACAATGGAAAAAGGAATGGCTTCTATTATTTTCATCACTGACTTCGGACCGAACAGCTTGGCGATTTTACCCTTAGCCAGGAAACCAGCTTAATCAATAATGATGAGAACTGTTAGAAGAAAAAGTCATTAAAAATCAGGGAAATCACGGAATAAATTAGAAAAGTAGTATCTGGAGGAAAAACCTTCCTTGGACAATTCACCGAATCAGTAAAAAGCTCCCATTAGAGTGAATAAGAATTTGACGAAGAAGAATTTAAACTTTGCAAATGACATCTCAGAAAAATTTTCGCGCAACTGTACCATTTTTTTTAATATTCATATTTAATTTTTCACGATTGTTTTTCCAATTTTAATTTTTCATTGGATTTGTGTCGTATATATGACCTTTAGATACAAAATTATGGCTTTTTTATATTCAAGTTCCTTCCAAATTTTTAAAAATAATTTTGTAAAATTGAAAATGAATTATCGAAATGAATTTTATTTTCGAGAAAATATGTCCAAAATTTTCATAAAATTTTTTTTTTGCGTCATTAATTTGTGAAAATGCAAAAATATTTTCAATTAGTATTCTGAACTGTAAAATAAAGTAAATTCTCCCATAAATTTAAATGCAAAATTATTAATATAGCAATAAATAAGTCTATATAGTTATAGTTTTTATTTGACGTTAATTAATCATAGATTTTATGGTTTGTTTTTTAATTTTGTTAAATTACATTAAATTACATCATTCGGGTGATATTGGCAGCTCATATGTACTTTTATCGCTAAAGAACCCCGTGACCTATTTGTATAGTCTGACAAGTCAGCGGAGTGAATCTAACCAGCAATGGTGACTGCTCTTAAAAAAAAAAAACTTACTCAACGGGAAATTCTCCCTACAAAAATCAGGAGAAGCTTCAATAAATTTAAAATAATGAAAAATCTTTTATCAGAAAAGACAAAATCATCACTAAATTTTTATAAGTTTTTGCCCAAATTAGTGGCATATTAAATAAAAATAGATAAATTTATGTGGCATTTAATTGTTCTTTTCCTTAAAAATACCTATTTTTTCTCATGTTTAAATGTTCTCTTAGATAACCATAGATTTAACTTTTTTTTAAGAGCGTTCATTTCCGGTTAAGGTTTCTTTCACTGGCTTATCAGGCAAAACAAATTTTGCTAGCAACTTGATTGACTTAAAAATAAAATAAAATATTATAATAATAAATAAGATTGATTAAAAATAAAAATAGATCAGCAGCATCAGTTGGTCTTTTCAAAGATTTTTTATTAATTGTTATTATGTGAAATTTTTTTGAGTAATTTAATTTTTTTTGATGTATTTTGATGTAATAGTAATATGACACGGTAGAATTATCAGTTTATCAATGAACAAAAATAAATAAAGGCATAAGTAAATAAAAAACTTGATGAAATTATGATGAAATACAAATATATAACTATTTTCCACTTTTTTATAGATTTTATTTCTTCTTTTTTTTCAACACAAAGAAGGATTTAGACGATAGAAAAAAAATGGTTTCTATTACTACTAGCGATGACGTCGGACTGAGTAAGTTGAAGGCAATTTCTTAATCTTGTAACCAGATTGTATTTAACCAGTAATGCTCAGATGTAATGTTAGAAGAAAAGATATATCTGATAAATGAAGGGATACCGAATTATACGTTGAAAAAAGAATGAAAATCGGACATGAAGGATCTTCAAAAGATCTGAAATCTCTGCAATAATTTTGTTTCATCATATAGTTATTTGGGATTTATCAACGTTTATTTAACTAAATTTAATAATTTAAATAATAATTAATGGTAGCGGGAGCAGTAATGGGAGAAATTTGAAATTTTCGTCTTTTTTATTTGCACAATAAATTTTAATAGTCGTTCACATTTTTGAGAATAGCGAATTAAGAATAGAATTAAGCCAAAATCTTTTATTATTCACGAAAAATTTTATCGAATAGCATTTTTTAATGATGAATAAAAACACTTAAGACCATGCAAGACTAAATTTTAACAGAAATCAAGATAAAAATATTAAAAAAACATTTGACATAATCATATCTGTGAGGTGCAATAACATTAATCGAAAGAAATGTTTTCGGCTGAGGGCTAGCACGCAAGGGCAATTATATTCTTGTGCCTTGCTAGCTTGGAGTAACTAGTAGCCTATCACTAGAAATGAATGGTATTAGAGAACCATATGTACCTCCATCTGATTTTCTTCTGAATGGGCATCAATAAGATATTGGTTACTTGAATTAGACAAACAAGAAATGAGAAATGAGATTAATAAAAAGAAAATTTATGAGATCCAATAAAACTTATTTTAATTGAATATTTTTTTTTAAGTTTTGGTCATTTTATTTATATGAATTAAACAAATCTTTTCGAAAGTTCTTCGACACCTTTGAGCTATTCGTTATATCGCCAAAGTATAGTGGCGATTTATGATGAAAAAATCTGGCAAAAGTTCGCCTAAAATTTGTTTTTTATATTTAGATTGCTCAAAAAGCAAATTAAAGAACTGGTAATTCAAGAATAATTTAAAAGCCTTACCCTTACCTAAATGCTGTTTGAATTTCCTTATGCTGCCAATTATAGAAAAAAAAACTTGTGCATCCATACAAATGACAACCAATTGTAACCACTGGGCCCCATTCCATAAATACAATCTGAAAATACTTTTTGGTGCGATCTCAGTGAAAAAAAATTACTGCCATAAAAGATTCGAATGGAAATAACAATCCAAACATTTTCATCCATTCAAAAATTAAAATCTTATAAATTAATCTTAAATTTAAAAAGGATAATATTAAACTGGGCAGTAAAGTGGTATGTCGCTTCGACTAAATTCCGACTATCATGGTTTCAATTGCTCTTCCTCGCCGAGAACTAACCTGTCATTGAAATCAATGTGATGCTCTAAATTAATCTATGCTTCTAGTCTCAATGACAAAAAGATTCCTCATGACAACAAATGGAGCTAATTAGACCAAAAATACTAGAAGATAAGTTCATATATAAATAATGATAAAAAATTCAGAAAAAACGAAATGATCCCTTTTACCTGCCCAAGTACAAGGTCATAGCAATAAAGGGCTGAAGGTACAGCTGAAAATGAAATAACTGAAAGAATTATAAGTACTGCCAAAGAATTTGCCTGAAATTATATTATTATCCTTAATTACCATAGTTTAGAAATTTAGAAACCAGTTCTTAATAATTTTGGATGTTGAGAAGATCAGAAAAGATTAATGATCCAATGTGAACAACTAACTTGCTTATAGTTTTTGTAATTTTTAACTGAACGCATATTACGGACATAATTGAAATGTGTGATTTTTAGAAAACATAACTTTATAATCAGTAATGAATAAAGAACAAGAAGAATAAAGCTGAATATTAAACTCGACAAAAGATAATAGGTGTGAAACATTCGACCGGATGATGAGGTAGTTACACAGTGTACTCGTATCTGAAACGACAATAAATTTGTCTTTTCGTTATCCTAAAAAAATTTAAAATTAAAAAATAGTTAATAGTTAAATAGTTAATAGTTAAAATAGTTAAAAATTAAGAATTTCGAAATGTCCAAGTCTCCAAGTAAGAAATGCTGATATTTTAAGAAATACTGGTCTCGACCATTATGTTTAGAGAAATGTTCATTTCCTATCTCCAATAGGCATAAGCTTGATTAACAAAAAAATCTGGATCGTGTTGGCCACGCTTTTATCCTTTTATCGCCAAATGATTTTTTGAAAAAAATTACTCCCTATATCAACAAGCAGTGGAGGAAACCTAAACAGAAATGGTGGATACTGACCGCTTTTTATTTTGCTTATTTCTTTTTTTTTCGGAAGATTAGATTTGCTATCTTTTCCAAAGTTTTGATGAAACTTATTGAATCGTCGATAATCGAAATGAATAAATTTTAAAAATAAGTAACAATATCCGATCGAATTTAGCATTAAATTCAATTGTTGCCAAATTGAGAAGCTTCTTTAGTTTGCTGAACCACTAGTGATTGCAAGAACAAATGATGCTATCTCTATATCACCTCAAAAATTATAGAATCGCCTGGAGAACTATTCATTCTCTTTGATCTAAGGTCTTAATTTTGAAATTTCGTACTTTATTCAGATCATCTTCGGAAATCATTGCCAAAGCATCAAGAATGCTCCAAATTAATCCAATTTTAAAAACATATTGCATGATGTGAGAGTGATTGGCTGTATAATAACGTTGTGGCCAATATAGTGCGACAAGTCTTTCTACCGCTACAGCTATGCTTAAATATTTTCGCATGCGATCGAGCCCAATTTCAAATCCTATAATCAACAATAATATTTAGCATATACTATCACCATTGCTTTTGCATTTCCCTCTTAGAGGTTGATTTATATAAAACTTTATATTCGAGGATTTTTTGTTTTGTTCATGGATTCTTCTTCAAAATCGAAAAGATTTTAAAATAAAAATGTAGGAATACATAAATTTTTACTGACATTTGTATGGCAAAAGCATTAAAATGCTCAAATTTCATTATTTTGTTAAATTTTTGAATTTTTTTCAAACAATTCATTTAAAAAATACAATAATTTTGCTCTTTTATCTTGCAATTTATTTCTGTGATAAAATCAATTGTAAATTTCTTTTACAGTTGCTTTTTGAATAAATTGATTAAATCTATTAACTAACCTGACCCGATGATAATTGTCCAACGTGGGCAGTTCAAATTATTATGAGCAAACAAATTGGCCATAGTTGGTATTGTGAAAAAACCTTAAATTTTATGCCTAATAATTAAATACTAAAAGTAAAGCTAAACACTTATAGAAAATGGAAAAATAAGGTGAGGACGTCATGTCAAATATTCCAGAAAGATATTTTAAAAATTTACCAGTATATATACATATATATAATTAATATATTTACTCCTGTTTTGTCTACTCATGTTTTTATTTCCAAGTGATAAAAGAATCTTTTTAGCTTAATAACCAGCAGAATGAGCCGGCAAATATATATATATATATCTAGCTCTTAGTAGGATGAGAAATTTTTTCAAGGAAACTACTTGAGGAATTAAATGAATCAAAACGAAATAAATTAAATGGATACCGGAAAATGAGTTGGTCAATGCAAAAACGAAAAATATATACAGATGACACTTGGTAAATAACCTCTTGTTATAATAAAAAGCTATACATATAGTGCCATTAAGCATGCAATTTATAATTCCTAATATTAAAGCTATGATATGAAGAGGCCGAACACCTCCATGGCCATGCAAAAGAGTTGTCTTATTCCATGCTTCATCAAGTACCATCTGAAATATATGTGAAATATGTAATCGAGCAGTAATTTAGGATCACACAGTTCTATTACTAAATCTATCGGTCTTTACTTCCAGAAAACTATTTGAATTAACAGAATAGTTATATTATATTGATTATGCGAGATTACAATAAAATAAAATATAGTTAAACAAGTATGGAAAGACAAATAAAGCAATAAATAAATAAATTATAATAATAATAAAACGAATAAAAAGTGGCAAAAATATAATAACATATAGAAAGGTGGAGCGAACATAGATGGCGACGACTTCACAAAGATTTGGAAAGGTTAAGTTTTTCGCAATTCCAGCTATCCAGGTAGCAATCATCCTTTGTCTGGCCATTTGGAATTAGAATGGATCAAGTTATTTAAAATCAGGCATTTCCTCAACCGGCAACGAATTTATGAAAATATTTTATCAGCTTCTGTAAATAAAACGAAAAGACTTTCGTTTTATTTACATTATTCCTGAATCCCATTCTCGCTTCAGTTGTCGACACTATGTTTGGCATTATTTGCATTCCGTCGTAACTTCAGCAAAAAGTCATCAGCGCATTCAACGTTTGTAATACTTCGCTCTGGACTGATTCGCATACTTCTTCAGAGCTGACAAACGATGCCTATTATCCAGTCAATCGCATAGTTGAATATCGTTGAGGAAAGCACGCATCCTTGACGACAATCAATTTTTTTGTCGAAAGAATCAGTCAATTACCCATATACGCAGACCTGCGCCGACTTACGCTCATAAAATATCTTTATGTGCCAAATGATCTTCATTGGAACATTGTCGCATTCTGTCATCTTCCAAAGCGCCGCTCTATCAACTGAATTGAAAATAGCTGCAAAATCGATAATACAATTGACGGTGGGTCGAAGCGATGTTTCGACATCTTTCTTAACGTGAATATTTGGCCAGGTCATGTCTCGCTCTGAATCCAGCTTGGTTAGGGTGTATCCTGTTGTCTCGTATCACTATTAGTTTATTCAACAGGAGGGAAGCAAAAATTTTCTCTGAGATGCCTAGTAGGCTGATTCCTCGTCATTTTCTTGGGAGTTAAGAGTAGAATTGCTTTGCTCCAGCCATCTTTTTTTTATTATTTCTTTTTTCCATACCAGGTGGTATATTTGTTGAAGATGTGTTAAGAAAGACGATGGACAATATTTAAGAAGTTCGAACGAGTGAATAAGCTAAGTCCGGGATAACAAATGGCTTATTGTGGCTAAATTTGGTTTCAAAAAATTTATTTCACCTTATGATCCGATTCTTAGTATGCACCCTGTATCCTTTCAGTGATCATTCTCCAAATTATTGTTACTTTATGAAGGAGGAATAGTTTCCTATTATCGCTGCTGTTTCCATTATCAAGGCCATATCGCTCCATTAGCGATTTTTGTTTACACCATTGTTTACACCACTGCTGTCATTGTAATTCTTGAAGCACTCGATAGCCAGGGTCTCCTGACATGTTTTGGAACTAATGTTCGTCCCGTTCCAGAAAAACCGCCGATATTTATATCATTGAGGAAAAATTCGGTAATACGGAAATATGTTTCTCCGGATCTTTTAATCTGAGATAGTTGAATGATCTTAGAATACGTTATTCCTTGCGAGCTTTCAATTTTCTGCGAATCTTGGCTCAAGCCATAACATGATCTGACCCATAAAGTTTACCAGTTTCAGCCGATAGAAAAGACTATCTTGTACGGAACTCTCCTAGTGCGAATGATATAATTAATCTGGTTGGAGTATTGGTTATATGGAGAATTCCATTGCTCGAAGCATGTATTAGTGGCAAAAAGTTCATACTCATCGGCATAATGAAAGCGTTTTCAGTTGGCTCACCTGTCTCCATATTTGCCAATTACTGAATTTTTGTGGCAGCATCATGACCTACGTGTATTCCAGTCTCCTTCGGTTATGGTCATGTTATCGCTTGAAGTTAGAAATAAAATACTCTTACATATACTCTGACGACCTTCACTGGTTCCACTGAATTAAATCTCTTCTTCAAAAAATCACTTGACAATGGAAGTACAAGTGGTGTCGCAACAATAGTGTTCATTCAACCTAACGCTTAGTCAAATTACAATTTTTAATTATTTATAATAGTTATAACTTTTCACTTAAATAGATTCAACGCAATTTAAAAAAGGTCACTAATAAATTTTCATTATGGTGAATTAAATCCGAATCAGTTCATTCTTTCATTAAATATCTGACCATATGGCTATTTTAACAATTAGAATTCGGAATATGACAACTGAAAATAATTTAAAACTGTTTTGTTCAAAAAGTTTTTTACTTTCTAAGTAAATCTTCATGTAATGAAAAAAAGTATTAATTGTTTGTGGAAAATATTCGTTAATTTTTATAAACAATGGATAACAAAACTCCCTATGGATAACAATGGATAAAATAGAATAAAATATGGGTGCAAAAAATTTATAACTTTTCAGACTTATAATTATCGCTTATAACAAATTTAAGGACAATATTTTATTGCAATTATTTTATTGTTGAAAAAAAAATGCAGCAAAATGTTTCGAACTCGTTGTTATCGAATTGAATCAATCTTTCTTTGATATTTAGTTGGGACATCATGTTGAAACGTCAAACTATCATAGATGCATGAAAATTGAAATCCAGTCGATGCCGGAGACCAATGTATACTTCTAACATCAAATGACTCTCTGGGTATAATTCTAATAGCCAGTGGAGTTAATTAAACTAAAAATAGTGAATGCCTTACAAGAATAAAAAAGTAAAAATATGAATATATCTGTAATTCTACATTTCTGTAGTTAAACTATATCAGTAAATAAATTTTACAATTATTATTTACAAGATTAATAAGATTATTTTGGCGATTCAAGAAATTTCATTACAATAATTTTAAAAAAATAAAAACTCGCATGATCATCGATATACAATTATGTTTAAAGCATATATAAGATTTCTTAAGAAAAACAAACTATAAATATGAATAAATCTGACTATAGAATCGTATAAAGAATAAAGCCACTACAACTATGTCATGGAATTTCTTTTTTTCGAATCCAAATCAGTCGAATGGACTTATTATTATATCATCTTAAGAGATTTTGTTTATTCCATAAGACTATTATTTTATTAAAAATCACTATTTTTATTCAAAATAAGCACCATTACAATCAATATACTTTTAAAGTGATACAAATACATTTATTCCATTGGAAAAAGGCCGAGTTTCTGGAATCAATGAACTGCTGAAAGGCGATTTCAAGATCCTCCTAAACTTTTCTCTCTGAGAGGTTCGTCGAGAAAACGGAAAAAATAATGGTAAGATCTGCGGAATATGGTGGATTGGTGCCAAATGTTTCTTATAATAGCGACCTTTCTTGCGCCACAAGTTTTAGTTGCTATATAGTATTTGCACACTTCAAACTATTTTGCAAACTTTGCAAACTTCACAAGTATCGTCGAAAATTTATAATTAAATTTTATAATTTAAATTTATAATTTAAATTTTAACAATAAATGCAAAAAAAATTTTAAATCGCCAGCAGTGTTTGAAAGGTTTGTTTCTGGAAGTAGGCGACAATCTTTGTTATTATTTAAACGAGTCAGTTATCTTGACCTACAAAAATTCTTTTTCAAAATAAAATTGAGTTATTTCTTAATTAAAACAATATTCACAAAAATATTTTTATCATCAATATATTGGATTTAAATTTTCCGGCTTAATTACTTTCCAGCGATTGGTTATATTTTTTAATGTTCATTTTCATGTAAAAAAATCTTTTTTGATATATCTAAGATAAAAACTAGTATTTTGCCACTTGGTTAACATCACTCATATTCAGAAAGACAATTAATGATTTTCAGTTTCATTATAAGTAGTAATATTATTAATGATGCAAACATAATAATTGATGGCTTTGTTTGCGATCATAATTATGCTGAACAGAAAATTCCGATTTTTTATTTGAACATTAATTAAGAACTAATTTGCACAATTTTTATTAATCAGAATATGGCTAAGTAAAATAATAATAATAATTGATGCGTAACGCTGAGTTAATTAAAAATTTGAGGAGTAAACAGAAATAAAACAAGATTTGCAAAAACCTTAGAATTAGGGAAATATGGAATTTTTTAACCCAAACTTGAAGAGAGGATTAGCGAAACTGTTGCTGAAAATAAAAACAGCTTTGATCCACAGCGAAAAAAATTGTGAAGGAAAATGAAACCAAACAAATATCGTGGCGAACTCACCCTTAAAATAGCAATAATTGATATAAGCCTCAAAAACACGCTTAAAGGATTTTATTTAAAAAAATTAATAAAATAAGGATTTTGTTTTATTTAAAAAAATTAATCTATTTACAAGATAAAGTGAAGTACAAGCACGACTACATAATCTTTTTTAGGTAAATTTATAGATAAATTTCTGTAAGCTTAGATGAGAATATTTAAATAAGTATAAGCCAAAAGAGGATCCATGCCACGAAAAAGAGATTTGCTGCTCTAACCAAAGATTTATGCTGAGTGAAAGTTCACCTAAAAAAACTGAAGCTCGATTGGATTAGATTTTTTTTATATTCATATTGACGAATTAAGCAACAAATCATTTATAGGGAATGAATGGCTCTTTTAATAATTAATAACTTAATATAACGCCACCGCAAGATGTTCACTTCTATGGAATGCATGATCCCAGTTACTATTCACTCTACTATCCTCCTCCTCACAATAACGAGGAGTATAGAGTATAAGAGAGTTTTTCTTTTACAAATTTTCGTTAAATCTGTCGAAATCCGCAAATATAATAACCAAACCTTCTTTACAGAAAAAAATTTTGACAATCATTTTAGTAGTAAAAAATATGATTTTCATCGTGATATTTATCAAAAAATTTGAGAAATAACAAGAACCATGCAAATTTTTTGATATTTTTTTTAAATAATTATAATAAATTAAGATATCAAAAAATATTACGAAAAGATAGTGAATAAATTCGGAAAATTCTCTATTTATTATATTTATTATTATTAATATTCTAAATAAATTATAAATTAATGAATTAATGAAACTGTTTAAATCATTTGAATTTAAACAGTTCAATTATATGAACTCTTTCAATTATATGAACTTTTCTCAGAATGGCATTTACCATTTCTGGCTTGTTGGCTATTACATCGCTTTGCCAGAGAATCATTTAGCAATGACGTTGACTCCTGTCCATGCTCGAACTTAGCATGACTTTCTCAGCCGAAGCGATATATCACTTCTGTCGCCTTACCCATTTATTTCTCAGGTGTTAACTAAAAATTTAAAATATTTTCAAAATAGTTTTCTAATGATAATTAAACGATTATATATTTCCATCAGTTTCTTAGTTATTTTATTTTTCAGTTTCAGTCCAGTAGAATTCTCATATTTAATTTCTCAAAGGTATTTTCGAAAATTTTTTTTGTAAACTAAAATATTGAATATATTGCGTGCAATGTTGCTAAAAAATTGAAGAAAGAATTTCTTCTTTTTCGAAAGCCTTTGAAAATGAAGAATTCCGAAGAGAATAAATATATTAGAGATTCGAATAGTGGTATTTTAATTTCTTTTTTTCTTAATGAAAGAAAGTTAGTTTGAAAAAGTGCAATTAATTATTATAAAAAAGAAATGATATATTAAATATTATTAATATATTAATATTTTAAAAAAATATCAAAAAATTTGCATGGTTCTTGTTATTTCTCAAATTTTTTGATAAATATCACGATGAAAATCATATTTTTTACTACTAAAATGATTGTCAAAATTTTTTTCTGTAAAGAAGGTTTGGTTATTATATTTGCGGATTTCGACAGATTTAACGAAAATTTGTAAAAGAAAAACTCTCTTATACTCTATACTCCTCGTTATTGTGAGGAGGAGGATAGTAGAGTGAATAGTAACTGGGATCATGCATTCCATAGAAGTGAACATCTTGCGGTGGCGTTATATTAAGTTATTAATTATTAAAAGAATTATCCCAAATACAAATATAGCGAAGAATAAATATGAAATTAGTACGCTGGTAACTCCACTCCTCTCTCCAAGAAGTATTACTAAAAGGATTTCACACTGGTAGACAATGAAATCAAATAAATTTTCTCGATGAAAAATTTTTTACTGACTTAAAATTACAAATGAAAAGCGAAAGAATGATGATCCTTGAAATTTTTTGGTCGCTTGAGGCTAAGTTCTGTCATTTTCAACTTCTTATTTCTTTTTATTTCATTGTTAATAAAAATTATTATTCATTATCAATAAAAATTTTTGTGAAATTGTCCTGCAAATTTTCTTAGCAAATTTTAGAACATATGAATGGATGAAAAATTTAGGATTAACCTGTTATTTCATAAAATTCAACGTCGTATAAAATTTTGATAAAACATTATTAATTGAAAATATGATTAATGAATAGAGAATTTGTTCAAAGTATCACTATTATGTTTTCTGGAATCCAGCTAAACTTTTCAGTAATACTGATTTAGGGGCAGAATGGCAAAATGGATAATGAATTCAGAGTCGTATTAAGAAGCAAAGTCTTACTCTCTTTCAAATCGAAGTCTTTGGAATCTTTCTCTCCGCGGATCCTTGTGAATTAAAAAATGCTGCTGGCGACGCACCTTCTATCGACGCCAATTGACTCCTTTGGTAGCCAGCCAGCGGTTGTAGCTTATAAATAAACCACACACACTTTCTTACTTAATGACACCAATTCATGCAAAAAGTTTTGCAATTAATGAAGAATTAAATAAGCTCATAAATCCCATTAAATAAAATAATTTTTGTAAAATTCCACACTTCTTAAATTTTTAATAGATTAAAATTTTTAGCATTTTAATAAAATAAATAATATATGAAATTGAATATTACCATGCCGAATGTTTTAATATCACTGCATTCGAACGAATTTCAATCGGTAATTATATTGGAAAAAATATCGTGCCGTTGTCGGCAATTTAAAATCAATATCAATAGTAAAAATAATTATAGTAAAAATATTTTAAAAATATTAATTCGAAAATATTAACAATATTGATAGCAAAGATATCGAACAATGGATAAACTGTTCGTACAACGAGAACACAAAAAATAAGGTAGCTAAATTTCATAGACGAAATTATAAATAGTCGTATTTATAATTTCGTAGTCGCAATTAGTGGAAAAATTATGACTTAAAGTCAACTAAAGTCAAAAATACTGTAAAATACTGTGAACCTAATGAATTTCTATCCCAGAATGATTCTCTAGGGGACCATCTCATCGAGTGAGTGTTTTTAGAAGAACAAGAGTAAGAAAATACTTAATTAGCATTTTAAGGATAATTAGATTTTTAGAACTAAAAATTTAGGATTTGGATGAATATAATGATTAAGATAATGATAAAGTAAGAAGACCATTATTCTACATCAAATGAAGCGAATAATTTGGCATTTTATGCGTACTATTCCTTTCAAGTTAAAAAAAATTTTTTATATGTTATATGGATTATATGGATTTTGAACCTACTTATTTTTTAAGCATTTTACATAAGAGTCATAAAAGTGTGGTTAACACCCACTATTTCTGGTTAAATTCCTTCAATTCATGGGATTAGAAGGATGAAGCAATTTTGGAATGGAACTATATTGCGGAAGCTCTCAACCCACCGCCCATATTGCTCCAATTCTGTTCGATTTATTTGTTTTTTGAATCTTTATATAGAAATTTGATGTTTTATTTGTCATTCATTTTTGATTTACATCTACAAATATTTTCGGCTATTCCTCAGGAAAACTTGAGATTAAGAGCGGCGGATGAATATTTCCATATGAAAAAATATATTTTGGAAAAATTTTTTGTTAAAAATGTAATAGACTAATAGATAGGAGGATGGTATTCAGAAGAAGAACAGTGCTAATACAAAGAAATATTTATATTTAAAAAAATATTTATATTTTAAAATTGCAAATGAATTTATTATGCAATGTTTTTTTGAGAGCCCTTTCTGGAGATTCGCTCCACTGGCTTCTCACACTAGAATCCGTTGGCGATAGAGGCAGATGAGTCTTCAACATCACCTGGATTTTTGGGCAGATTTATTCCTGCTGGGAATAGAACCTCAGCATTGGTGCTCCAAATTGAGCAGTACCCCACTGAGCAATTCTACCCGCTCCTTTGTTTTTCTTTGTTATACGATACTGCCGCTGGACGAAGAGTGGTGAATCGGTGAAATCAAGCCTCGATTCTTGGTGGCTTATCGCTAAACTATACCACGTTTTACTTTAACTTATTTATTTTATAGATAATTTTATTCGATTTCCTCTTGAAATTTGAAAAAATTAACAATAACATCAAAAATTAGCAATAACAATAACATCTCTAAGTAATTTCCATAATTAATAGCATGAATAAAGAAAGAAAAGAAATTATGAAAAGAAATTAAAGAATTAATTATGAAATAGTTATAAGAATTTAACTATGTAGAGATATACTTTAGAAATTCCAATCCATTACTTCTTTTTTACATTCAAATTCAAACTGAAAATGCTTATTACTGTGTTTATTATATTGAGCTTAAGCTCAGCGCTCCTCGACTTTCTTGTCATATAACAATTTACAAATTGCAATATAAAAAAACATTTAAACTGAATTTATTTGGGTTTTTGGGTTTAAAAATAAAGCGAATGCTTGTTTGTGTAAAACTGTATTTGCAAATAAAAACTTAAAATTAGAACATAGAAAAATTAAAAATCATTTTGCCTTCGTTTGAATAGTATAGTAATTAGAATAACCGACCAAATAATTTTATTTTCGAAAAAAAGATTTTAACCAAATTGTTATCTTTTAAGTACGATATCAGTGCGATGTTAGACTTATCCTTATATCAGGTGTAGCATTCGAAGAGCTATCCCTATGTTTTTTTTTTGTTGAAACATAAAATAAAAATCCTCTCTCGCATAAATCGGTCGTGGAAAAAAAGAAAGCTTGAATTGCATGCCTTGATTCGGCATACGAGATATTTATCACGTGGAAATTCCTTCAGATCAGTCACAAATTAGAAAAAGATAGATAAGATATGGTCTTCATAGAAATGGACTTCGAACCCATTGACCCTGGTGAGTTCTGGAAAATACTGGAAAAAAAGCCGAATAGTAACCACAGAAATATTTTGAAATTACTTAAGGAACATATTTACAAATTCGAACTTACTTTTAACTAAAATTCATGTAAGGTAGCAAAGGCAACGAAAAATTATTTTGTTCAATTGCATATTTGTGCCGAGAATTCCAATTTTTAACTGAAATAGAAAACTTTCTCTATCAATTTCATCAAAAATTTTCATATTCTTTCCTAATAGAACTTTCAAAAACAACAAAGACAAATGCAATTATTCGAAGTTTCTCGAATCCTTTCTCCTAAATTCCGCATGAATGGTTTCAAAGTGCTTTCAAAGTAAAATTTATAATGAACCAAAGAAATATTTGCTAATATTTTATTACATGCAAATATTTTATTATTACATTATAAGCCGTGTGCAATCAAGAACATTTTATTTCCAGTACATTGAAATTCAAATTCGAAATTTAAATTTTCATCTATTTTTTAATGAACCATGTTGCCATTTTTTACTGGGTTTTTTCTTTCACTGCGGACCATAACTGCAGTTCTTTTTCTCATCTAAGAACGATTTTAATAACCTTTAGATTTGACTTCGAAATAATTACTTTTGGTTTTGATATTCTTTTTTTCAAACCGCATACCTATGGCAAATTTTTAAAAAATTTTTAAAACTCTGAATTTACTAAAAGAAATATTTACTAAAAGAAATGCGAGTTTAATGAAGTTACCTTGCCATATAAAAAATTGAATACGAATAAATCCCAGCTTGGATAGCTAAATAAGCATAACTTTGCATAACTTTAGATTAATTGCACTACCAGCTGTAAAATAAACAAAATAAAATTTAATTTACTAAATCCCCAGCATCTCAGCACAATAAGTTGCTCAGTAACCTCTTATCTTCTTTTTTTATTATCATATATGATTATATATGAAGTAACAACTTTTTGGTTCGAATCGCAGCCAATGCCTTCTTTTCCGACGAAATCCTGGGGCAAGACCCTTTGGAAGCTTATCTGCTTTATCTCGAACTCCCAGGCCTCTGGTAAGGGTCCGAGATTGAGGGTGATTCATGCCAGCCACAGTGGGTGAAGAGGTGAAATTACCGCCAACCTCTAGCCCAAACGATAATAATAGTTTTTTAGACAGCCCAACTGGAATGAAGAATGAAGGTGATTTCGAATAGGCTGTCTAATAGGCTTAGGAGAACTAGGGAGTGAAGAATGCTATTTAAATTCGTATATATTTACTTGTTATTCATGTATCTTTGCAATTTGCAAATTGTGACTAATTTTAGAATGAAATAAAAGCGAAAAAATATTTTTTTTCATTTTTTGTTGTAACACTTATATGAGAATTTATAACTATTGGTATTTCTCTTTATTTATATCCCTCAAACATTTGAGTGCATTCAAACATTATTCTCTTGGCTGTGATGTAAATATCTGCAAGTTATCATTTAATTTTTTTTCTACAACAATCATTATTTTTGATGTGGTTAACCCCACTGAACACAAGAGTGAAATCCTTTAGACAGAAAGCTTGAGGATAGAATTGTTAGTGCAAGCATCCAAGCATCATCCGGGATTCTTTCATTATCATATGAATCTTTTCAAAAAATAGGTTTAGTATTTAATTTCGAGCCAAGCTGGATCCAAGTCTAATTAAAATCCATTCATTCAATTGATTTGGTTGATCCATTTTTTCGTGATTGAACGTTTTTGGTAAGAATTGATAGGAATTACTCAATCAGTTCTATCAGATATGATAAATTTTTTTATTATTATACAGTTGTTGTGTAATATTTATGAATCATTTGGAAAAAGATGAAAAAAAAAAACAAACGCAAATTATTAGCAAAATTTTACTTGCAAAAGTATCAACCGACATATTAGGTTTTGCAAATGATTATTGCGACTATTTGCGAATAAGCTGTCTCTATCTATTATCACAATTCCTCTAATTTACTTGTTATTATTGATACCGGTTAAAAATATCCGAAAAATTGGACTTATCAGAGTTCCATTCTATTTATTTAAAAAATTCTTCAAAATCTTACCTTAAAATCATACTCGATAGAATGTTTCACATCAGTCCTCCAATAAATTCTCATACTGCCTTAATACTGCCTTACTATTCTCTTTACTTCCTTATCCCTTCCCACTTCTTAGTATCTTCCACTTCTTTTATTACTTATATTCCCAATTTCCATCATATAATTAATAATTAAAATTAAATTAATTAATAATTGAAATTTCACCGAGATCCGGAAAAGGAAAAGGCTGTCCAAAAGATGCGAAATCGTGGATCTTCCTTCTATCTCGTTACATTCCCTTACCTCGTCATTATACGCCCTTAAAATTTCCTGTAACGCCTTTGCAATAGCCATTGTAACTTCCAAATTGTATTACACACTCCATGAATCGGATTCTCCTTCATAATCCTTTAATAATACTGTAAGGTCGTGTTCCACTCGATCACTTTGTTCTAAATCATGATACCTAAATTTTTTCATAAAGCATGTGCAATTTATGTCGATACCAAGTCATGCACTATATTCCTGTCCCTTGACTCGAATAGACCTATGATTCACTAAAAGTGAATTCTGGATGGTACTGGGAAGCTACCAGCAGTTTCATGCACAACTTTTATTCTTTTATTCTTTGGCGATGAGCCATATTCTAGTAGTCAATAAAGCCAAACCAGAAATGTTAACTACAAAAAATACGATTAAAATGATTCTAATTCTCTGCCAGTTCATTTCGAAAGAATTTTTCGCCTTGTATCATTCGATTATTAAGCTTCAGGAATTGCATGCAGTAAAAGAACTACGAAAATACGTTTGATATTATTCTTTGGAGTTTCAAATGTAATAATGAAATGTAAAATAAATGACATGTAAATAAATATATGAATCGGCTTTCAGATAAAATATAAATTTACGTTAGACTGTTACTGCAAGCCTAATTTTTAACATGTATGGCTCATGGCTCATTCTTATTACCCATTTATAATTTAGTTTGTCTCATCTTAAAAAAAGCAATTGAAGAAACAATCGTGACTTAAGTTATTCAGCTATTATCATATTAAATAGTGTTTAAATTAAATTAGAATTGATTTTAATGAGTTTATTTTTTTTGCTTTTCTATTTTCAAAAGTTCCCCAGTAAAAGAAAAAAAAGATTAAATTAAAATAAAAAAATACTTCAGCTTTAAACATCGCTATATTCTTACTTTGCCAATTTTTGGTTCGTTCCTTGCACTTATCTAAATTGTTCGCAATAAGTTTTGTAACTTTAAATAATTTCACGTTTGCAGGTTAAAATTTCTTTATTTGCATTCATTTTGAATTCACTCATTCATTTGCATTCAAAACTTGCAGAACTTTAAAACAATCTGAAATAAAAAAAATTACGGAATTCAAATTGGTAAGCGATTACTGATGGAAAAGATGCTTAAAGACACTCTCGCGTCAAGAAGTAATAAATTAAGATTGCAAGGAAGAGAGAAACTCCCAACGAAAGCCACTGCACAAGAACAATTAAAAAGTGGAATTTGAACAAATTTAATGCATTACTATTTGGAACACATTAAAAAGCAACAAATGCTCCTCAAAAAATCGGCAAGAATTTGTCAAAAAGTGTGATTCGAAGAAAAATTATTTTAGAAAGAAAGATTTCAAATTTTTGAGCTTTTATCCCAATCAATTTTAAATTCTTACATTTCATTGAACCTTTAAGAAGTTCCCTTGTTCAACGACAACGACATGTTGCTTCATTTTGCAATATGGAAATGCAATAATATCCAAAGCATTTTCGATGAAATTCGAATGTTGAAAGCGATTTATTTGAATATATCTCTAAGGTTAGCTTAGTAAAGCAATAAATATGAACTGTTCAAGCAAGTGAATTCGGTTTGTGCCTCTCAACGCGAGTAGTGTTGGCGAAGTGAAATGAGGTTGGGGTCTATCATCGATTCCTCAGTTTGCTGCTCTAAGCCCATCTCTAACTCATTCCTCAAGTAACGGTTCTTCGATGAAGGGATTTCATCTTATTAGTTGCTAGTTAGTTGGTAATTAGTACCGACGACTATATCGCCAATAATAAATGCTGTTAAATGAAAAAAGAGATAAAAGAAAAGTTAATCGAAGTTGAATAATTATTTCAAATAATTGAGAAATAACGGTGAAGAAAAAATATGCGTTAAACCAACAATCACACAACTATTAAAATAGTGAAAATATTATATTATATTTTGCAACAAGTCAAGCAAATGAGAAAGAAACATGAAACATGAAAGAGGCTTTCCATTCTACTAGAAATTTTTGAATTAATATCATTCTTTCCTTTCCAGTTTTTGATTGGATTAATCGGTGATATATTTTTCTATCCGGAGAATCGCTACATTTACTTGCTCCTGTGAAATCTGCCAAAATATTCTATAATAACATTCTTGTTCTCTCGATTTTATATTCATATTCACTGGTTGTCATTTGTTATTTTTAAGTTATTTCAAATAATATATTCGAAAATTTTTAATAAATTTATTAGGCTAATTTTTTGTAACTTAAATAGTTTTTTCAATAGAAATCTTTTATTTTTTGTTCATTTAAAAACAATAAGCAAGCAGAATAAGTAAGGCTAAAGTGGCATTAAAATTTAAATATGATTTCGATTCCTATAAAGAATATTAAGACAACTGATCGGTTTGCCAGTAGTGCGATATAGTGAATTTGGTGATTTTCGCAGTTGATTCATTACCAGCCTCAACAGTTTCAATTACTGCAATGCCAATAAGACACCTCGAGAAGATGGTTTTCGGACCGAATTCTTCAAATGCCTTGCCCATCGCCCTTCATAATTCGAATCTCGAAAAACTGGTTTCTTTAAGTAGTTTTGAATTACGGGTACACAGAATTTTTCAGAGTGAGCAAAACGATTTGTTTAGATTGTAACTGCCTTATATTTGAGGGAATTTACTGGATTAATCTCCCATTAAATTATAAAAAATTAAAAAGATAATTTACGAAAAACAAATTATGATTAATTAATTGATTAGTTCCAATTAAGTTAAGACAAATAAATTTGATAAAAATTAGATTAAATTTAATAAATTTGATAGATAATTTAATGTTCTTAATAAAAATACAAATTGTTTCATTAGTTTACTAAATACAAGTAAAAATTTATTTGTAAACTGAAGAAAAATTTTTTTGGAAAATTTCATCTGTTAAGAATAAGGAGACTTTAAGAGACATAAAACTTAAATTAACCCAAAGTTGTAGTAACGACTTGATAAATGCGATAAAAATAAGCTTGCTCAAGCAACAAAAAACTCATTCGAAATCCTAAAAAAATTGTTCCTCTTTTGAAAAAATTGTAGAAAATATGTTGAGATCACAGAAACAGTATAGCGATAAAGAAACAGCGGTGATGCGAGTTCCATGTGCTTGCCACCCTCTAGCAAGCGATGGCATCGTAAAAGTCAGTGCTAGGCAAAATGCTGTTAGAAGTAGGAGAAAGCAATGCATTAATTTCAAAAATTAACCAAAAACTAGTAAATAAATTAAAATAAATAAATAAATAAACAAAAAATAAATTTCAGAGCTTATTCATAAAACCAAGAAAGAATATATCTTAATCATCTTAAAATTTTAACACAACTGATCAAATAAACTAAAAGCTTTAAGGTAATTTTATTACTGTTTTTCTAATATAATATATATGTTAATATATATGTTTTTCTTAATACTCGAGAACCACTGCACTACTGAAACGAGAAATTTCTCTGGCGAGAAATTTTCATACTAGCAGTAAGTGGATTGAGCCTGCTAAGAATGTCTAAGGACAGTTTAATAGACAAGGGTAACCGTAATTCTCCATAATTCTTCATCTTTGTCTTGAGAACCCTCAACATTACTGATCAAACTTGCTCCGCCGATTTGTAGCATTAGACAAATATGCTAGGAAGTCCCTTGTCGGAGATCAGCCTTTCCCACTTCGGGCCTAAAGTAATTATTGAACCTGGCTCCGATCAGAGGTACTGGTGATGTTTCTGGCAAATTATGTACTGATTGTTATGTCTGAAAAGGTCCATTCTACTTTGATTGAGTGGAAACAGATAAGGATGCATATGTCCTATGCCCACAGGTCTGCAGTTCTGCAGTTCTGCAGTTCTCGCTCATCAATGCTCCGACACTATAGGCAGATGATCGTGATATAAATAAGTTCTATGCGGAAATTCAACTGCTAACAAGTCTCTACCAAAATATGACATGGTCATAATTGGGGGATAACTGGAATGCGCACATAGGTCATAACGTCATTGCGATGACCTAGACAATTGGTAAATATGGTATTGGAGATCGATGGGTCAATGGGGAATGTCTTCTTCGTTATGCCGAAAAAGCATGAATTTTTTGTTACTAATTCTTGCATTCGATATCATAAAAAACATCTAATCACGTGGAATCCTGGATAACCAACATTTCAACCAGATCTATTATGCAGTCGCCGTTGAAAGATCACCGAACTAAATAGTCGTTCCTATCGCTGTACTGAAACGGGCAACCTTCATGGATCTGATCATGTTATAGGAAGAGTTTCGCAAGATTCGCATAAAATTGACAATTCACAAGAAACATCTCAAACTAAAAGATTTGGGTAAGTGCATTTCAAATCGAATTATAAAGCACCCCAATGGTACAAATATTAATGACTTTTCTGGAACGGAAAACTAATGCGAGAAATTAATAGAGAAATATCTCTGAAAGACTACTTCCACGCAGGGGCAAACTTGTGCTAGTTGGGCATTGGAAGCAATTGTCCAACTATCTGAAAAAGCTGCCAAAGCACGGAGATCCTGACTACCGTATGCCTCGAAGAATTATAACGACAGTAGCACAGCGAGACAGAAAACACTATTGGCCTTGAGAATGGGGACAGGCTCCATTAAGCGATAATAAGAAATTATTCCGTCTACATAACTCGTAGAAGGATCATTGAAATGGTAAGAGATGGCAATGGTGTGTCTGTAAAGGAAAGAATTCTTTGATGCCAAACTTAAGCACGATGCGCTCTTGTTTCTGACTGATACGTTCTTCGAACCATATGCTTGCCAGCCTCCAACAGAAAAAGAAATAATTTCCATTATCCATAAGCTTAAGGCCAATAAGACTCCGGGAGAAGATAGTTTTCGGGCTGAATTCTTCAAATCTTGTCCATCGTTCTTCATCTTCAACAAATTTACTCTCTAGTATAAAAAAAGAAATATTACCAGATGATTGGAACAAAGCAGTTCTGCTCCCAATTCTCAAAAAAGTTGATAGGACATACTGTGAAAATTATCGAAGAATCTAGACGTTTCAGCGAAAATTTTTGCTTCCCTTTTACTCAACAGACTTATGGAAGTGTGAGATAGAAGGATGTGCCCTAATCAAGCTGGATTTAGACTGCATCGACTTTTCGGCTACCTTCAATTGATAGAGCTTTGGGGAGTGATGGATAGTATTCCAGAGAAAATCATTCGACTCGTAAAGGAGTTTTATAAGAGTACGTAGGAGAAGCTCTATATATAGGAGCATACATAGAAAACTGACTGACAAAATCCTTCGAAATAAAAACCAGTGTCCGTCAACTGTATCCTTTCCCTTACAATATTCAACTATGCGATAGACTGGATAATGGACAGTGCTTGTCGGCACTCTAGAGATGTACAAAGCCCCGAGCATCGTATCACAGAGCTTGAATATGCTGATGATGCAGTCCTTTCAGATGACAGTTGTAACGAAATGAAAATAATGCTAAATAACGTATTAGCAACTGCACCGAGAATTGGACTCAAGATCAATGTGAATAAAATCGAAAGCCTTTCTGTCTTATGTACGACAGGCTGATAAAATGCTTCTTCCCATAAATTCATTATCGGTTTTAAATATCTTAAATATCTTGGACCCACTCTAATACCGAATAGCCAAGCAAAAGACGACAAAAGACGATTAAAGCAACTAGAAATGTGTTCTCCGGTTGACGAAAACCTTTATGGTGCTGTCATGAAATCACCATAAAAAAGGATTATATAGCCGTGATTCGTTCGATCTTGCTATGTGGCTGCGACAAGGAGTGTTGAGGATATTAAGAAGCTATCTTCTTTTAACATCCTGATTTTTGAATAGGTTTACTCCTGTGGGGGTAGAACCTCTATATCGGCGCTCCATAGTTAGCAACAACCCACTGAGCCATTTCACGCCCAGTATGCTTCACAATATTAGAAGACAATTCTAATTTCGAAAAACTTTTCAATGAATCTATTGGAATAGTTTTCAAATGATCATATTCGCCAGCCTAGCCTTTGAATTCAGATGGTTTCATCACCGGGTTCAAATTATTCGACTTTTTCAATGATTTGGATAAGACAACCAGTTCATTTCTGTGACCAGTGATAGCTTTATTAATTAAACATGTTTCTAAAATTCCACTGTAGTTGACTTTACCATTCCTGACTACATATAAGGCAAATGGAATCAACTTGTTCAGTCCGTTTTCATTCGTTCCTTCCATCAATCGTTATGCATCCTTTTCCCACAACGTGAAGAAATTGGCTTCTGTGCATTGCTTTGCGTTGTCTGAAATCTACATTCCTTGCTCGTTTTATTTCTTTCTAAAATTGCTCTATTACGAATATTTTTAATTTTTATCAGCAAACGCTTCATGTCCAATCAATATTACAATAATGTGAACGATGGCACACATAAAAATTCCAAACCAGTAACACTATTTGTTGAACAAATTGATTGCTTTATCATTTTTAAATGCTTATTTGAAATTAGTTTCCACTGAATTAGATAAATCAAATTAAACACCTTCACTTCAAACTGGGCGATGCAGCGGTCACATCTACTTTTTCATCCCCAAGTGATTCACTAGCGAGACGATCTCCTCTTAATAGCCAGTGAAGCAAGCCAAACTAGAAATAGCGAACTGCTAGTGGAAGAAAAAATTACTTGCGGCAAAAAGGTTTGTCTTCAATTAGGTACTCCTAGTTGTTGAAAGCTTCATTAAAAACTCTGTCTGATGGAAATTGCACCATTTTGCGAATCTGACGATCTATTAATGAATAAAACTGAAAACGCAAATCAGTCTCTGAAGAGACTCGCAGGCAGAATTTTATTTATTATTTATTTATTATTATTATTTATAAATTGATGTAAGGTGATGGATGTAACAATTAGACTACGGTTTGTCCGCACCTTCTAAAAAATGGTTTCTGGTTTGTTAATAAATTTCGATAAGCCTAACTGCAACACAACTTGCTTCACACCACTTTTAATTATGTGAAGAATATTTTTATAATTTTTATAATAATATAAGAATAAGAATAGAAAGAACATTTTCTCGATTTAAATGAATTTACTTTCCCGAAAACGATTAAAAAGATTTTTCACGCCGAAAGACAGTAATTTATGAAAGTAATTCTCGCAAAGCATTTGCGACAAGAAAACAGCAAAATATTTAATTATTATCGAAGAGTGGCGATAAAAATTTGCGATCATGAACGCCGACATAATTGTTTTCGGGAGCATTGCTCACGACCTTATCAGGTTGGTTTATTTCTTAGAAAATACCGAAAAAGGTACTCGAAATAAACGAACTATTTCCTACAAAAGAAGGCTACTATTGGATTACTCGTTTATCAAATAAATGAAACGATTCTAAATTTTCATCTAAATTTTCTAAATTTTGATTTAAGTTATTACCATGTCGAAAAAAATTATCGATTCCTCATTTTTTAAAATATTTCATTCATTATCTTAGTTACACCGAAAAATTGCCGAGACCTGGAGAAACGATAACAGGAATCTCTTTTGAAGCTTCACCTGGCGGTAAAGGTGCCAACCAAGCGATACAAGCGGCACGTTTGGGAGCTAAAGTTGTAATGATTGGAAAGGCGCGAGCAAATTAGTTCTTCACTTGTCATCACCGATTCATACCAAATGAGATAGCGGAATTAATTGCTAACTTCCAGATTGGTGACGATATTTTTGGGGAATTCTGCGTCAAAAATCTTGAACAAAGTGGGATTATGGTGGATTTTATCGAAAAAAGTACAACAGCTCGTACAGCAACTGCAACAATAATTGTATCAACCAGTGGAAATGGCAAGCGATTTTTTTTAGATTTTTTAGATTTTTGTTAAATTCTGCGCATTTTCGAATCATTTCCCTTCGTAACTTTAATCAAATGTATTTCAATTTTCGATGGAAATGAGAAAAATAAGAGAAAATAAGAAAATAGGAAGAAAAACTATCCTTTATATTTTGATGTATGTATTTCTTAATTAATATTTTTAATATTTTTACTTTTCACTGAATCTAATTATTTTTAATAAACTGAAATTCATTGAACAAAGAGAGAATAAATAGATTAAAATTAATTATTAGACGAATGAATATTTAAGCGCAAGAAAAAAGGAAAATTCGAAAGGTATACAACTCAAAGAATTTATTTTTTAAAAAAAGAAAAAGGATGAAATTAATTTTCGTCACTTGGCGAGAGAAGAGAAGGCCAGCGTCACCCGAAGAAAAGTATAGATGTATAGAGCTCCGGCGCCACAAGGGATTTTCAGTGGAAATTCATTCCTATCGCATGCAGGATGGGAATGCTCAAGACGGTAATCTGGAACAATTGGCTATTCCAGCCAAATCTTAGAAAAGTCTTTAAAAAATTTTAAGGCGAAAATATGATTGTGATTACTCTTGGCGCTAATCTGGAAATGAAAGCCGATCGAGCGGTGCAACTTTATCAACTTATTGCCTCAGCAAAGATCATACTTTGCCAAAATGAAATTGACAATAATGCTACGAAAATGGCACTGGAAATTGCTAAGAAAAATAACGGTGAAAATCCCATCTTCATTCCACTTATTAGATCTTACAAAATTTTTTCTAAAACTGCCACACAAACTCCGATTCCTAAATCCGCGTAAATATTTACATTAAGTGAAAATTACTTCCAGTAAAAACATTCTTAAATTTCGCACCGTGCACACCGACGTTCGATAAGGATATGCTGAAAAATGTGGATATTTTATGCGTTAACGAAATTGAGGTAAAATGATTTACTCAGTTGATTTGAACTCGGAATAGAAATCTATTTTGATTTGAACACATTCACCATATCCGATTTCTCATTTTCCACCTTGCCATTCAAAGCTTTGACTTAAAATTATCGAGAAAAACGGTGGTTGACGTTAGCCATTGATTTATTTGCCCAACAATTTGATATATAAATAACTCGAATATTTCGAATAATCTAAAAAAAATTTTTGCTCAAATGCTTGAATAAAATTTTGCAGGCAGAAAGCCTATCAGGTCGACAGGTGATGAACACCGACGATGCACTAATGGAAGCTGAATCATTTTTAAACTTAGGTCCATCGATGGCTATAATTACACTGGGAGCTCAAGGTGCTATTATCGCGCACAGAGACGATAAAAAAATTATCAGAAAATTTCATGTGGAAGCCTTCCAAGTAAACGCTAACGACACCACGGTAAGCAATAATTTACTCATTCTCCATTGAGAAAATTCGACTTCAAGTTTATCCTACCATATTAAGGGAGCTGGAGACTCATTTTGTGGCGCATTGGCATACTTCTTTGTAAAAATGCCACATTTATCTCTCGAGGAGCAACTTCGAAGAACAACACTGGTTGCATCAATTTCTGTGCAACGAAAGGGAACTCAAAAATCATATCCATGGGCAAGCGAAATACCAGAAGCGATTGAGTAAACGATATTTTTTTTTGATTTTCATTTTGTTTATTTTAAATAGTGAGAAAGCTTAAAATTAATGCCTGATAAAATATAAGATTTAAAAACATTTTTGAATTTCCTTCACAAATTCATGAATAAAAAGAAATAAAATGATATGAACAAATCTTTTTTTTTATTGAACAAGCAAAATTTATGGAATTTGAAATAAAAATGAAAAAAATGAAAAAAAATGAACAAACGTGAACAAGCAACGTCAAAAAAAATTAATTCGCGAATACCTGAGTAAAACATTAAAAGAATTTTTAAAAAATTATACTACAACTTGAACTTGACAAAAACCAGAGAGAAAAGATAAAATAGATAAAAATAGATAAAGATGATATGGTAAAACATTTCACTAAATTCTAGTAGTATTGATTTGATCATTTTTAATATTAATTTAATTAATTTCGGTTTAATAGTCAATGAAAAAAATTGAAAAAATATAATCTAGATTAAGGAATAAGGAATAAATGAAAAATAAGAAGGAACTAAACTTAATGCTTAAATTTCTAAAAAGATATACATATATGAATCATATTCGTAGTAAAAGCTGAATTTCAGCGAAAACAATTCAAAATTAATTTCTAATTCAAGATTTATCAAACTAAAATAAAAGCGAGATAGAAATAATAAATCATACCAAATCATCCCTTCATAAGAATGTAATGACTATCCAAACAGCTTCTTTTGATTAATCGACCATTTTTTTTCAACATTTAACCGATAACCACCACGACCATGTCGAAATCTATGAGAAAATTTAATAAAAATTTTAAACCGTTTAAAATTCAAGCCTTATAAATATCATTAAAACCTTATCATTAAATAAATTTTTTTGTTTTTTAGGTCATTCTTAATATCATTAAATAAAATTGTTTTTAGTCATTCTTAATATAGCTCAAGAGATTTTTCCATTCTTCATTTACTATATGAAATAATATTGAATACTAAGATGGTAATAAAGTATTGATTTAAAAATCAATAAAAATAATAAAATAACTTACAGCCTTTTTGGTGGATGATGATAATAAAAATTAGAGGATGGAAGAGATAAAAAGTGGGCTGGATAAAAATGTGCAGAAAAATTTGCACGAGTACGTTTGCCCACATTCTGCAAGTTTTTTTCGAAAAATTGAGATAACGACGGAACTGGCTGGCTGAAACAGCGGAATAGTTTAAATAAAATATACGTGCAGAAAAAAGACGGTCAATTATTCCGTCCACTTCCACTTATAGATAAATCGATTATCGATTATTATACCTAATATTATAACGTCAAAAATTTTCATAAAGCAAAAGATTTTATGAAAAAAACAAAAATTACCAATTCATAACAGATTCACTGATTGGCGTAAAAGCAAATCTCTTCCTCTTTCCGGTAAAGTTCAACACAGACTCATCTAACACTGCAGGTAAAATGCTACCTTTCTCGCTATTATTATTATTAATTGATTCATGGCATCTAAAAACAGTTTGGTTTCTTACGTCAAATAAGTAAGTGGAAAGTAACTCATCTCATTTTTGGTTGAGGTGCCTCTTCTGGCTGCTAATATAGTAAAATTTTTATCAGAAAATTTAGCGATGGAAGTACAAACGAGTCGAATCACCAGTATCGCCAGAATTTTTGAATGAGATACTCTTGCCAGAACTTATGTTGACACAAACTAAGCAATTGTAACACTGCAATTATCTCTGTTTTCTGCTACCAAATGATTATAATCTATTGAAAATTTCAAGTAACCAGAAAAAAAGTTAGTGTTCAATGTTCATTCATTTAAGCTATAAAAAAAATGACAATATAAGCACTTTTACTATAAGACTGCAAAAAAAATTTTTTTTTGGGAATCGACCATCGTTTTTTTAAATCGCTCGGCTTATCAGACCATGTAAATTTTGCCAGAGAGATTGAAATACATGTAAGCAGCCAGCACAACTTGAAAATTATTGCATCATAATAATTTTAAAAAATAACTCCCGATGCTGCTTCGCCTTAGGATAATAATTAATTGCACATTTTGTTCGTTTACGCATTACATCATCAATGAATATTTGATTTTCTTTCAATTCGCTATGTGTCAGTAAATCAACTGGTTTGATTGCATTTCCCAATAATCCAAGACCAAATTTCCTTATATCTTCTAAAGCGGAAAATTGTTAATACATTTCATTTTTTAAATCCTAATATTCGAGATAAACAAGGCTATTAATTATTTCAGTGAGAACAATTGATGCTACTGCTATTAGTCGAATGAAAAAAAATTTAAATAAAAGAATAATTGGCTTACCATAAGCAAACAATACTCTAATAAATCGATTATCATCGCCAAGCGGAACAAAATTATTTAAAGCGTGAGCTGCAATAGCTCGCGTAGCAGTGGCAAATTTTAAAATCGCACATCTCTGCCTAAAATAAAAAAAAAATTAAGTTAAACTTCCAGATTTCAAAAGAAAAACCTCTAAATATTCGCCATCTAAAACATAGTAAAAAAACTGCATAGCAGAATTCTCACCATTACAATAAAAATATTATTTCATAAAATAATTTAACAATTTACCCCACAGCATCAGTTTCGAATATAGTATTTTCAATGCTATGATTTTTGAATACATCTTTTATTATGTTTTGATCCACCGATTTAGCTACTGGCTTCAGAACCAAATACTTCATACTCTCTACCGGTTCTCGAATAAGCCCACAACGTTCTTCTATAATCGAACTGTATTTCAACATCCATTTTGCTGAAATGATCAAAAATGGATAATATAAGAAATATTATTTACAAATACCATACTAGGAGATTTATAAAATCTATGGAAGAAATCTTAACTATTAAACCATTAAACTATAAATTTTTTTTTGTAATAAAGTTTACAAGACTTTTATGAGCTATTTTTAAAAGAAAAAATGATTTAATCATGACTTTTTATGCAAAACAGAAGAAAGCACAATAATAAAATAAAAACGAGGAAGCACTTACTGAAAGGAATGAAAACCTTTAAACAACGCTGGGGAATCCGTACATGGATAAGATGAGACAATACAGCTGTTGAAATGGGATGATCATCCAGGAAATACATGCCAACTTCTCTGAAAAAAAAATTCATGAAAAAAAGCGATATAGACTAAGCGAATGAAAAATATAAGTAAAAAGTGCAAAAAAAATTCTGCGTAATATTAATGAAACTATGAAATCATGGAACAGAATAAAAAGAAAAAAGCAACCCTAAATTTTTTTTTCCTGAAGACATCCGAGAAAAATCTGTGATAGTCCGCTGTGCTCGCAACATAACCGGGTATATCCAAGGATGAAACAAATCTTCAAATGCCACATTCTGGATAATGAGCAAACAACGATCTTCTGGCTCAAGGCAAACTGAAAGCAACTAATCTTTACTTCCCACATTTTATAGCTAAAATTTCTAAAAATCAACCTCTCCACTGAAACTGTGGTGCTCCTTCCCAGCCGACTGGCAATTGATTATAAAGTTCACGAGAATGAAGGCTTTCAATGGAAGAAACGTCGCGGAAACAATTCAATTGCATATCGCCTTTATTTACTAAATTTGCATCAGTTTTTGTTAGAAGACTTTGCAACTCTTCGTTTTGATCTATTAAATCAACCAAATCCTCGTTTATATATTCAGAGTTTTTTCTATCTGCATCGCTTTTAGTATATAACGTTGATTCTTGGATATCCAAATTAAGCGACATTTCTTTGAACTTTTTCTCGGATAATCAAATTGTTTTCCTTTATTTAAATCCTTTATTTATTGATAAAATTCTCTCGTTTTAGCGATTCCCTGTAATTTAGAAAAATTTGAAAAACCATGTATTCAAAACCAACGCACATCAAATAAATAAACAATAACTGATAAAACCATACAGATTTAACCGATCTTTCGACTTTTCGTTTGAATCACCATCGATTAAATCCAATTGAAAATCGAAATTTTAGCATTTCTAACCCACTAACCTTTTATTATTAATTTGTGGAAAACATGGAATTTTACAATAATAAATCAAGTAGAAAGGAAAAAAGAAATATGGGGGAGGAAAATAATCTAAAAAATTACGTGACATCGTCATTTAAAAAATATAGAAATTAAACAAATTTTCGTTCTGACATAAAAACGATTCATAAATTCCCACTTAAAGTTGATTCGATCTGTTAATACCGTAAAATATATGAAAATTAAAGCTTTTGATAAGAAATGAATCAGATAGCAAAATAATAATACCGATACCGATGAAATGACCGCCAAATTTCAACCAACATTTGGATTTTTTCACATCTCAAAGCACCTTAAGGATACGACAAAAAACAAAGATGCAGCTTCTTTTCGTTCGCAATTTTAAATGATATTAAATCGAAAATTTCCACCGTAATTGTTTCCTTTAAAATTTGACGATCAATTTGATGTATTTTTTTCATCATTTAATGTTCTGTGCAAAAAAAATATTACCAAAGAAAATCGAAGAATATGTAAACAACGAAATTTGTCGGGGATATTGCTTAAAAATATTTTAAAATAGTTCAACGGTCGACTAAAGCAGGGCAGTCCAATGGTTGATGGTCAATTATCGCCTCAAGAATCAAGCCAGAATTCAGAATTAAACATCCTTAGATATATCTGCCATCAAGAAATCCCGTCATGCTGGAGAAATATCTATATCTAACAGAAATTTTTTAACAAGTTCAACAAAAAATTCACAACCAGAAATGGTGGTCTCTAATCGCTTATTTTTTTTATAAAGATCGATAAATAATTTTTCGGAAATTTGTTTTTCAATTCATCTGAAACTAAAAAAACAAACACAACAAAAAAACAACTTTATTTCTGTACACATATTAATTAAAAAATTTGGTAAAAAATAAAGAAATAAAAAAAGCTGAGGCAAAATAAAAGAACAATATTCTGAAATATATAAAACACCATTTCTAAGGATTCAGATGAATCCATACATATGAAGTATGAAAAAAAATGAAATGAGATTCAACGAAATGGATCGGATTCATTTTATCGTCGAGTTACTCCATGGTAAGGGCTCTTGAAGAAACTGAAAAAAAATCTCATGAAATAAAAAAATTCCTCGTATCAAAGGGTCCCAGAAGGCAAAAATAAACGTAAATAAAGCAAGCGGCTCGGCTAGCATTCAACATTCCTGGCTAGGCTTACTCCACTGGTTATTAGCATCAGAAATGGCAAGTTGTTAGACCAACGTGGATTTTTCAATGAGATTTATTTTTGCTAGAGGTAGGGTATGAACCTTTGATTCCCAAGATAATTTAAGCAATAACCATTTGCTGATTCTGTCTCTAAAGACAAATGGCAAAAAATAATTTAATTCAAATTTAAAATTCAAAATTTCTTTTAAAAAAATGAAAATTATTATTATAGCTATTATCTTTATTAAATATTGATAATTAAAAAACGATAAAACGATAAAAAGACGATAATTTTAAGCCAATTTTAGGGAAATTCTGATAACCTCATTGGCCTTTTGCAATTTCCAATTGATAACAACGATGGAAGACCACTATCTACTTGCGGAACTTTGGATGAATTAAAATTTTCCATTGAAGATGGAATATGAGATCTAAAAATTATGATATGAAGTAAATATAAACAATAAAAAAATATTCATTAAACTAATATATCGCATATGTTATAGACATATTGAGTTCGAATAACTAATCATGCGATGATTGAGACTCTGAAGAAATTATTTAATTTCAAAATATAAGCATCTTAAATTAAATAATAAAAACTAAACAAAATCATTCTTTATACATAAATTTTTATAAAAAATAAAAATTTTATGGCATGATGAAAAAGAAAACAAAGTCTTTTACCGAAAATTTTCTAAAGGAGTACGGTGAAAATCTCTGACGTCAACAAGTTTCTTGGGCACTGCACTTCTTCTTAAATGTCCACAATTCAAAGATGATGGAGAATAATTAGAATAACTATCATCCAATGCTGCTGAAAAGTGATAAAATATCACTGAAATAGATTTGGATAATAAATATATTACATAAATATATTAAGGTTCACAAAAATATTAACATACATGATAAATATGGGCTCATTAATGACGGTATTGATGCTGCTGTTACATTGTTTCTTATGTCAATTAATGAATCTGACATGAGGGGGCGAGGTGGACCAGTGAAAGAAGGAAATGCGTGAATCCACCTAAAACATTTTTTTCAACAAGGTTGGAAAAAAGAAATTAAGAAAAATTAGCATAAGGTTACAAATCGAGCTAATTTATGAATTTCAAAATTACTCGTGAAAAAAAAAAATTTACGGATTAATCATATATTGGTTGTTATATGGTTTCGATGGTGGGCTTGTACGATGAGATCGTTTTGAAAATATATTTGCATTTTTTTGAGCACTTTTCTGCCTGCAAATATAAATAACATCCATCAACATTAAACAGATTGATTTAATGCAGTAAATCCTATCTAATCCAATACTGCCAAAATCCACTAACTGCTTCTGTTTTGCCTTTTTTGTTTCTTCCAATTTTTCTTCATCAGCATTTTTTCTTTTCAGCACTGGAACGCTCTGTTTCTCATCGCCTCGAGCAATGTTGCTTTCATCTATCTTTTTGCCCAATTTCTGCCCCATTGCAATTACAGTGCTTTTTTTTTTCTCTAATCTTGCGAGCTTTTCCGTCTTTTCATCAAATTCATATTCTGAAAATTAAGTAAACCTATTTATTTTCAAAAACATTTTCATAAAATCATAAAAATTTTTGACAGGAAAAATTAATTAATATTAATAAATTAATTAATTTGCAGTTAAAACTAAAAAAAAATCAGAATCTCCAATGAGCATTAAAAAAAATTAGACAAAGAATATAAAAAAGAGAGCTTAAAAGCTTTAAAATTCACATACCATAATTAAAATTTAATGTAGGTCGACAATTACTAACAGAAAATAGCTTAAAATCCATATTATTCTGAGCAAAATGAGCATGAACCGCTTCATCAGCAGAGGTAAAAATTATATTGGCTCGTTTTTCACTAAAAGATCTTGAAGATGATAAAATGTTTGATACTATAGAAAATAAGCCTCAAAATATGTTTATAATGAATAAAAAGTTGAACAATCCTGAGAGTTCCGGATATAATGATCATTAAGAATAAAATAAAAATCAAGGGTGAACCAACTTTTTCTCATTTAGCTCGAAAGTAATACTTTCGATTTTACGATCAGCAAAAGCGTTTCTTAGTTGATCTTCAGTTGTACCTGAGCTAATTCGTCGCATTATCAAGCAACACATACTGGAATAAGGTTCAACGCATTCTGTAGGTTCCAAAAGTTCTCGATTCCTTGATGATATGAATTTCGCTTAATTTTTTATTTTTAAACTCTTTAGATAATAGCATTTTTTAAAAATAAAAAAATTTTACGAAATTTGATTCTCAAACCCCGAATTTAGAATTTAACAATTTAGCATTTCTAATTAAAACATCGCTATATGCAATATAAAAATACCAAACAATACACGAAGCTCATAAATAAAATAAATATAAACTTACACGATGCAACAACAATTATTAGTTTCGGTTGACGAGAGATTCGAATACGTTTGAGGTAATTAATAATACAGTCGAACATACTCTCATAATAGAGAAAATAAAGCTTAATTCTTCTGCAATAATAAATTTTTTCAATCCAGTAAGTAGCACGATTTAAGTTGAAAACAAAATTATTTTCTAGTCCCCAAAAATATTTTTCACTCCTCAAAAAGTGATTAAAAGTGAACAGTAAAAAAGGATGAGACCTGTTATAAATAAATAACAGAAAAGCAAGTAAACCCCAAAGCAAGGCGAGTTTTATCAGCCGGATTTCTGAATTCTGTCGTAAAATGATCAGCCAAACTCATAACTGAGTAGATCCATGGATTCAGCAAATCCGAGAATAAGCAATTTTCGATGATAAGCATTTTACTATCTGCTTTCGATTCAGGATCTTTAAAAAAAATGAAATTTATGTATTAAAAGTTTTACACTTGAAATCCATTAAAATCTCTTGTATCGCACAACTGTATAACAATTTCATTTATTATATCGTCTAATTTACGCCATAAAATTTTAATTTTTTAACCTTTTCTTGAGAACAAGAAAGCAAAGAAAGAGAATAAAATGAATAAATTTACGACGCATTCTAATTTCAGGAGCATAATAAACTGATGAAATGGTAGAATTGGTCGATTCAGTGGCGTGTTTTGCAATTTCTTTATTCTGCGACTTTTCAGCGGATTCTCCTGGATTAGATGCCATATCTCTGATAATAAAAAAAAAAAATTAAAATTAAAATTAACTGAAAAGACTATGAAATACGCCAAATATGACCAGCGAAACCGTTCGCATCGATAATCTAAAATTTTATAATAATTTGTATTCGTGTGGTCTCATTTTTGAGTGCCGATATTGGGTTTTACTCCACACAAGAACGACTTGCCTTTCAAAAATCCTGGTGGTGTTGGCGAATTACTTCCTTCGCCAGTGATTTCTTGCAAAAATTTATATGATCCACCAAAAATAGTGAGCAGTTTTAGAAATCTGACAGTTATTCCTTTCAAGCAGTAATACTTTTTAACAATTTTTTATCAATATGCTACTTTCTCAAGCATTAGATAACCAATAAGCATAAATGAAGCAGAATGAATTTTAAAAAATTACAAAATACTTGGAACGAAATAAAAAATTTGATACTCCTAATTGATGAAAGACGTATAATTTTTTCCACAGAATTATCTGCTAAATCACGACTTTAGTCCAAAAAAATTTGCAAACATTATTAAATTTATTATCAGTAAATTCGAGAAATAGTGGGTTGATTTATCAGACAACAAGTCAATTTTACCAGTTTTACCCCCACCTCCAATGATTCACCTTCCTCTCATACATAAAATTAACTACGAAAAATTCTTAAAAAACCAAAGTCATCAAAATGGAAACGTATGAAATCTCGGCTGCGGCCAGGAAGAAATATTGTGCAGCCACGACAATTTTTTCATTGATTACAATCATTTTTACATTTTCTTATTCGTTTCCATTGAGTAATTTTTTAGTAAATGAAAAGTATTTCGGTCAACAATGTATAACAATGTATGTATATTTCAACTTTATGCACCGAGGGCAAATTCTATGCGGAATTTCAACTCTATAATCAGGTAAGATTGGAATTGACGCAGAGATCACGATGCCGCAACGATAAATTCGGTAACTGGCAAATATGGCACTGGAGACCGGCACGCCAATGGAGAACGCCTTCTTCACCTTGCTGAATAGCATGAACTTTTTGTTATTAGTATACGAAGAAATCTAATCACATGGAACTAATAACCAATATTCCAATCAGATTGATTGTATCTTAATCAGTCGCCGTTGGAAGAATTCCAAATTCATTCCAAATTCCCTAAATAGTCGCTTCTACCGCAGCGCTGAAACTGGTAATCTTCATTCTTCATCAGCCAGACCATTTTATGGTTCGAGTCAAGATTCTCATAAAACTGACAGCTGCAAGAAACAAGATCTTTCAAACTAAAAGATCCGGAGATAGTAAGCGCATTCCAAATCGAATTATTGTAGCATCTCAATAATATAAATATAAATATAAATAATATAAATATCAATGGTTTTTCTTGAATGGCAGATAATCCCAATGCTGGTCCGAACTAAGGGAATATCTCCGAAAGTTAGCCACTTCCATACTAGGATCCACTAGAGGAAATGTTCTATTGAGTATGGGAAGCAATTGTTCAAGTGTCTAAAAATGCTTCCAAAGTACGAATGTCAGAAGATTCTGACTATCACATATTTCGAAGAATTATGATACCAACAGAACGGGTAAAAAGAAATCGTTATTGCAGTGATTTCTACGCTATGGCTTTGAGAATGGAGACAGCGGCTCGATTTGACGATAACAGGAAATTATTTATATTATTGTAATTCCATCTTCTTCATAAAGCAATTATTGTAGCATCTCAATAATATAAATATAAATATAAATAATATAAATATCAATGGTTTTTCTTGAATGGCAGATAATCCCAATGCTGGTCCGAACTAAGGGAATATCTCCGAAAGTTAGCCACTTCCATACTAGGATCCACTAGAGGAAATGTTCTATTGAGTATGGGAAGCAATTGTTCAAGTGTCTAAAAAGGCTTCCAAAGTACGAATGTCAGAAGATTCTGACTATCACATATTTCGAAGAATTATGATACCAACAGAACAGATATGTTTCGGACCATATCGAAATCAGCTATATCGTGAACACGAGGAACTGCCAGAAATGATATGGGATTGTAATGGTGCCTGTTAAAACTATTAAAGATCGCGTCAAGGTAGAAGAAATTCTTTAATGCCAAATTTAACCACGATAAGCCTTCTGTTATCCGGTATATAGCTGATTCGTTCAGTCATGAGTCTGCAAACGCGAAACGCCAACGGAAGAGAGAATCTCTGGAATCTCTGTTATGGCCAATAAAACTTCCGGTTAAATGTTGCCCATCGCCCTTCATAACGCAGTTTCATTAAATGATGTGGAAATAATATCAGATAACTGCAACAAAACAGTTCTTCTAATTCGCAAGAAAGTGATAGAACGCAATGCGACAATTATCGAAGAAACCCTATTCCTCATCTCCGGGAAAATTTTCTCTTCCTTCCTATTGAATGGGCTTATGGTAGTATGAGACAGCAGGATCCATACGGATAATTGATCGTGCTGACCAAATATTCACGTTAAGAACCTTGGAGAGTGATGGGATGTGACAGTGTTCCAGAGAAGATCATTCGATAAAAGCATTTTAACAGCGTACATCGGCATAAATCTATGACGGTTTGACAGACCCTATTGATATAAGAATTGGTGTCCGTCAAACCTTTTTCTTTACAATATTCAACTATGCGATAGACTGAATAATAGACCATCGCTTGTCGGCATTCAAGAGGTTTGCAAGTCCAGAGCATATTACAAACCTTGAATACGTTGATAAATACGTTGACGCTTCTTGCTGACAGTTACGAAATGTAAATAATGTTAAATAATGTGTCGATAACTGCAGCGAGAGTCAGACTCACGAACAATGTAAAAAAAAACGAAAGTCTTGTGCACAAGAAGCTGTAAAAATACCTATTTTTATCAATTCTTGTCGATTGAGGGAGTGCCAGACATTGATTATCTTCAATCCACTCTAATCAAAAATGATCAACAAAAGACGAAATTTTACCATCCGGATAACGGTGTCTATGGTATCTAGAAATGTTCTTCCGGTTAACGAAGTCATTATTTGTGAAATCACCATAAAAAATAAATACTTCTTAGCTGCAGTTCTCTCGATTTTGCTATATGGCTGCGAGACATGGCCGATGAGAATGAAGGATATTACGAAGTTGCTGCCTTTCACTGTCCAAGATGTAGTTCTGTCGAGCGGACAAAATCTCACATGATCGCATCCACCTTCGCTTGTCACTTGCATTAACATTACCACCATAGAACGTCGTCCTCGCTAGTTAGGGCACGTTCTTCGTTGCCTACCACAAGAATTGACACATATTTCGTTATCTGCTAAACTAAACTCTGTACTTGATGGTGTCAAAAGCGAAGCCAATCAAGTCCTGGACCGCCACGAAAAAATTTGAACGCCGGACCAGCAATACATTGATTTAAATGATGCAAAAAGGCATGGAGCAGCATGGAGATGTCTTACCCTTGTAGAAGGCACAGACGGCCTAATCAGTAATGGTGAAAGCTGTTAGAAAAAGAAGATAAATTGAGTGAAGTTAGCATGTTGGCCAAATTGTTTGCACAGGGGTTATTATTTCCCATATTTCCTATATTATGTTATTATGAAGGATTATAACAATTAAATATTCTTTCGCCTTGAGCAGGTTTCCCAAAGTTAAATATGTGCACAGAAGAGGATGTACATAAATCGTAAAGAATCAGTGGACAATAATGCTTTACCAGAGTAGTACGAAACGATGCACTAGTTTTCAAAAAAACTTTATAAATCCCTTACATTAATTTCTAATTTTATTGAAACTCGATGAAAAATGAAACGCGTTTACGACATACTTCTTTCCTTCCAGTAACGTTATGAGAGTCAATAATTACGAAAATACGAGTGAGTCGCCAGCATCACCTCGATTTTTTATTCCTGCGGGGAATCGAACCTCAGCATCTGCGCTCCCAATTGAGTGATGTATATACCAACCGTCTTCGGAAAATGAGAGGCAAAGAAAGAAGAACTGAAGAAAACCACTTCCTCCGCACATCGCAAGTTTTATAATAAATTGCCGAGTTACCACTGCTGGTAATTTGGAGACCATGGTGGGCAAGTAAGGTGTGGGCGAGGGGAAAAAAGGAGTGGGCAAGACAGTTTGGCGATGTTTGAGAGGAATGTTGTTCCGCCCGCACGGCTCACTTCCCTGCCCTGTCGCTATCTGTGCATGCTCGCGCGCATCGTCTTACGTATACTGACCAGCTAATATTTACGTAGTTTCGTAGTTTTTTCACGAGTTCCCTACTAATGAATCCGTCAACTGTTACTATTTACTATTACTATTTAGCCCTTATCTCTTCCACTATAAGGAATAGCATAAGAATAGCCGTTATGAAAATACAACAAGCATGGGGAAAGGATAGCAGACTTGAAATCAACGAAAATTTGAAAAAGTTTGGGGGGAAAATGAAAGATAAAAACCCTGAAGATGGCCACGCCTTCTTCTGATTTTAATCTCTTTGCTAGCTGCATGAATTTGAATTAAATTGGTGTTCATTATGAGTTTTGAATTGAGTTTATAACGTGATTGGTCCGCTTATTCTTGGTGTGCTTGGAACTTTTTTCCAGGTCATAGAGGCACATTGGGTCATCAGGAACATTCTATTATGCACAGGCTGAATCCTTTCCTCTTAACACGACAGTGTGGATCATTGCCACGAAGCCATCAGATTTTCGCTTGGATCTATTTTTTTCAAGACATGCATTTCTGTTTGATTTTAGATAAATTAGGCCATTTTCTAAATACTCAAATGCGAGGAAACCTCGTGAAATATTAGAAAAAAATGAATTGCTTCAACTAAGCCAAGTCAGACTATTCATTTCCTTCCCATTTATTTAAAGATATGCTCAAACATTTATCAACAATAGACTGGTACAAGGGGTACAAAATAATTGCATAAAATATTAATATTAATAAATATATTTTTAAATCAGTCGATCGACCGATAATTAGTCGTTTCATCTCGGGGCTCTCATTATTTATTGTTATTTATTGTTAGTGACAGTTGATGTATAATTTTATAGTGCAAATTTGTGTTGTGGTACTTTAAAATATTTAAATTTGTAGATTGCGGTTTTTGTTTATAAATTTAGCGAGGAAGCATCGAAAAAGAGAAAGAAAGTTTAGATGATTTCTGAATTTTGCGGTCTTTTTTCGTTAGGTCGAAGTAATTGGAATAATGTTGAGAGAAGCTGGAAATAGCGAGGATTTGAAAAAGAAGTATAGTGAATATAGCGGAGATTTATATTATTGAGTAATTATTGAGACGAACGACAAGTATATGGCCCAGGCATATCAGATATCTAATCGTAAATCTCCTATAGTATTCTTAACTTCTTAAAAATTTTCCTTTTCTAAATTTTTTTTAAAAGTTTTAGCAGCTAATATAGCCATATTAAAGCCATGTTCAGTTTATAATTGAATGATTATTGGAACGTTGCTATCGAAAGGGATTTTCGTGGAGTTTTATAAATTTTCAACGTTTGATATATCGAAGGGTTTGTCTCGTGCAGTAATGGGAACAGCAAAACATCGAACACCGATTACAATGAAAATCAATTCGCCACAACTGCAGTTAATTTTAACTCCAGAATTACGAATTCTAGAGAATTATTTTAAAAGCAACAATTTTCAATTAAGGTTTCCCGCTTTTTATTCATTAAATTGCTCATAGTAATTATTATTTTTGTTTTAGTTAAGGTGAGCCTAGCGAGCCATTTGAGAATAGAAATACAAGTGCGTTCCCAGCGTGTTCCCAATTTCATGCTTATTTTAACTTTCATTCCACTTTTTAACAGTGAACAGTGTCGAAGATTCTTTACTTTAATCGAAACAACATACCGTTTTACCATTTTGGCCCTGGCAAAATTAATTTATGAGATTATTTTTATAATTTATACATAAATTACCTCTTTTTAATTTAGTTTAGAATGGTTTTTAATTGATATATTGGTTTTTTTCGGTTATACGATAGGAAAGGTTTCTTGCTTATCACTGGAAATTCACCTGTAATATGCTTTATCATAATAGCGCATAAAGAGCCATCCGTTGAAATAATTTATCAGGAGAATCGATTTTGGATGGACTTAATTATTTAAATAGATTCTTAAATTTTTGTTTATCTATTCAAAACCACTTTTATTCAAGGAAATAGTTTCATACTTGAGCATTAATTAAGAATTATTTAATTAATTTTATTAAATTATAAGCTGTTGAGGATTGCTGGTGGTGCTGTCCGTGATCTCTTGATGGGAATGACTCCAGCGGATGTCGATTTTGCGACTGATGCCACACCAGAGCAGATGAAAGTTTGCCTTTTCTTTTGCAATTTTTGGTGATGATTTTCATTCCTGATGTTACCGAGTTACTATTTTCTCATTAGTTTTAGTTGCATATCTTATGTTACTAAAAATTTCTTCTGTTTGCAGGAAATATTTATGAGAGAAAATGTGCGAATTTTTAATAAAAAAGGAGAAGAACACGGGACGGTATCATGTCGAATCAACGATAAGGAAAATTTCGAGATTACAACTCTCAGGTAATTGTTCTTTCGTTTGCTTTTTAAATTTCCAATTCCAAATTTTTAATTTGTTAAATTTAGACCTTAATAGTTTTTACTTTGGTCTTACACAAGTTTTTTTGATTTTTTTATTTATTAGCTGTATTTATCAGATAATAGGAAAAAATGTTTGTAGAGTCGATATTTTGTGTGATGGACGTCGAGCCGAAGTAGAATTTACAACAGACTGGCAGCTGGATGCTAATAGGCGAGATTTAACAATAAATTCACTATTTTTAGGTAAATTTTGGATTTAACATTTCATAAGAACAGATTGCTTGTATATTTCACTTATTTATAGATACGGATGGTACGGTTATTGACTATTTTGGTGGTATTAATGATATCAATTTGAGGCGAGTCGTATTTGTTGGAAATGCACGGCAAAGGATTCAGGTGTTAATTATTGGTGGTCACTTGTTGAAACTAAATATTTCCGTAGATTACTGGAAATTTTAAGCAACTTCAGAAGATGAATCGCTGCTACAATATTATTTTTAATTTTGGACTTCTTTAAAGATTTATTTGATTTATTTTTATTTAAACTCCTTCCAAATTTTTTAAATGATAATTTGTAATGAAATTATTTTAGAAGATATTATCATATAATAACTCCTTTCTCATTTTAAACTTTTTTGATAATCACTCGTTTAAGGAAGATTATCTGAGAATACTTCGCTATTTTCGATTTTTCGGTCGTGTTGCATTGTCATGTGATGCGCATGATGAATCAACGCTTCAAGCAATTATCGAAAATAAAGATGGCCTGGATGTAAGCATTTTCAAAATTTGCAGAAAATTGCTGCCAGTAGAATGATAAATTCTTGTTCTTAGGGGGATTGTCTCACTTGCTTATTCAGTCAAAGTCCGATATTTTTTTTTTCATTTTAAAATGACTGAAATATGATTTTTCGAAGTATGGCTTATGAACGTTTTATGCTTTAGAGTGTCAGTGGAGAACGAATTTGGTCAGAGCTGAAAAAAATTTGTGTTGGTCGTTTGGGTGGTGAAGTTGTCACGATTATGTTGGAAAAGTGCCATTTATCCTCTTTGCTTGGTCTTCCTCCCCACTGTGAGAAGCGTCTAGCTGAATTTCGTAAAATTTATGATTCCAATATTGATCGCTTCGTCCAACCAATGACATTGATCAGTTCACTATTTTCGAATCTGGACGATCTTAACGTCTTTCATTTAAGGTATTATATTTTTAAAAATTAAAACTATTTAGATAGTTGTTAATCTCTGAAAATTGTTTATTTTCTTATCGTTAACTCATTCTAATTCTAATTTAATGTTATTGTTTTATTACGAAAATAAATCACTATTTTCTTTTGATCACTGGGTCCATATTTTTTCATAAATTTTAATTTTTTTATTTTTAAATAAAGAATTTTTTTAAGATGTAAATTGTCAAATATTGAAAGATTGTTAAGTCAGTTTATCATTGAAAAACGTGATGAAATGATGAAAACTGACCGCTCATCGAAAGTTTTTCACGAATTATTATTGGATTGTTCCGGGCCTGGATATGGTAAGGTGAATTTTGTTTTCCTCTATTTCTGTTTTTGATATGGTTGGGAGAATCGTCAATTTCCAGAAAAGATGACTCTGGATAGACGTACGAAGGTTTTGGAATTGGCGAAATATTGTATGGTGAATAATGCAGTTCTTGAAGAGCTTGATAACTGGCATATTCCGGAATTTCCAGTTAATGGAAAAGATTTATTAAACTTTATTTCCAGCGGTCCGATTATGTCTGAAGTTTTAACCACTTTGTTCATAATTTGGAGAAAGGTTTTTTATAGCTGAATTTACTAAAACTGTTTTGCTTAAGCGTTAAATATGCGAAATTAAGAGAGAGAAAATTATAAATAATAAATTTATGACAGTGCTTAATGCATATACTGTTTTATATTTGATATACCGGTTAGATAATGCGTGAGTTCAAATATTTTTAGCATAATTGCAAGTTGACTAAAAATGAACTATTAAATTTGTTGACTGAAATGGGTATCGTGGAGAAATGTTGGAATTCATACAAAGAAAAACAGTCAATTAATCGTAAAGTGAAAAAACGAAAAAGCGATAATGAAAACTCTGGATAATGTTCCAAACAATGTGAATTATTTTTAATTTCGTTGGAATTCTTTCATTATTTGTTCATCGCTTTTCGTCGTTCTATCTGCTGATTTTATCAATCTTTAGGTTCGGTTTTTAGTCGATATTTTAGACTGTTTTTTGTTAAACATGACTTAAACATAGCAAAAAATTATTTTGCCTGTACTTTCGTTGAATCAGATTAATACTGTATATAATTTAGCTATATTAGTATATGTTTATTAAGCTTCATGTATATATATATGAAACTCGTATGCCCAATGAAAACGTGGATAGACACGGTTGAAATAAGTTTCGAACCAAGTGGAGAAATAAATGGCTTCTGTTGCTTTCAGATATGGCTCCGGTTCGAGAACCTTTGCAGCCAGCGTTCTAATGAGTAATGAGTAATGATATGAAAAAAGGGAAAAGTACCAATAAAAAAGAATTGCAGGCATAACTAAAATATGATGGAATTTCACATTTCACATTAATATGGCATATATTTACTATTGTAACATGTGTATTATCTATATATATATATATATTCTTGTTAAAATATTTACTTAGTACGATGACCATATTTGCTTTATCTTGGGAATTGTATTTTGCCTAATATCATGTTGAATGAAATTTATCATAATGAATATATTTCGAAAAAATTTTAAAACTTTCCTTTATCGAATCTGAAAAAAAATGAAATCGTAGTAAATTCGCATTCTCATTCGTCCAAAGTAATCTAATGATAGATTAGTTTGCCAAAATCTGAAAATTTTAAAAAAAAACAATGTGGAGAAGATTCAAGAATTAGGGCCAATAAGCAATAAGAAAGCAGCATTCGTAGTAAAGAATGATAATTTTAAAAATACAAAGGAGTGTCGATTGATCCGGTTTACAATAGCGGTTGAAACATAAAATTGTTTTGAACATGAAGAAAGGTTTTGAGTAATATGAGTGCTAATAAAGATGGGGGATAGATTCATGGATTGGTTGCTAAAGTTGGGTTTTCTTCGCTTCCTTTCTTCTTTTCTTGGCATATTTTTCAATATGTTGAGGAGTTGTTGCTTGTTCATTTGAAAGTCATTCTTAATGGGGAAATTCATGAAAAACATTTGTTCTAAAATCCGATCAAAATGCTTGTCGGAGACTATTTTAAAGGAGAATTACAAACCTTTTTCCAAAGATCGAATAAGGTTAATCGAATTTGAAGAACATTTGTGTTCTTCAAAGAGATTCTGTGTGCTTGCATAAGTATTATTTTAGTGCTTTTCAGGAGACTGGAAAGTAAGGAACTTCCCAATTTACTAACTCGCTGAATACGTCGTCATTTACCATAACGTACTTTGCAAGTTCAATAGCATTGTGGCGAATCTCGCTTATTTTATCTAAAAATAGTGTGCGTGAATTTCATGCTAGTTGCAACTCGGCATAAAATTATAACACCAATGTTTTTATTTTTATAAAAACATTTATTTTTAACACCAATCACCCATTTATGGTTTAAATAATTGCATTGACTATATGGAATGGGATTATGTATTCCTCCAATGAATCATATGATAGTAGAAGACCTATAAGGTGGGTCACCAATAGCACTCGGATTTCACTTTTAGAGTGTTCATAGTACAAAATGATAACGATAATAATATTTTAGTTCCAGATTTAATCCCGTCAGGATCAGGAATCGAATCTATGATGCTTTGGCCTTCTCTCTATTATTTTTCTCTGTTATTGGCAAATCGATGGGAAGAATTCGGATCTATCTTATGTAGTAAATCCTCACAAAAAACCGAAAAAAATATCTATCAAAATTAAAACAAAATTCGTTTTATTTATTCTGGAAGATATACTGAGATGAAAGAAAATGAATTGCCTGTAGCAGAATTCGCTGAGCGCAGAACAAAATTTTTAAAGGCATCCAGTGAACGATCTGTTTCCATTATTTCATCTCGTTCCATTAAAATATATTGCGATAACTTCTTTGAAGGATTTGGTATGCAACAACTATAGAAATAAATAAATTTTAATTTTTTTGCAAAGTTGTTAAAAGGTTTAAAGAAGAATAAATCTGAAAGCATTAAAACGACGAAAATAAAATTAATGAATAACGATAAAAATGTAATAAAACACAAAAACACAAGTAGATTAACAACTACAGTGCTCTCCCATCTTTTTCCGTCCTTTCTTCGGGCATCAACGATTAGTCCGATTCAAGAATTCAAGAAAAAGAAGATTAAGATTAAAGTTAACACCAGTAATAAATTTGTACCTGAATGTTTTCCTTTGCGCTAGCGACGAATTGCAGCCGCCTTAGCTTGATATCTTCAATGCCACCAAAATAATCGACAACAGTGCTATCCATATCTGTGGATAAAATGTAAAAGTGAACGTATTATATACGGAAAAACAAGTATTTATCTTTGATCTGCTACTATAAAATCATCTAAATATAATGAAATGATCGTAAAATCTCGTCTGCTTGCACCAATCCGCCAATCATTTGTATATTCCTGATTGCTTGAACGACCATGCCTTAAAAATCGTACAGTCATAATCCAATGGCATTTGGTGATTAACATCGAAAAATTCATTTCACTGCATGTGGTATACTCCTATATACTCCTTCTTCATCATGCGGTTCTTCTGTTATTCTTGGCTTACACTATTATTGTTTAGACTGACTACAGCAGCTCCAAAAGAGCATAGCATTTCCAAGCCTTGCGATTACGAAAAAATTTATTACTAAACTACCATTTTAATCTAAACTGGTAAAATTGGATGGTTTTACCCACAAGTAGTGATTTCAAAGCTTTTGCCGTTAATTCTTAAATATATCCAAACCTTCCATCATGCACTTTTATATTTGCATCGGAAAGAAGTTTCTAAATATACATTTATGCAACAAAAACAAATGAAAATTCTAATTCTTTAGTCTATCGCTACTTATTTAAAACTAATAATATGACTAATAACTAAACTAATAACTAAAAAATTTCGCATGCATACTAAGATAGCAAGAAAATACTTCTGTTTCATGCGGTTTAGCATCAATTGAAAGGTCGATATCGGTCGGCATTACATCCATTAATAAATCGCGTACAGTACCGCCAACTATTCTGAAAAGAATATCATCTGAAATGTACAGGGATAGAAGAACGTCTGAAGTAAAAAATTCGAGCTTAGAGATGGAATGCAGGTTGATTTTGTTCAGATTATCGCCTCAGATGCCAAAATAAGAACAAATGATAATCGGAATTTGTATTTGCATTTATAATTTATAAAAAATTGAAATATTCTATTATTTGCTAATCAATTTGCTAATCTTTCGTTTACAATTAATTAATTTTTTTTAGTTAATCACTAACCGTAACTGAAAATTGTTGGTCTCAAATATTTCACGAATGAGTTTCATTTCTGGAGAATTGATAATGAATCTGAATTATTCCGAATCGATTTTCGAAGTAATTGGATCCATATTTAAGTGATACTCTTTGACATTCAGCGAATAAATTCTTTATTATTTAAATCTTTATTCTTTATTTGTTCTTTATCCAATATTTAAAAAATTTAAAATTCAATTCAATTTAAAAAATTTCGAAAAAAATGATTTTATTTCAAAATAATTATGATTTAAAATGATAAAAATGATAAAATTATTATATTTCTTACTTCCAAATTTTTTAAATTGAAGATGTTTTAAAAATATTGTACAAAATATGTCGTCAGAAACCACCTTTCGTATCATTTAGACCAGAGGAACATGCTAAAAATAGACATAACACGCGAACAGACATCTTAAATCCTCTGATAAATGCCGTCATAGACCCATCCAGTCAAACCTGGATAGATGCAGTCGGCAGAGAATTCGAATCCCTAACAATATATCAATTTATTTTGAAAAGTTGTTCTATAAGTTTCAGTTGTGCTGTAACTAGACTGAGAGGCCTTGTAACCATTAAAACAAGCGTGGCCATTAATAATACCGGTTGCCTGAAGAAGTTTCTTTTTTAGCAACTATAGTCTAATCGTCGTCTAAGGTGTTATCTTCCTTAATTTTAACAACAGAAAAAACAAGCCTGTCGTACACAAAGATTAATATTTTTCTAAAGTCCAGAATTATTTTGGAACAGATATTTTGGAAATTTTGGAAATTCTTTTGATAATAAATGTGTGTAAAAAAAAGAACTGAAATAATTGATAAAATAAAAGCGCGAAAAGATCCAAATAAGTGGTAAATTATAATTTCGCGCTATCTCATTGAATTGATCGTGTAATTGACTCGCACCGTTGATGGTTTCATTGGTTGTGCTGGTGGCAACGATCCAGCAGTTGAATAAGATGAATTGAATAATTCCAGTGCAGCTTTATTTCATTTTATTGTATGAAATAATGGATCAAATTAGTTCGAATTCGAGAATTGATAGCAAGGCTTGAATTTAAAAGGGCCCGAAAATATTTTTGGAAGCTCAGTTCACTTAAATTGAATCTAAATGATTAATTTTAAAAGTTTTGAACAAGATCTGAAATTCTGCGCGATTTTGCTATAATTCTACTATAAAGGCCCGAAATTTTAACTTGAATTCTGCCAAAAGAAGAAAATATTTTCATGAAACTTTTACGAAACCATTTGTAATATTTAACTGTTTTCCAAATAATAATAACCAAAAAATTTTTTGGAAATGTCTTTGCGTACCGCGCTTGACATTAGTTCATAACTTGGAATTTTACTCTTTTCTTAGCTCGGTTAAATTACACATTGACAATGAAAGACAGAAAAATAAAAAGTAGAGAATAACGAAAGCGAAAACTGGAAATAAACTTTATCCAAACAATAGCACGCAGATTTACTAGGAACTTCCTGAAAGCCAGAAAATATTGTTGAATTAATCTTAAAGAATTTAAGAAATAAATAGCCATGCTTCGGTTATGGTCATCTTTTTATTAACAGATTTCTTTTTTCTTGGAATATTTTTCAGTGCCGCGAGAAGTTCTTTCTTATTCGCTTGATAATTATGCTAAATTAGAAATTTATATTAAATTAATTGCCTGCATTTGTTTTGCAGTTTCAGTTGTTCCTGCAAAAAAGTGGAGGTTTACGCTAGAATCTATTTCTGCTGACTACTAGTAAGGTTAAAAATTTTTTAGCACCTTGAAATTACTTGGCAATACTGGCAAAAATAAGATGGGTCGTCGTCACTGCACTTTTTTTAATAACAGATCTGCACCCGTCAGAAAATTTATTTTATGTATTGGAAAAAAAAGAACTGTAAATCTTTTCCTAAAGTCTGTATAACTGGAATCGAAACCGAGTCATATTGGACAAATCAATTCTTTCCGCAAAAATGAAAGCTTTAAGTGCTCTGTTGGTGATGGGAAAAAGAGCAAGCTGGTATATATACAACCATTGTAAATAGACTTCGTCACTTTCCAAGTATGTTTGGCGAGTTCCAAAGCACTTGTGCAAATAAATTGAAATTCTTCCAAATAAACATACGGTTATGAAATTAAGATTACCCATGTTGCAGATAGATGGTAGATTTAGAAAAAGTCCTTCAGACATGGCAAACGATTTTCACATTTCAATCGCTTCAACCGGACTGTCTGTTCAGAATAAATGATAACGTGCTTTTCGCATGATTGGTTAAGTAATATCTGAAAGAAAATGCATCGAAAAATTTTGGTGCATTTCAAATAAAAAGCTGGTTGGTTTAATGCTTGAAAGATGAACATGAAATTACAAGAAAAGATTACAAGAAAAAATTACAAGAATAGTCCTTTTAAAAAATACATCGATATCACGTATTTGTAAATAAAACAGTAAAAAGATGACCAATGAACGGATTGAACGGCCAAAATTAGACCAAAGAGGATTTTTCGTAGTTCATTGCACCGATTTTCACAACCTTCAGGAAAAGCAAGTAATCCGTCCAATTCACATAATCGGTAAAACCTTAACATATCTATCGCATTTCTTCTAGTTCTTTCCAAAGTCGTAACTTGCAAAATTTCTATATAAATACAAATACATATATTTAATATTTTTAGCGTTTTTCTAAATTTATTAATGAAGAAATTTCGAAAATTCGGAAAAAATTATGATATTCGTCTATTCTAATTATCAATAAATTAAATTATTTTTTCTTTGCACTAAATTTTTCAGCTTACTTTTAATTTAATTTAAGATTTTCGAATCGCTTCAAAGTTGAATTTTCGAGCAAAGCTCGAGGAGGACAATTCATGCGAAAAATTGAAAATAACGGATTATATTAATATATATAAATCTCGAATAGAATCTTGAAGAATCATTAAAATATTTTTAGAATTTTTTATTACTATAAAAATTGTTCACCTGTAAAAAAACTTTATCGTTGAATACTCAAAAAACTAAAATTTTAAACTTCATTGGAGTCATTGCAATTCTTTTGCAAATAAATATTCACTACCAAAAAGATTTTTTTGAGATGAAATGGGTAAAGAAACTATGGAGAGACCGACCAATTACTATAGGCTATGGTATCCATTCATTTTCCTTTAGCACTTCGAAAGGCATTTACAAGCGAATCCTTAATCTTTCTTGAGAAACGTCTGGAATATCCATTAGTGAATAAATCATAGGTAACCCATCATTTCTGGCTTAGGCTCTCTCCACTAGCTGTACGATGAAAAATTTTTGCAAAGTTTCACTCGGGGACGTTCTCGATTTTTAATGATTAATTTGCTTAAATTTCAAATTATTAAAAAGATTAACACTATAATTAGCGTTAAAAAGCAAATATATGTAAAGGTTTTTTTCTTGTCTGGATAAATTCTAAACGTCTTCGCTTGATCTGCTTGATGAGAATTCATCTATTATTACTCATCCTAAGTACATTGGCTACAAAAATTTTATTTACTTGACAGCCAATCATTGGCATAGTTTTAAAAAATTGCAATGTCTTAAATCTTTTTTGACAGCATCAAAGTTAAAACCTGTTATACACGAGCTTCGTCCTCTTTTTATGGGCTCTCTGGAAAAGATTAAAGTCTACCTGCCGATGAAAACATCAAGAACTACGTGTGCACTTGGAAGAAGAAGAATTGCTTTAATATTTTTTAGCTTTGCATTAGTTGTAAGACCTATATTATGGCTTTTGATATGGCTTACCTATCAAAATATCGCGCACAACACTTCCTATCATTCTAAAAAAGAAATTTGAAAAAGATTAAATTCAATAAGAATAAACAATATGGAAGAAAAAATATAGAAAAATAATTTAAGACAAGGTTGTATTCTCATAGATCATGATATTTCGTAGTGGGGTTCCAGAATTTTCGTCGTCTTTGAGTAATTGTAGTTTATATGAACGATAGTTAGGGTCATCGCGAAACCCATCTCTGCCTATGCAACTTTTCACGATATTCAGTGAGGCAAGCCAAGCCAGGAATAATGATTCCATTTGAAGAACTACGGTTTATAAACAAATTAAAAATTGCCGTAGTTGAAAAATTGACAAAGCTCTATCATTCCAGGACCAATGACGATGGGATAGAATGTTTCCGATTTTTATTTTAGTTGGAACGATAGTTTTACGAGCCATTTCAAGTATTATGTTGCGATTTTCAACGAATGAATTCAATTTTCCATAGATTTATTAGAAATAAATCAATTTATTTCTGAGTATACGCCTGGCTGCTGTTTTTGATTTAGTTAATTTCAAACTTTTTAATTAATAGCTTACAGCAATTTTCTGCGATTAGAAGATTCTTTAAAATCTGCACAATAAATATGTGATATTGATATGTGTTTATAATGGACCCTTTTCAAAAACAAATCATTTTAACATCCACACTGTCGACTGTAAATTTGCAAAGATCATTTAAAATTCATAAAGAAAGAAATTTCATAAAAATTCACCATTTATTAACTAAATTCCTTGCTTGATTTGAAGCAAGAAAATAGGCAAATAACGTTGATAGGGAGTCCTGCGAGAATCCTACTTACTATATCGACCTTGGGCACCACCCAGATTTTTCGAGGGCATTCCTGCCAGAGATGAAGGCCTAACCACTATGCTTCGAAACAATAACCTAGCTGCTAGAACTGCTAGAATTCGGCACAATTCGGCACACACTCCTTTGATCGTTTTTCTCTTTTCTTTGAATAAAATTTTTCAGTTGTTAATGAATAGTAAATATATTTAAGAAATATTACCCAAAAAATGAAAAAATCTAAAATCAAAAATTAAAAAGAATACTGAATAGAAAAAGAATAAAATTTGTCAATATTAGGGTTGGACGACTGTGCAATAAAACCGTTTAAACCGTTTAATGCACCACGTTCATTAGCAAATCCCATTAAAATAAAATGGTTTGTTTAGCAATATCTGCAAAAAGTGATCAATGAAAAACTTTGGTGCAGATGCGTGGTCTTGCTTGCCTAATGCCTGATTCGAAATATTTCAAAGAAAAAGTGGACACAATTTCTTCTTATAGTTTGTGGGCACATTATTGATTGTTTGCTGATCAAATTCAGCAACTTATAATTCATGAAGTGATAAGAGCAGTCGGATTAATTGGGTGGTTAAGGCTCAAATGATAATTATATTGAACGTTTCAATTCTTTAATATTTATTTGCTACCAATAATCAGTAAAAAAAATTTTTTCGCGTCAAGTTTTTCAAATCAATCATAATTTTTTTAATTTGAAAACCTCATGCTTCATATGAAAGTTCCACCAATACCTCAGTATTAAATATTGAATATTTTTGTAATATATAATAATGTCTATAATATTATAATATTAATATTATCATAAATACCTTTACTAGCCTATTTTCAGATACTGCATTGGATTCAAACGGCGTGCTTGTTAGCTAATGGAACCAACCGAACCAGAAATGTTGTAATGAGTTGTTAGTTAATCAGTTAGAAGAAGAAGAAGTATAATAATATTTATTTGTCAAAATGATATGTTTGAACAGTTACCTAGATTTCACGAATTGTTGGAGTTATTTCCTTATCAAAATTTAAGATAATTTTGGAGAATTAGAAGATACATGATGTGGGTAAATCATGCTTATTTTTTCCCTGTTCTCCAGTGGATTTGTTTATTGATGTGGCAGAAAATTTTCTTACTCTCACCATTACTAATTAAGTTATTAATTAAGTTAGCTAGCTGGCAAGAAGTTTCCAAGATGCGTGATCTGAAATATGCTTTATATCCTTCTTTAGATAGCCGCGTTCACTAATCACTAGATTATCAGTCCTAATTATGTGCTTTGCTTTGAAAGCTTAAAGTTCAATTTAATTATAATTATAATTTAAATATTTACGATGCTTTCTTCATGGTTTTAATATTAAAATATTAAATAATTCTGAAAAATTTTTGAAAAAAAAGCTTAAGGCTCAAAGAAATTAAAAAATACTCTTCTGAAGTAAATCGTTGAGATAAATCAAAAAACTTATTAAAATAGAACTATGGTTTTGTCATCTTCGTCATACATTTTTTTTTTTAAAATGACTGAGTATTTTTATAGTTTTATTAGAAATATCACCTATCGTCAATGCTAAAATTATTTGGAGGTTACCCATTATCACTCAAGTTAAGGAGGATAGGCCAGGCCTGGATAAGGCCCACACGAACCCTTAAGTCTGAATGGTTAATTCGACTCATAACGTGATGACGGCTTTCATATGGTAAATTAAAAAGAATGCGAGGCTATTCCGAAACAAAAAATATCTCACTAATATTTAACAAAATATTTATAATATTATAAAAATATATTTAGTTTCTGATATTTTAACATAACATGCCAAAATACGATTTAATTCTTTCTCCTGAGATTCACAGTGATAAGGAATAGAGCGTAATTAAATAACAACAGGCAGGGATCATTTTAATGAAAGTTTCATTACTGGAATCCAAGTGTTGGAGTCCAAACTGTGCTGCTAGGCTTATGAAAAAGCAACGTATTGTGCAAACTCGCAGCTTTCTTGATTTCTGTTGTGTGCGATTCGATTTTTTAGACACTCATATAGTTAGACAAAAAAGATATAGTTGGTTTTTGGGCAAAATGCAGTTTAATACAGTATCGCTGAATTTCTGCTTTTATATTTTATATTCTTAATTATTTTTATTTGTTACAGCGCAATTAATCAAAATATTCTCAGTGGAAAGCAATGAAGTCAGTTCAACAATTCAACACATTTTACAATGAACAATGAACATTTCGAATTAATAGTTGAATAAATTTTTGTAATTTTGACTTCAATAATAATTCAGTGATATTTTTCGTAATCTTCCGCTGAAACCTCTAAAATTCGGGATTTCGTCCAAGTCGATCGAAAAAAATTTTGAATTTGCCATAATTGCCCCGAAATTTCCAACAAATTTATATTTCATAATTTTTGTATTTTAATGAAAAGGTTTTTTCGGATCGCTATAAATAAATAATATAAAATAATAAATGAACAAAATACATTATATATATATATATAAAATAATACATTATCAAAAAATTGCGCCTTCTAGCTTTGCATTAGTTGTAAGAGAATATGGCTGATCCACCAGTAAACCGCATACAATACCTTCTACTCTTGCGAAGATAGAATTTTGAAATAAAAATTATGTTCAATTCAACAAAAAATATAGGAAGCTTGAAGTTCAAAATAAACTATGAACAAATAGCGATTGGCCTTTATAGGTTGCATTCCACCAAATCAGTAATGTTCAATTGTTTCCAACATTCTGCTGGTCCTTGTGGCTTTATGGCAAAATTTGCCTGGTGGATAAGCCAGCGGATCGAATTTAGAAATTGTGCTATTATAAAAAAAGCTTTTTTATCATCAAATCAAATCAAATCAGAGGAGAAGTAAATTAAAAATTATCGTTGTTGGGATATTGGGGTCCTTTATCACCGAAAAATTGGCAAAGCTTCACCATCTCAGGACTTTTGATAAAAGAACCGAGCATTTCCAGATGGATTTCCTTTTCATTCGTGACCTAATAGCCTTATAAGCGATTCTAAGCGATATTTTATTTTTATAGTTTATAAAGTCTTTCCACGAATAGATTAGAGTGACTATACAAATTTTTCACAAAAATTTGTAGTAAATTTATTGTATTAACTATGCTCGAATAGGCCAATTTTTCAAATTATAAGCTGTAATCCCCATAAAATTTGCTAACGATAACTTTGTGCAGAAATGAATACCTATGCCACCGATCCAGTGATTAAGATGTACCACGAGGATTTTGAATTTTGTTAAATATTAGTGAGATATTTTTTGTTTCGGAATAGCCTCGCATTCTTTTTAATTTACCATATGAAAGCCGTCATCACGTTATGAGTCGAATTAACCATTCAGACTTAAGGGTTCGTGTGGGCCTTATCCAGGCCTGGCCTATCCTCCTTGAGTGATAATGGGTAACCTCCAAATAATTTTAGCATTGACGATAGGTGATATTTCTAATAAAACTATAAAAATACTCAGTCATTTTAAAAAAAAATGTATGACGAAGATGACAAAACCATAGTTCTATTTTAATAAGTTTTTTGATTTATCTCAACGATTTACTTCAGAAGAGTATTTTTTAATTTCTTTGAGCCTTAAGCTTTTTTTTCGAAAATTTTTCAGAATTACTTAATATTTTAATATTAAAACCATGAAGAAAGCATCGTAAATATTTCCAATATTTAAATTATAATTATAATTAAATTGAACTTTAAGCTTTCAAAGCAAAGCACATAATTAGGACTGATAATCTAGCCATTAGTGAACGCGGCTATCTAGAGAAGGATATAAAGCATATTCAACCTAATAGATACAATGAATGCAATAACTTATGTTCAGTCGAAAGCAAACCTATATACTTCCAAAAGCGTTGAAAGGTCTTAATTCCACTAAAGTATTCATTACATTTGTAATTTAATTGTGATAAAATTTTTTATTTATTAAAAATTTTTTATTTATTAAAAATACCACACTCTTCTATTTGCAAAGAGTAAGTAAAAAATGAAAAAAACTTAAAAATACACCAATATATATACACCAATATAAATAGAAAAAGAAATAAAACCACCAAGAATAAAAATTATAATAGAAGTATTAAAAATGCTACCCTCATTGAAACTTAAATTTCACAATAAATATAAAACTATGAATTTCAAATTTTAGAATTTCTTCTTGACTAGTTGTTCCAGTCTTCGGATACTTGAATCTCCAATGCTTTCGAGCGTAGAAAGTGCTAATGACTGCGACGCTATAAAGGGGATTTTTCCTTCAATAATCAAATGATCGATCTCAGAAAATCTTTATATATTTTGATGTCGTAAAAATTTTAATAATTTAAACTAATATGAATCAAACCATTTCCATCTGAAGGATTTTGACTCTCGACCCGTGTTTTATACAATTGAATAATATTAGCCTGTTCCTGCCGGCGTAATGCCTTCATTTCAAGTATTTTCTGAAGTTCTGAAGAATCAGAATCTGGCATAAGACGAGAAAAAGCGTTAACAAAGTCTTCTGGATTATCAGCTTCGGACATAACTATCTAAAACTTAAAAATAAAAAGTGCTTGTGGAACATGAATGCAAAAAATAAATAAAATATTTTTTCGTTGAATATTACTAAATAAAATGAAAGAAATGAAAACAAGAAATTAAAATACGCAGAGACCAATTAATTAATGAAGAACCTTCAAAATCATTTCTGCTTTAGTCATTATCTTAACAATGATGTTGATATAAACAGTAGGAGGTTTTACGCTGACTGATGATTCAACACATGGCATTGAAAGTAAGAATGTTTTCAAAGCATGAGTATCCAGAAGCAACTGCTCAGCACCAGTAATACCCATCGGACGACATCTATAAAAACATTGGATCTTAATCAACCTATAAAAGTTTTTATAAAACTGGCTAATAAGATGGATTAATCTGGCCATATATACCTAAAAAGAGCGCCCAGAAATTTATTAACCAACTGCGTCGCTAATTTTAGGCAGAAATGTGCAAAATATTTGCGACGATCTGCAAAAAAATCTCGAATAAGTGGCACATTCGTACGTAAATGGTTACGCATGGATACAACATACGGCGATTCATCTCCAACATTTTCAACATTATTCCAACTGAAAAACGATTATTTTGTTAAATAAATTCCCAAATTAATGTTTGTGCTTTCGAAAAAAATCAACTAATGGGTCAAAATTTCATGAAAACATCCTAATTTAAAAAATCATTAAATCAGCCTCATTTCTCTCCAAAATTTCCATGGATATCCTCATTTCCATTACATCCATTATATCCTTACAATATAACCTTCGAGCCTTCCATACTGTAACTTAACAAGATCCAGTAAATCGCGAGTATATAGTTTCGTTTTTATGGTGATTTTGTGATTTATAAAGGTTTCATCAACCTGAATAATGCATTTCTAGCTGCCGTTATTAGAGTTTTAATTTCGTATTTTGCCCGACCATTTTGCATTATAGTGGATCCAAGCTATTATCAGATAACAAAAATAGGTATTTTATCAGCTTCTTGATGAGACGAAAAGACTTTCTTTTTATTTACATTAATCCTGAGTCTGATTCTTGCTGCAGTTTCTGATACATTATTTAGTATTACTTGCATTTCGTTATAAATGCCAACAAAAAAGGATTACATCATCAGCATAATCAAGATCTATGATATGATATTCTGGACTAATAAACCTCTTAAACCTTATAACCTTATAAACCTCTTGAGTGCCGAGAAGTGTTGTCCTTGTCCATTATCCAGTCTATAGTTGAATATTGTAGGGGAAACAACACAATCTTAACGAACACCAGTTTTTATTCCGAAGGATTCTATCAGTTCTCCATATACACAGAACTGCGCTGATGTACGCTTATAAAATGCCTTTATGAGTCGAATGATCTTCTTTAAAACACTACTAAGTGCCATCATTCTCCAAAGCCCACTCTATCAATTGAACCGAAGGCAAGCGCAAAATCGATGTGCCGGTGGGTTGTGAATGGTAGGTTTGAATTGATGATCCAAGACCTTTATTATTGCAAATACCTGGTCCTGATTCGAATCCAGCTTACGGCGCATCCCGCTGCGTCCTACTGCCATAAGTCTATTGAATAAAAGGAGAAGCAAAAATTTTTTTTTCCGAGATGTCTAATAAGCTGATTCCTTGGTAATTATCGCAATATCTTGTCGCGTTTTTTTTCATTTTTTTCGAGAATCGAGAGCATTGCTTTGCTCCAGTCATCTGGTTATATTTCTTTCTCCCGTACATTTGCTGAAGGTGAGTTATGAAGGACGATGGACAAAATTTGAAGAATTCAGCCTGGGGACCAGCTTTCCGAATTTTATTGGCCTTAAGCTTATGGGTAACGGAGATTATTTTTTCTTCTGTTGGCAATACGCAATCACAAGCGTATAGTTCGACAAATATATCAGCTATATCCAGAGATAGTGCATGATTAAGTTTGGTCTCGAGTTATAGTCGCTTTATGAAGAAGGCGGAATAGCTTCCTATTGTCGCCTAATCGAGCCGCCGCCTCCATTCTTGAGGTCATGTCACTCCAATGGAGATTTCTGTCCAGCTGTACTGCTGTCATTACAAATCTTCGAAGCATCCGGTAATCAAGATTACTTGACATTCGTGCTTTGGCAGCTTTTTCAGATGGACAGTTGCTTACGATACCCAACTACCGCACTTCCTACTAGTATGCTCTAGCATGGAAGTGGCCGACTTTCCTTTAGTTTCAACTAGTATTCATTTGCCGTTCCAGAAAAGTCACTGATATTGTATTACTGAGATGAAAATTCAATGATTTTCAATGATGAGATGGAATTCAAAAATTCGGTTTGAAATGCGCTCATTGTCCCCGAATTTTTTAGTTTGGGATAGTTGAAGGATCTTGGGGAATGTTGTTTTTTGCGAGTTGTCAATTTTATGCGGATCTTGGCTCGGCCCATAACAAATCAGATTCATGAAGACTGCTTATTTCAGCGTCGCAATAGAAACGACTATCTAGCACGGAATTCTTCCAGTGGTAACTGGTATAATCAATCTGGTTGAAGTATTGGATCCAGGATTCCACGTGATTAGATGTTTTTTATGATGTCGGAAGCAAGAATTAGTAACGAAAAGTTCATGCTCTTCGGCATAATGAAGAAGACGTTCCCCATTGGCACACCGGTCTCCGATGCCATATTTGCCAATTGTTGAGGTCATCACGGCTGCATTATGATCTACGTGAGCATTCCAATCTCCGCCGAGCATCCGCTGATGATCGAAATATTGCAGAACTTACCTTTGAAACGGGCACAGGCCATACGGTTCTTACCAGTTTCCAAAGCGTAATGAGTATTTTCAGACATGACAATCGCTAAGCCATTTCGCTATGAGTTATCCGAAACATCACAATGACATAGTCAGTATCTCTGAATTATTCATAACTGTGGTATTTTTTTGTCAGAGCTTGATTCAATAATTACTCGAGAGCCGAAATGAGGAAGACGAACTTCCCACAAATAGGCGACATCCACACGATATTTAGAAAAAGTATAAGCAGTGGTCGCTTGGCTTGCAATGTCCTTAAGCATTCAAAAAAATTGATAGGTTTCGAGCAATTACACCGATCAGCAGATTTGTCAATTTTCCTTTTAAAATATAAGAAATTATTAATACTATTTTACGCCTGGATTGTATATCCAGTATGCACCACCGGGATGGGAGTATCATGTACGTTGGAGGACATGGATGCCGTGTCTAGAGCATCTGACATAAAATCACTAGAGCATAGAGTTGCAGTCCTCAAAAGACACTCGGATTTTTGGTATGACAAGTTTATTTTTATCGAAGATAAAGTAGAAAACTAAAAATTAAAAAAAAAAACGAATTTAAGAAAAGCAAAAAGAAAAAAAAAGTTATTATTTGAATCGTCTGAAGATTTCAATCATAATCAATAATCAATAACCAATGATTATCAATAATAATATTTTTTATATTTTAGTAGAACAGTTGAAAAAAGTTGACCGCTTATTTATTCATTATATAAGGTTAAAGGATTATTAGAAGAATTTGAAGGGTTCTGAGGAAATATCATGGCCTTTTTTTAGAGCTTAAAGAGAAGCTTCTGCCTTTTCGAAAGACGGACTTTTGAACACTTTAAAAATAAAAAATAAACATACTTAATCTTTGTCATTGCCTGGAGTGCTGAATCGCAAACAGATTCTATATCTTGGACAAGCACTGATAAAGCATTATTAGAAATACTATAAAATAGTTCCATCTCTTGACTAAGATCAATATTCTAAAAATCGAGTGATTATTAGTTATCGCACTACAATATAAACGAATAAATAATTCAGTACACCTTAAACTGACGTCATTAAATTAATACTAGATTTTTTTGTTATTTTCACCTGAACTTTTTGTTTTAATTTTTCTTGCAACTGCAATGTGGTTTCAGCGCACCAATCAGAAGTAGCCAAAATACAGCATGCGAAAAACTGTTGATCTGTTGTTAAACGAACCGTTATTTCGTCGCTTCAATGAGTCAAAATTAACTACTATAGAAGAAACAAAATTAACTATATAAAAAGATGAGAAATGATAAATATAAATATAAAAGATGAATAAAAATAAAGATAAGAAGGCAATCCTAAATTATAAATTAATTTACCGCATAAGTGTTTGTAATATAGAAGCTGAAGGCGACTGATTGGAAGATAAAGATGGTAAGAATGCAGTGAGACAGCCATGAGCGTAACCACGTAAACATTTTCTCAATACTTCCACAAGATTTCTAAATTAAAGCGAATTCGCAATATTTCGTTTTCCTACTAATTTTGATAATTTAAAAAACAAAAATTAAAAATAAACCTCAACAGTGCAACTGGATCCGAGGCTAATTTAGTCGATTCAGCAATAATTTTTTTAAGCAAAAGAAACATATCAGCAGAAGAAGGCAAAGGGTAAGCATGTGGAGCAGTTTCTCGAATAGGCCTTTCAGCACCACTCCTAATTCGAGTAACACATTCATCCAAGAAGTTGTCAAGATTCTTTTGCTGGGCCGACACAAAAACATCCATATAATTATCAAATATTACCCATATTACCTTTAAAAGCATTTTTACCAGAATGAAAAATTTTAAAATATTCCATTGCAATTATCACCAGTAAGATTCTCTAATCCGTAAAAACCTTACCTTCTCAAAGACAAATCCTTCCTTAGCAGGAAAACGCTTGCATAAAAGATTTTCAAACATTATCGTATGGTTTATAGCATGAGCCAATGTCTTAAAATCGAGTTCAGCACGACGTTTGGACATTATTCTTTCTAACATTCCCCTATATAATATAGCATTATGGTCGAAACTAAAGAGGATTATCTTGTCAATTTATTCAATTTATCAGGCTAACTAGATATTCCAAGTTAGTTTGATCAAATTTCTAAAGATCTTTATATAAAAAAACAAGCCTAGTCATTTTACAGTAACCCATCGTTAATCTTCTACCCATATCCCAATCGACTGGAAATACTTTAGATACACCAGATTTCTCGAATTCTGTCAATTTCTGTACGAACCATCGATATCTGAAGAAAAGAATTATTATATTCAATTTTATACTTTCAATATAATAAATATAAAAAACCCAGGTACAAAATTTAAAATTCTTCGAACAATTTTTCTGCTTCTAGAAAGCAGAAAAGCAGTGGCTTTAACGGGGATTTTTATCGTCTTAAACCTGAAATTACCGTAGTAATAATCTAATCTAAACCTCAAATCAATTTTATCAATCCATGCGATATTTTCACTTTCTCCATATAACACTGCATATTCAGATAGTTGATGATCGATAAACCAACGAGAAAATTCAATCTGAACATTTTCACCCAAACAAGAAGCAACTTTACACATATCAGTAACCGATGTATTGAGTGCTCCAGCCTTTCAAAATTTCTTTTGTATTTAAATTAAATATTAAAGTTCCAATTAAATTTCAATTAAATAAGTTAAACTTTAGTCAAATTTTATGTGCCTGGATATGAATGTTGCGCCCCTATAGCACCTCTATGCAAAATTCAAAATTAAAATTTTATATGCATATACATATATATTATATATATTTTAGGGTACAAGCATACAATATAAATCATGTGTTTATTTCTGCAGATATGTTTTACTCATATGTGTAACTAAAAAAGATGCGCAGATGAATATATATCTGCGTATTTGGTGCATGCACATCTATTTCACGCATTTATATGCAAGTGGAGGTATATACCCGCTTAGGTAGAAGATTCGTCGAAGATTTAATTCATGTATGCAAGTGCATCTGTATGATTATAGTATTGTATATGATTGAATAAGAATATATGTACATGATTGAATAAGAATTATTTAAAAAATCAAACATGTCCAATCTCTTGACATTTTTGTGGATAAAAATCTTGATTTTGACCTTCAGAACCACAGTGAAAAAATCCTCAAGAATACTTTTCTTCTAACAACTTTCACCAATACTGGCTCCACTAGCTACAAGAGTAAGATATTAAAAAGCGGCGTGGTCTAATGCCATCATCGACAGTAATAGAAACCATTCCTTTTTTTCGCTCGAGGAATCTGTAAAATGTCTTAGATAAGAGTGGGAAGATAACTTCTTAATATCCTCCACTCTCATTGGCCATATCTTACAGCCATATAGCAATATGATATAGTGATCGAACGAATCAAGGCTATATAGAAGAGGATTTTCGTTCTTATGGTGATTTCACGACGATGAAGGTTTAGCGCATTTCTAGCCGTGATCCGAATTGTATCACCTTTTTCCTGATAATTTGGTATTAGAATGGATTCAAGGTACTTAAAATCGGCCACTTCCTCAACCAGCAATGAAAAAGAGGCATTTTACCTTCTTCCACACAGGATCAAAAGACTTTATTTACATTAACCGTGAGTCCATTATCAATCACATTGTTGAATATTGTAAAGGAAAGGACACAGCCTTGGCGGACACCAGTTCATATTTCGAAAGACTCTGTCAGTTCCCCATATAAACAAATCTAGGCCGACGTACACTCATAAAATGCCTTTATAAGTCGAACGGCCTTCTCTGGAACACCGTCTCGTTACATCATCCTCCAAAATGTCACTCTATCAACTGAATCAAAGGCAATCGATGAAACATGTGACAGTGAGTTGCAAATATCTGAAGAGATGTTCCAATACCCTTCTTAACATGATATTTGGTCCGCAACCCGATCTGAATCCAGCCTGATTAGGGCGCATTCTGCTATCTCGTACTTCCATAAGCCTGTTGAATAAAACAGAAACAAAAATTTTCACTGAGACCTCTAATAGGCTGATTCCTCGACAATTGTTGCAATATGCCCTATCATCTTTCTTGAGAATTGGGAGCAGAATTGCTTTGTTCCAATCATCTGGTAATATCATCCGGTCTTTTTTCTATACTAGAGAGTATATTTGTTGAAGGTGCGTTGTGAAAGACGATGGATAACATTTGAAGAGTTTAGCCCGTTGACCATCTTTTCCCGTAGTCTTATTGGCAGCGTGTGGATAACGAAGATTATTTTTTCTTCTGTTGGAGGCCCACGATATGGTTGGGCGAACATATCATCTATATCAGTGGCAACAGATGGCACTTTATGGTTAAGTTTGGCCTCAAAGAATTCTTTCCATCTTATGAGGCGGTACTTAATACTTTTGATCGGCACGTCACTGCTGTCCCTTACCATTTCACTGATCGTTCTCGAGTTATAGTTGCTTTATGAAGAAGGCGGAATAGCTTCCTATTATCACCTAATCGAGCCGCAATCTCTATTCTCAAGGCCATGTTGCTCCAATAACAATTTCTGTCCCACCGTGCTACTGTTCGTTGCAATTCTTCGAAACATCCGGTAGCCAGGATCACCTGACATGCGTACTTTGGCAACCATATCAGAGAGCTGAACATTTGTTTCCGATGCCTCCCTACTAGTATGCCTTAGCGTGGAAGTTGCTAACTTTCGAAAACATTCCTTTAGTTTGAGCTGGCATTCACCTGCCGTTCCAGAAAAGTTACTGATATTGTACCACTGAGATGCTTCAAAAATTCTGTTTGAAATGCTCTCATTATCCTCGAATTTTTTAGTTTGAGACAGTTGAAAAATCTTGGGGGACTCTCTTTTCTGAGTTTGTCAATTTTATGCGGATCTTGGCTCGAACCATAACATGGTCAGATCCATAAAGATTGCCCATTTCCAATAGGAACGACTATCTAATACGGAACTCTTCCAACGGCGATTGACTAAAATATAATCAATCTGGTTGATGAAGTTGAAATTCCGCATAGAATTTATCTTTATTACGGTCTACCGACAAAATTAAAGTATAGACACTGATGGCCGTTAAATTAAACTGCTCAAAAATAATATAATTTTACATTTAAATCCGATCTAATTGGCTAGAATTATTAAAACTGTATGTAAAATAAATTAAGAGAACTCATTACTTTTTCATTTACACCATTAATTACTGGAATAAGTTTATGCCGCATGACGTGATTTGTGCATCAACTATTTTTAAAAAAATGATTAAATACCATCACCCAAGATATTTAATAGCTTTACAATATGCACGAAGTCTGACACCAGTATTATGTTCAGTTGGATTCGCAAATTTCGATATTGCATTATTTATTTATGTAATTCGTTTTTATTTGTATTATTTCTCTTTAAATTATTAGTTTTTGTCTTATTTCTATCGATATCATTAATTTTCTTTCATTTGGCCCTCATTTGTTGTTTTTAATGCAAGCATATGGCGCTCTGCCTGGTTGTTTTTGAAGTAAATAACGAAAGAGTGAAAATGCAAGGCGCTGGACTTAGATCCTTCTGTCATTATTTTTTAAGAATTTTTTAACTTTCGAATTTTGCCTTTTCCTGCAGTTGAATTAACTAACAATTTCTAACAATTAATTTAGTTTCATTAATTAATTTCTAACAGACGAAAGTAAAGGTAATGTCTAAGTTATCAAAATTATTTTCCAAATTCATAAAAAACTTATTATCAATCCTTCAATAAAAAAATTCACTTGGAATGAGTGCTTCAAATCTGCGACAATTTGAATAGCTAAGCGTTGCTTCAAACGTTCGAGTTGTTCGGCAACATTCTTGATTTGTTCTACTTCCATGTAAGAATCAAAAAGTTGTAAAACATTAAGAACAGCCGGTAACTGAGAAGCTATATCGCCGTAACGATGCTGTTCTGCCCATGTGTCTGAAAGCTTCGTTAAATATTGCAATATCAGGAAAAAAAGCACAAATAATATAAGTACCGAGAATTAAAAAATAAATATATTTGCAAAATAAAGTAACTCAAATTTATTATATCGAAATACTTGAACTAAAAAAATATGATTAAGAATTAAAAAATTAAAAATCTTTTGGAACAAATGAATATTTAAAAATAAAAAAAATAAAATAAATGAAATAACAAAGCAGGATTATCAAACAATTTAAATAATATTAAATATTAAAAATTTACGGAGTGAGTTAATTCCCGTAAGTAAAATATGCAAATGATGTAATGCTTTTATGGAGGCTGTAAGATTTCTTTTTGCTACATCAAGTTGCTTGATATCTCGTGTCATCTCTTGCACAACGCTTTCTGATGATTGCGTCTTTAAGCGTATTGAGCGTACCCTTTCTTCAAGCTCAGCCATTGCCATATGAGCCTGAAAAATTTATTGAATTTGCCTAAAATTCACATTAAAATGGCTCAAATACAAGTAAATACTATACTTGTGCCAAAGCTGCTTCACCTTCAGAGCCTGCATTACCATGACTTTCAACTAGTTCTGTAAGTTCTTGATCTAATGATAAAATTTGATTATCAATCGCTTTCATGACTGAATCCAATTGGGATAACGACTGTTCTGTGGGAAATAAAACATTTATTTGCTCCACAACATCCATATCAGCTCGACATAATTCAGGTAGGGGAATTTTTTCAATGACTGATAACACCTAAATAAATTCGATTATTATCACCTTATATATAAAAAAAAATTTTTTTCTTATCCTCTTATGCTCATCCTCAATCTCGGATCCTCTATATATTTATTTATTCCGTTATTCGGCTTCTAAATACTCTAAACACTGCATTAAGCACTCTAATTTTTTTAAGATAAACTCACTAGCCAACTTACGCGACTGACCAAGGAAAACAAGAAAAACTTAGATGAGCCTACAATCATAGTTCACATCCAATGAATGGAACATGTCATCAGATTGAATTCCTATGAGCCGCAGCAATAACGACATATATTTTGAGAACTGGAGTCACTGCCACTGCTGGCACCAGGCTCGCTCTCTCATAGATCCTTGTTAATAGGTTTAAATTGTACCCATTCCGATAGCTGACTTCAATGAGAACGGTTTCTTTTTTGTCACCACCTTCTCTTGCTAAAAGTGGATAATTCGCGTGCCTGCTGCTTTCTTGGGAATAGTAGTTCCCTCTTTCCTTCCCCCTTCTCTCCTTATTCGAATTCGAATCCTTATTTTCCATTACCCATTACAACCATGGTAGGCACATAAACTACCATCTAAAGTTGATAAGACAAATACCTGATAGATATGTCGCCGATACTAGACCACTATCAGCAAAGCTATTCCAACTAATGAACCGTATAAAACTCGACTGGTATTAGTCTAAAAGACGCGCTTATCAATAAAAAGAGCCTTGGTGCATATATTCACTCCAGAAACACCATAGTTCACCATTTAGATAAAATCAACAAATATATAAAATCAAATATATAACAACTATATTGAACCGTTCGTACTTTCACCATTTAAAACACTAAGAACTTTACTTGACTTAGCCTTTGAAATAATTATATGATCACCGACAGAATCAATCGCGGACGAGTGGTTGTATATGTGTGTATCATAACAATACATTAATTTTCTTTCTTATAGATTATTAGCAGCATCATATATAAAAAAATTTTTTAAAGATTCCCTCATCCGTCAGAACGGCCTTTGGCCACAGAAGTATAGGTGAGTCAACAGCACCACCCGGATTTTTGAACAGATTTAGGGCAGGGAGTAGAACGGTATCGGCGCTCCTAATTAAGCAACAAACCACTCAGCCATTCCTGCCCAGTTAAGAAACCTTCCTTCTCATTTTTCCCTTCTTCTCCTTTTGGTTTTTTAGTTTTTATTTTTGATAAGACTTTTTTATTTTTGTTGAGTTTTTTGTTTTTTAAGAATGTATGGTATAATTTTGAAAATTTTGCTTGGGTTTTGCCTCGTTTCTTTTTGTATTTTTCTGGTACTTCCTTCGTTTTTTTGACTTTGAGAGTGATTGCTTAATGAAACGAGATAAACGAGATGCTTTTGCAACTACAATGGCTATAATGGTTTTTTTTGTTTGATTGTGTAAGTTTAATACAAAGTACACCATCGCAAGAGAGGACCTTACACCTAATTTCAACTACTAAATTTGCCAACAAATAAAAAACAACTTTTAACGCAAAAAATTAACTTAATTAACTGAAAAATTTTTACACAAGATCCACAAATAAGATCCAAACTATCAAAACCACGCATAAAAAACTAGTACTAAACAAATTGTTTCATTGCACACATATATGAAAAACATAATATTTATCAATGAAGCTTTTAATAATCATTGATGCTATATATTCACATATATGCAGATACGAATCCATTTGAAAAATGAAGATCAATGTAACTGCAGTAATAAATGGAGCTATGACACTTAAACTAGAAAAGTGGCTTCAGCAGGAACAACATCAGAGAACAACACCCTATCCAGAAGAGCGCATGCTGATCAGAATTTCATTTAGTTTTATAAATACAATGAGCAAAGACTGAAAGCGATCTTGCAGAAAAATGTACAGATTGAAAGAAAAATTCTCGGTAAAATTCTGGAAACACTATAAATTATCCCTAATTCTGAAGAAATTTAACTGATATTTCGTTTATACTTGCCAATTTTCTGATGACAAGTGATAATTTTCCAAAAATTTCAGATTTTTTCTTGTTATTCGGTTCTTTAAATTATTTTTCAGGTGCATTTTAAGAAAATTTCCCTAAAAAACATTCATAAAAATGGATGAAACCTGAAATGAAACCTAAATTCAAGTATTTTGATAACAGATAACAATAAATTAAAAAAAGGGAATTGACTTTTATTAAACCTTAAGCCTTTAAATAATTAAATTATTTTAATTATTTTTAATAAAAAAAAGGCCTTTACAGAAAAAATTGCAAAATTGCTTTTCAGGTCGCTAACTGCGATTTCAATGGATCAGATACTAATAATAAATGATAATAAATGGGCTGATGCTTACTTATTACTTATTAGGGTAGCAAAGTAAGTTCGGTTAGAATTTTCTGTCAAGGAATCACATGGCGATAAAAGTACATTAAGTTCAGCTAGTAGAATGACTCAATGGTTTGTTGTTTAATTACGAGCGCCAATGCTGAGGTTCCACTCTCAAGAATGTCCAAAAATCCGAGTGGTGCTGGCGACTCACCTCTATTTCCATCGTCAAAGGACTTCCTGGCATATCTGTCCAGTGCGACAAGCCAGCGGAGCAGGTTTAACCACTAATGATAAGGGCTTTCGGAAAAAACTACAGGTAGATGGGCCAACCTTCTACAAAGACAACGAGCCGAGGCGGAATTCCCTTTAAAACGATAATCTTACAATGTATTCTCATCTCATCAACGGAAAGAAAGAGACATTTACTTCTTTACTAAATTCTTCATCATCTTCATTTAAATTATCCTCCGTTGTTTTCATATTTTTGTTGAATTTTGAATTCAATCCTCGTTAAATAAAAAAATGTTTCGACATATAAATTAGCATTTCTGAAAATTCAAAAGATGCGCAAAAAGAATGGACTGAAATAAATAATAATTTGAAGACGCGCAAATATAAAAATTAAAAAATGAAAAAAATGGGGGAAAAATGGGAAAATTCAATCGTTTTATGCTCAGATCAGGGAATTTTGCATAGCACAATCGAGATTCGTTAAGAACTACTTAAAAAATTAAATCAGAACCAAGAGGTACCACTAGCGACGCAGATGCTTTTATCAACTGAACTAACATTCCGATAGCCACGCCTCTGCGGTTTATACCTGTGCTTAAGCAGGCAAACTCTTAGCGCGGTAAACATTAAATTTAAATTTTCTTCATAGGTACTTTTTCTAAGATTTCGAAATTAGCAGTTCCCTGATCTGAGATGGTTTTGGGTCAAAATTGAGCTGAAAGGGTTCACGGGAATCAGCTGGCAGAAAAAATGGCTATAGCTCAACCAAAGTGCATGTTTATTTGAATGTTCACTTTGAATATTTTGGGCGTTAATTTGTGATTTTTTTTCATATTTTATTAAGGCTTTTATTTCTGAATTTTCTAAATTTTATCCAGTAGAATTGGCAAATAGAATGCAATGAAGCGATTGGCGGGTGCTTTAACTGAACCACTGCAAGACAGTATCGGTAGAGATGGTCGTAAATGCTTTCTTTCGTTTTCGCTCTTTCTTCACTTCGTCTGAGTGTGTTCGTTAGTGAAGTAGTGGCGTCCAATCTGTAGGATCTGTAGGGCCGTATGTGGCCCTATGAAGGAATCCCACGTGTTCCTAAAAAGTGCGGATGTTGGTTATGGAGTGATGTCGTTTATCTTTTCGAAAAAAGCCTTGAAATGCTAAAATTTTATGATTAAATCAAATTAAATCATTGATGGAACCAAAAGGAAAATTCAGTTTCTGATTTTGAATTGTCCTCTTTTCTTTTAATAATGTAATAAAAACATAAAAAACAAGTGAAGTTTCTTCCATATTTCTTCCATATTTTTTTTTACTATATAACTATACTTAATGCATATGATTTATATTTTATATTTAACTATACAATAAATTTTATGCAATCCAAAAGATCCCTCTTTAATGCTGCGTAGCGAAACGAAAGGAGTTCGCAGTAAAAAATACCTCCAATTTACTTGTTGAAGGAATATATTTTAGCTATGATTTCCACTCGCATTTTTTATTTTTTTTCGATATATTTTAATTATCTTGTTTAGTGTTTACCATTATTCGCGTTGACTTGGTGACAAGCAGTTTGAGATAGCAGTGGGGATTGTAAATATGGTGCTATGTGAGTTCTGAAAGGACTGTCCGTCGTAGTACAGCAATATTTCGTTAAAAATCTCAAACTTTGCTAAATTCTCTTACCTTTGCCTTACCTTAAGCTTGAGACCATTATTTCTTTCCGACTCATTACTTTGTCTGTGCCTATTAGTAACATTTCATGCTAAAAGAGTGTTGGCTGGTAGACTAACATCTTTCTACTCCTATATCCTCGTCAGACCCAGTAACAGCACCATAACAACAACCAACTCCTTAAATTCATTTACTAGATTACATCTCATGATGCACTTTTGATGGTCGCAATATGAGAAATTACAAAGGATATATATGGGCGGGCTTGGCATTGTTAAGGGGAAATGGAAATTATGGTAGAATATGATGGGAAGTTGAAAAGCAATATAAGCTTTGAAATAGTGTTGAGGAAATTAACAAATTTGGACAAATAGGGATATATCCGAATTTGAATATGGCACTTTTTTGCCATTCCATAAATAATTTTTTATTCTTAATTCATGCCTATTTTTCAGTTTGTTCTAATACAGTATAATTTTTAGCATCATTTAATTTTCGAACTGTGAGAGCGACCACGGAAAATGGCAAACAAACCGTTTTTTATGGCTCTTTATCACATGAAAAAGCCGAAACCTTGGAAAAAACGAGCGGTTATAACTTATGATAGTTGTTATAGACAAAAAGCTGATAATATCAATCGTATTTGTCGGTTGGTTAAAGAATTTTATATGAAATATAAAATTTAAAAATTTTTTTTAAAGAAATAATTTTCAACCTCTTTCTTAATATTTTGCCTGTTTTCGAAAATTTTTAGCACATTATTATTATTATAATTGAATAAATAAATAAATTTAGCTATTTGTTGGTAGAAATAGCACCGAAAATTTTGTTGAAAAAAAGAAATTCTGGAAAGCATGTTAAAAAGAAAAATTTTCGAAGACAAAATCCTCCATTTCTAATAAGGAATTGTATTAGAGCGGTAACTTTTTCTTAATTGAACAAAAAAATTTCTTAAATTTCCATTTTTTAAGAAAAATTTCGATTTTCATTTGTTAGTTTTTTCATTATTATATTTACTTTTGTAATAAATATTTTATATAATATTTGTAAAAATTTCTTTTTTTAAAGTTTATAAGCAAGAAAATATTGGAAAATGAATCTTAGCACCAAATTTTTATTGAATATATGACATAGTCGATAAGGAATCAAGAATCATTTGAGCACAATAAGTGGGAGACTTATATTGATGCAATGAAAAGGTGGAATGAAATGAGGCAACGCGAGAAAAACTTCAAAAGCAATGTCGAGTCTTCTGATAAATTGAAAAAGTATGCTGATACAGTCATTAATTTTCCAGCGAATACGCTCTCTCGAAAGTTGGATGATTCTATCCACCAAAATATATTGCGATCTTTTTATACTCTTTGGAATATTGAGAGCATCGCACGAAACCGTCTCAGAACCGTAAAAGAGGTTCATTTATTATCAGATTTGTTGAACAAAATTTTTGATTTTTCTATTTTCATCGATTTAACAGGGAATTATTTTCGGTAAAAGCAATATTGACTGAAGAAATAGTTATAATAATTCTATTTAAGAATTTATGATGAGCAGTATAGCAATAGTATATGATGGGATTGATCATATTATATTATATAAAGTAATACAATTAAATTTATCTTTTTTCATTTCCTATATTTTTTTTTGAAAATTTTACAGATTCGAGATTCTTTGATGAATTTGTCGAGATCTTCTGCAGTTGAACAATATCTCAAAAAAGCGCCTGAAGGAGGTTTGAGCAGTAATATTATTTGCGAGGACCAATTATCTCTCAAGGCTAGATATGTCTTGGCTCAATGGACTCATTTTGCTTGCATTAATGGCGATAATGGTAATGATAATGATGGATTTGAATCGGGATATGAGGAAGATCCAGTCATTGTAAGTTTGTTCTCGGTTTGCAGATTTTAATCGAGTCATCTAGGAATGAAGCACAAAAAAAAGGATTTAGTGAATTCATTCTCTGGAATTATATCGTTTTATTTTTTTTTTTAGATGTGGAACCACATTTGCGATTCTCTGAACTTCGATAATTTGAATTTGCGACTATTAGATTCAAAGAATCGGCCATCAGTCGTTTCAGAACCATCGATCTTTTAAAATAGTCTCGCAGAATTGTTCAAATGATAGTTTAATGAAGCAGACGTTAAAAAAGGATTCATCAATAAACGACACTGGAATGGATATAGAAAGAGAATTTGAGAAGTCAATTTATAAATCAGCCAGTGATTTCGTATTATTTTCTTCATTATACTTTTTGTTAGCTTTATAAGCGAATTTTGCGATGTTTTTGAATTCTATAAATTAAATTAATAAATAATAAATTTATTCAAAACGTTTTTTTTGTAGTATGATTATCTTTTAAAATTAATGCCGATAAAATGCATGTCATCGAATAGAATCGAATCGAATGTTTATAGTTTATACGGAAATAGTTTTATTGAATTTTGTATGTGGATGTTTATTTATTTTAATTTTTTGCTTTTTTTTCAACTTCTCTACTTCAAATGATACACTGAGATTCTTTGACAGAATGGAATCTTTTATTTTGGAAGATGTTAACCTGGATTTCATGAACTTGGAGGAACTATAAGGCAACGTTTAAAAGCAGCATATTTTTACAATGTCAACAATAGAAATTTCACCGATGTTTTTATGAACCACGTTACTTTTCTATCTATCGTTGTTACTTTGATTTAAAGATCTTATCAGCTTGAAATCTAAAGGTTTCAACTCATCAGATTGCCAGAAGTATCTATTGTAAAAAGGTGAGCCGAGGTTTTAGTGTAAAACTTGGAAAAGAGAAACGACATCAATTTATAACTAAGGTATACGATATCACTGTTTCTCCTCCATTAAAAAATCTTGGTCGGAAAAATTATTCTAAATGGAAGCAAAAAAAGGCTTTTGAAGGCTTTTGAATTGAAATTTATCACCTTGGCGAGTAAAAAACTAACGTTGAGCTGGCTCTCTGGTCTAATGTGTTTTTATATGAGCTTTTATACGAGCAGAATGTCGATTTAAAGCGCTTCAGTGGCTCAAAAGTTTTGCAAATTCATTTGCAAATTTATTTTATATCAGTCAAATAGCATTTAATTAATTAGCACTGGTTAGCACTGCTGAATCTACTCCATCTGCTGGTTATTAATGCGATAGGAAGTCACTTGAAGAGAAAAATAGATCGGGGCACGGAGCCACCCAAATTTTTTAATCAGCGGTTTCTTTCTTCGAGAAACAAGTGCTGCTTGATTGCTTTAAATATTATTAAATAGTGCGTCATAATATGCCTTTTAACTTGATTGTAATCCGTTATCAATTGTCATGATAATCAATAATAATCATGCGATTTGTCATATGGAATTTGCATGAATTTTAGTCCAGTAATCTAATTTACGAAAGAATATTTCTTTAAAGAGAATCGCATTTACGACAGAAAAAAAGCAAGAAAATGAAAAAAAAATTGATTAAATTGTGATTTTGCATTATCGATAAGGCGCAATAAATTCCTCTATTTCGATAATAGTTTAATCAATTTTTATTATTACTAATCATTTCTTATTTTATTTTAATTTTTTCTCTTACAATTCAATAATTTGATATGATTAATAATTATTAGAATTAAGAGATGTAATTTGCCATTTTTTTTCAAGCATCATAATTTGGTCGCTGTCCGTCGCAGAAGGATTTGCATGACACCCACCTATATTCGCAATACTCCCAAGGGATTCTTCGGCAGAAGCAATTAAACCAAAAATGGTGAGCACTGTGAGCATTGTGCATGCAGTGGGGAAAGGACGAAGTCAAATTAATTTTTAAAAAAAACTGAGTTAATTTTATAATTAATAATTACATAGATGTGCTTATGCTACCCAGTTAATGCTCCATTAAGAGTTCACCAAATATGGCCTCTCCCTCGCCATGATTCTTCACTTTTTCATAAATACAGCTAATATTATTATCTCCTTATCCTTTATCTCCTTATCGTATATTGCCAGAAATCGGCTAGAAATAAGAGTAAAAATTTCGCTTATTTCTTCATTTACTTAGTGCATACTGAAAAAATTAAATTATTTATTTGCTTCAAATTTTTAATCAATTTCCTCGACTAGTAAAAAAATAATATTAATAATAATATTAATAATAATATTATTATTATTAAAATAATATTATAAATAATAATAAATAAATAAATAATATTAAAATAAAATTATTAAAATAACATCTAGTCAGTTCATATGGATTTTGTGGATAAATGAATGTTTATTGTGTGTTGAGAAATTTATCTCATGGAAATAATAATGGATTCACATAGCTTCCTGTAGACAGTTTATATATGATTTACCACAGGGCCATTAGAAAAAAGCAGTTTTTCTTCTCCTTTAAGGAAACTAATACTAGGGCAATATTCAAAGCTGGATTCTTCTTTTTCTGCTAACAGCCCTCACCATCACTGGTCAGGCTGGCAGCTGACTCTGCTGGCTATAAGGATAAGACGTTTCCAAGCGGCGCGGTTTTCTGCCATCGTTCACAGTAATAGAAACCATTCCTTTTTCCATCGTTTAAGTGCATATATTGTTGATGCACCTATATGTTCAAAATCTGCCCTGACTTCATCAGTCAAAGCTGGTAATTATTATTTTGGGTAAGATTTGTGGCCGCTTTGGTTAAATTTTCTAAGTGAAATTAAAATATTCTAATTGTTCTCTATAAATGATGTTAACAAAATGGAATTTCAAATTTCTTGATATCATGCTGGTGCTGCAAACCAGAGCAAGTAAATTACGATGCGTCACCTGCTAAAAAGGAAATTCGTCTATAACTACTATATACCTATAGTTAATTTATCATACTTTTATAACGACTTCGTTGTAAAATCTAATGTTAGTTGAGATAAAGAGACTTTTAGGTATTGTATATGAAAGTATATTGTATATTTAGCAAAGGACGCTCATCAGAATATGCCGGGTCGCGTTAGAAAGCTGCCTGTGATCTATCCGCTGTCGAAATGGCCTTATGCCATCGGAACCAGCCAAGCCAAAAATGGTGACTGCATAGAAAAAAAAGGAATTTCTTCGCCTCTTTTCTATTCGATTTGTTATAAAATTAAATATTGCAATTGGCTGAGTGCATTTTTAAGCTAAAATTATTAACTTTTTCCTTCTCTAAACGATGTTCGAATTGGATTTGTATTTGTTTTTTGAATATAATTGTATTATCAATAGAAAAAATGGTCATTTGATGCAAGCAGAATTTAGTTTATAAGACATTTAATAGGTGGGGTGCCTTAGTTAGAGAATGAGTGCCTTAAGCTGCAGAGCTATGGATCAGGGCTAAGGTGCACAATATCAGCTGGCGTCTCGCTTACCCAAATTTTCTTTATCTGGATTTTTTTTAGTTCAATTTAAAATTCTCTTAAGTTAATAATCAATCGTTCAAATTTCTCATTCTGTGCCAAAAAATTTTCTAAACTAATTATCGGGATAATTCAATTTTTTTTAACTAATTAACACTTAACACTCCTTTTTTTAAAAATAGTGCTATAAATTTTTTTTCTGTGGAAAAAATTAATTTCCATGAAGAGAGTTAAATTTTGATTTTCGATGCCGAAGTATGCAAAATTTTCTCATTTCTTTTTCAATTTCTTCGTCCTAACATAACGAAACGATTTAACCAAATTATTTCGAAAATTATTTGCATAAACAGGAATTTTGAATCGGAATAAATAAGAACGGCTAATTCATTCTTACTTCTTAAGAGTCACCTTACTGCTAACGATCAAATAACGAATTCCGCAGGATTTACTGGTTGGTAAACTTTATATAGCTCAATCCATCAATCTCAATAACCACGCCTATGCATAAGAATTCTAAAGTGTTCCTCGTTACATCCTCGGAACCATCCATAATCTTCGATGCGCTTTTGGATTTCATTTATTTTCCTTTTTTTATTAAATCCTTCGGATGGAGACCTTTCTTCTTCCATTCATCAATTTTCGATTCATCTACAGAAAATTTTCAAAGAACAATCGCGAATCGATCTTCTCCGTGAGGTACTTTTTTTAAACAATTTTTTCCACTTCATATATATATATATATATTTAAAATAAAACAAAACAAAAATTAGAGAAGAACGCAATTATGATTTAATTTTTTGAAAGAAAATCAGCTTAGAAATAAATTCATAACAAGGAAAAATGACTCAACAATAATCTTAGATTTACTGAAATTTAATAAAAAATTTAATCGAAAATTTTTTCTGGGAATTTTAAAAAGTACACAGAATAATAAATAAACAATTGTTTACAATAAATGTACAAAACAATTAATAAAATCATTTGGACAAAAAAACTAATACAAGCAGTGCAACATTTCCACATTTTTCAGAGAGGTATTGCCTAAGGGAAGAAATTTATGTTCTAATGTGATCCAGAAAATAATAAGGTACAATAATGAAATATGGCTGGGATTTCGGCCACTTTAATCATTTGCAATTTTTAATTTATATAATTAATTATATTTCGATTAGAAAATTGGTTTTTTTTTTATCAATTTGTTCAAAATTTTAAGAAACCTGTCTCCCTCTCATAAACTTTGCCATATGATAACATACAAACATACAAACATATGATCTTGTGGGATTTCTTCATCCAGACAGGTAAACAAGCGCTTGCCAATCAACCATAGCGGACATGAACCAAAAATCAGCACTGGTGATAGATGTACTAATGTATTAAGTGATAGGAATATTATGAAGAAGAAATATTGATAGGAAAATACTAGATGCTGAAAGAGCGTTTTATTGAGACGCAAGTTCTAATGAATAAATAATTATGTCATCGCTAATTTTACTAATTTTCTTTTGACTAAAAGACTGAAATTTTTATCGATAAGTTTTATTTTGTCCTTCTTTTAATAGCGCTTCAATCTCTTTTGGTCGGGCTAAGGACTGGAAACTTTTTTGCCGTATGGAAGTTCGCAAAGCTCAGAAAATCACTTGAGGATAGAGTATAGACGGGTCTCAGCAATTTTGGTTCTTTCAGTAATATTTCGTCCTATCGAAGTAGAATGTGAATGATGGATACGCAAAAATGGTAAAGTCTCAAAGCTCATTCTAAATTTTTATCAAAGGAACAGATGAAATGAAAATCATGATTTTTTTTGCAACCTAATCATTTATTTTGACCGATGGCACACAATGGCATAAACGACTTTACAATCTTTTTTATTATACTGAATTCGAAAAAAAATTAAAAAATTGTCGGAATTTTTTTATGAATCAGCTAGCTATATATAATATCGTAGCATAGTGTAGCCGAGTATTGCTCAGGCTATCATTTCAAATATCATGGCACAGTTCGTGCTGAAGACAAAAGTAAGCATTAAAAAACTTATATGCTGAAACCCACCTGTATTTCTATGCCCAAATGACTGTTCTCTGACGATAGTGACGATAGTGATTTATCATAATAATAACTTAAGCAGAAATGGTAAGGTTTCCCCTCTTTCACTTTTTCACCAAAAGCTCCACTCGGTAAGGTTATTATCATCTACGAATTACATTTGATTCATTCGCTCAGTAACTAACAATCGAATTTCTTAATAATTTCCAAAGGATTTCCAAACGTGGAACCTCGACTGCTATTTAGAACGCATCCTTTTACAACCTCAATTTATACGAATCTTCAAGAATTTTTAGAAACATCGTTTAAAAGATTTGTGATTGCTATATAAGTTAGTGAAATCTGGAATTGAGGTTATTTTTCACACTTTTCGCAAATTTTTTTAAAGGAAATTCTCATGAAAATTGATGGAAACCTTGAAACGAAATCGATTTCTGTCGTTGAAATAATTAAATTTTCTTATGAACGATTGCAAGAGTTGATCACAAAAAGAATTTCTGCCTTATGGGTATGTTTTATTTAAAAAATTTCTCTAAAATTATCAGCTCGGAAATACTTTATCGATAAGATAAAGCTATTATGAATTGTTTATGATAGACTTGATACTGGAACCAATATTCTATCATTAAAATAAGAAACCTTTAGAGATAAATCTCCTTTAGGAGCACCATTAATTAAATTATGTGGAAATCCATTTTAGAAGATGTAAATAGCATGCATTTTGCACTTTTAAAAGTGGAGGCTGGTGGAGCAAGAAAACGATATCGCATGATAACTTTTTAATAACCGATACTTCTATTGAAAAAATTGTGGGGTAGGATTCTGGTTAGGATTGATTGAAACTGCTAGGAGAAAACAAAGTGGAAATTTCTATAGCAAATTCTGGTTTAAGAAATTTATTTTAGCTAGTTTTGCGGAAATTTGTTTCGAAATTCAAGTCTAATTTCAGAGAATTGTAAAAAGCGCTGAACTAGCAGCGGCATCTTTCGACTACAGTGTTATATATGATGCAGTAAATTTATTTTCTAAATTCTAAAATGCAAATTTATTTTAAAATTTTGATTAAATTTAAATTTAAATTTATTTCAAGTTTAGCTTTTAATTAATTTAGATTAGATTTAAAAAAGATTTATTTTTTCGAGTCTAAATTTGTTATTTTTCTTGTTATTTTATCAGTCAGTTGCTCCTCTATCAAATCAAAATAAATCATTCATTAATCGCTAACAAACAACCTTCCATAGCAATTCCCCAGTCGCGTCCATAATTATAGTTGTTTTGTTTTGGTGATCAATAATTTTTCCATCTGTCCTAGAGAACTTTTAGCTTTTCCTTTCAAATTAAAAGTTCATTGTGAATAAGATTTTCTTCGAATTTTTATTTTTGGTTTTTTTTCGAAAATATACACCGAAAACAAGCTGATTTATTCACTTTTACCGTGCAATTTGCGTGCAGAGGCAGAGATATGCAAATGGATTTAAACAGTTTAAGAAAGGACATGAGATATCAAGCAATTGTTTGATATGTAATCTTAGCTTTACAAATTTTTTTCTCGTGAGAACAACCGTTGATAGCGCCCGTTTTGAATTAGAACTTAATTGCAAAAATATCGCGCAATCCCTCGTCTAGTTGGCTAAACAATGGCTTGAATTTTGCACATAACATAATAATAGATGGATTAAAATTTCTTGGTTAATTTAAGATGCAGTTATAAGAAGAATATTTTGTTTATTTCATCGTGGGTCTAAATGATGAGTCTCCGTTCCCAAAATCTTTTGGCACAGATCTTCAATATATTCATTTAAAAATTCTCAAAATATTTCACTTTAAAAAAAAGACAAGATAGTTTTTGTTAAAAAAAAGATTTTGAGAAGGAGGCAATATTGAAAATCACTCTAATAATGCGGAAAAAATGCGGAATTTAGGAAAAATATTTAGGTAAGATTTACCATTTTTTGCGGCTAAAAAAATTTCTTCTTTATAAAATTGGAAAAAAGAAATTTCGGAATTATGAATTTAGGCTTTTTCCATGAGCAATTCGATAATTAAGTGAATTATTATAATACATGACTATAGAGCCTGTAAAATTACGAATCACTTTTATGAGGAAGATTTTAAGATTCTCAAAGAATATTTTTTAATTCCCGATTTAGTGAATTTCTGAGAATTTTTTCAGTACCAATCAAGCAAGTTTTTTTTTCGAACTTTTCAGCTATTAAGAAATTTCAAAAAGTCTTAATCCTTGCAAGAAAATTCATGAAAATCATAAAAACTATCTAATCATCATTTTCGCTTATAAAAAATGTAAAAAAACGAAGAAAAATTTTTAATTTAGCTCACCATCGAACACTGTCGCGAAATGCGATCTTTCTATTATTTTAAATTTATTATTTCAAAATGATGGCCCCGACTCGCCAAACAAAACCTTTAATTTATTCGTTAATTCCTTATCTTTACGTAGGTCAATAAAGAATAGAGGTCAATACTTAAGTATACAAAGGATAACCTTTTCAATAAAACTATTTGGTGCCATCAAGGAACCCGAGTGATTGGGTCTCAATATTTCAATATACAATTTACTTTATTATTTTACATGCTTTACATTGTTTGATCATTCTTTATTTATTTTGCGATAGTTATCCTTTTAGTCTCCGGATTTAATTTGTGTGAATATTGTTTTTCGTATAACTATATATTAATTGGTTTATTTACCCAAGTTTGAGGTAACGGAATAAAGATTTTTATTAATACGTGCTGTGATGCGGTGATCAGTATTCTACTGTCCTGTGAAAGCAGTCGGATCAAGATTATTCTAATATAAGTAACGCGTGGCAGGCGAGCAAACAAAAACATAATATTTATTATTCTTATTCCTTTTTTTCGACCTACTTTATTGGTACTTCTGGTCTTATTCCTGCTAAAGCACTAAGTAAATGTTAATCATTAATAAGTAAACTCTTCGAGGGTCATCCGGTTTTTCAAAAAATTTTTCGGTTAACTCCAACTATTTTCTGGTCCGTGATTAATCTGAATATGTGTACTTATATCAACAATATGCCCCATATCAGTTTGGTATAAAAATTGGCAAGACTAAGACTCTATGATCTTTTTGAATCTTCCATAGCTTTCTAAAATTCCGCAATCTTGACTGTTTATCGCGGATAATCGTGCTAAAGTTAGATTCTATGGCATTCAGATTAAAAGACCTATTGCAAAAAAAATTATTGTAAGCCTGAAAAGCTTTTCCAATAATTTTTTAATATTTTTCTCATCGCAGCAATAACAATATTAAGTGAAATCATAATAATTTAAGAATGATGAAAGCTGTTATAAGACGATTGAAGGAATGAACAATGCAGATGTTAAATTCTTTGATGAAAAGAAGAAGATATCAGTAACGCCAAAATCTGGAATTCATATTGCCGTCGAATCGTATCGGTGTGGTAAATCTTAATCAACTATATTTTTCTTAAATTATTAAAAGATTTTTATATTTCAAAAGAGTTCACAAGTATAAATCCATGAAAAATAAGGTTTTTTATTAATGAAATTTCATTAAAAAAGTTTTTATAAAAAGGTTTATCAAAAGAAGAACTTTGAGAATATAGGAATCCGGAAACTTTCATCTATTCACAACTTAATAACTACTATTAGTCTTTGTTATGTCTAGAAAATGCTGTACGACGCGATTTCGATTGGACATCATCAGAACGAATTGAAGAAACATTTCGAGAGAATTTCAAAAGGGACCCAACTATTGAATCACAATTTATTGGATCTAATAGTGGATTAACAAGAATATTTCCAAGTAACCAAAAAGATTCGAAATAAAATAAGCCGAAATACTAAAATAAAAGATCTCACGAGCTCATTCGCTATCCGTCTTCTCACACAAAAATTTTTAGTCCGAAAATGGATAACTGAACCCGAACCCATAACAATCGATCTCTTTGACCCAAGATTTCGACAATGGTTTATCGCTGCACAATCAGCGCCTAAGGATATTTTGTTTCTTATTGATATGTCAATTTTTTTATACTAAAGGGCTTTATATTTATGTTTACTTTTCAATTTTTTTCAACCTATTGATTTGTAATTTTTCTAATTTATTTTGTTTTTACTAATTTCCTTTTCGAACTATTATCACACTAATAATTATATTATCTAACGGAAATTTTTTTATTGCGAGAACATGGATTATAGGAGTGGAAGTGTCAAAGGTCAAACTGTGCATCTTATTCGAATGACCGTTTTGCACATACTGGCTACTCTAAATCCGAATGATTACATCAATGCAATATGGTTCAATAGCCGACAAGAATCAGTTTTGAGAGCGTGTTTCGATGGTTTTATTCCAGCTACAACAAGAAATAAAAAAGTTTGCGATTGATAACAATTTGATGAGAATGAATTTTTATCGTTGATCGATGAAATTGCTTGAAAGATAAGTTAAATGCATTTGAAGGCAAAATGAAAATATGTTATAATTGATGCAATTGACGGAAATGTCACATTTGATTGACGAAAATTCGATAAAAAATTTTATTTCCAAAATTGAATTTAGATTCAGTTGCTTGCTTTCGGTTACTTTATTTTGCCTTTGTAAGTTTTCAATCTTTCACGATGTTCCCTCGTTTTCACCACATTTATCCATGAGAAAACAAATTTTAAATCAGTTTATGAAGAATCTTTAACTACTTTAGAGCAATAATATTTTGATTCCTTTATATTAATATTAAGACGAAAATCTGAAAACAAAATCAGAGGGAGTATGGATGACCAGTTTGTTGCTTCGACTATATTCAAGCCTTGATAAATTCGATTTCCTTACCTTAACGCTAGTAAATCTATCAGTAAAAGTTAAATCCGAGTATTATTGGGAGCCCATCTTACCATCTTTTGTGACATTCCATCAGCAACCAATGGATCCAGCCAAGCCAGAAATGGTCAATGCTTTGAGGAAAGAAATATAATATTAATAATACTACCTTTCGAGAGTTAATTAATGAATTCGCAAAGGAATTCTTCTAACAGAATACGTTGCCATTTTTATGCCTAATTTTTTCTAAACTCTGAACGAAATTAAGATACTTATATTGTCTATTATCAGTAGAGTCTGGAGTATTCTTAAAAACTATATACGTACTAGCCAATCTATACTATACATTTGGTCAAGCAATCTTTGGAGGTAGAATCGATGAATCCCCAGCAGCATGGGATTATTTAATGGCAGATTTACTCCTACCGACGATACGGACCGAACGGTAATGCCGAACTGACGCTCTAGGCAACAATCTCTTGGTTTTAGTCGTTTTACTCATCCTGGATCCTTTAAGAACCACCGTTATAATCGGTTAATGAGCGGGTTTTTCTTTAATGGACAACTGACATACTTCCACATATAATCATAACTATTAACTGTTTGCGTGAAATAAATTACTTAAGTTTCTATTTTTAAGCTCTTTTTTTGCGAAAACTTCTTAATTGCAAAGCTCTTAATAAACCATTTATTCTGAATAGAAGTCTTAAAATCAATATTGACAAAGTTGAGAAAAGAATTCAAAATTTTAGCAATGTTTTCCCATAAAAAGATAAATATCCGCTTAGCCATAATTATTTTGAATTTAAGCGTAAAATAAGGTGGATCGTTTCTTCGAACAGCATTTTTAGATTCTGCGAGAGCAACTGAATCTTATCGAAGAGAAGGATCAGGCGAATTTTAATGCAGCACTCAACCTTAGTTTCTCTTTCTTTAATAAGGTTTAATTTTTTTCCTTCCAAATATAAAGGATATATGACTATTTTCGGCTGGTGGTAAGGGTAAGGGCCTTCCTGTATGCCCACCCTCAAATGACTCTCCAATGAATGAAAGGATCTGACTCTAACGGTCGGTACAGCCTAACTGAAAACGCAACAGGTCAGCGTAAAAAAATTGTTCATATATACTGGCTAAAGAAAACCAACACCAGCAACATTGATGAGCTTGCGGCAGATTCTTATCCAGACTGACCAACAAAGAGAACAACTATACTGACTGATGGCAGTGATCATGAAAGAATTCTAAGGAAACAATACCAGCTATTGACCACTAGAAAAAGATGGTTTCTATTACTTTCAATGCGCAGATTGGAAACATTTTACCTTTATAGCCAGTAGAGCCAGCTTAACCAGTAATAGTGGAAGCTGTTAGAAGAAGGAGAGAGAACTATTGAGCAAAAATAACCTTCTTCCCCGCTATCAAGTACTATCAAGTACTATCAGGCACCAAGCTACAAGATCATATGAGTTATATAATCAGTTGTTGGAAAAACTAGACTAAAAGGCAACAAGGCGTTGATCATAACAGCGGAAGAGGGTGTACTAAGCTCCATTGAAGCAAAGATATATATATTATATCATACAGTGGCAGGATGTAAGATGCAGGCAGTGTACACCGAAAGGCATAACAAAGTAGAATCTACAGGAATATCTGATTACTATATGGATGAAATTCTATGACCAGATGGAAATCTCCAGAAAATCATGGAAAATAATGGGGAAAAGTATTGTGGAACTTCGCCATCTAGATAAGCAAGTGGTCAACCTGATATTTATTTATTGATAACCAGCCAAGCAGGGCGACAACGCCATGTGCTTGTATTAATAATAGCAGTTAAAATAACAGAAAAAGAAAACACAAAAAAAATAGCACAAACAAAATTAATTATAAAACAATATGATAAAAATTAACAATTTAAAGAGGAAATTACAGATCAATATAATATAGTACAATTCGAAGTAACATATATAACCTGAAGATAAAATCGAGATTTTTCACTTCCTGCAGTTCTTGCCTGGTGTAAATTCTTCTCTTTTTTTTTAAAGACAGCTAAGGATGAAGCACAAGCTACATCGTTCGATAATTTATTCCAGTAGTTAATAGTACGAATAAAGAAGTCATGAGTCCTTAGTTTAGTTTTGCATATAGGTTTTAGTAATTTTAAGCCATTAGTTCTTGTTGGATTCAAATTTAGTCTAAAGTTATAATATTTCGAGCAATCTAATTTAACATAACCATACAGAATCTTATATGTGTAAATTAAATCTTGTTTAATTCTACGAACTAAAAGAGAATCCATGTTATATTGTAGAAGTGTTCTGATATCCTGGTAGGCAAGAATAAGCATTGGTGATAGACAAAGTGATATGAATATTAGAAAGAATTTGAGAAGTTAGAGAGACTAAAAGATGAATTAGAGAAAATGTGGAAAATGAAGGCCAAGGTGATGCAACTGATAATTGGAACCATGATTTCTAAATTAAAAAAGTGACTTAAGTAGATTCCATAAAATCGCACTGCTAGGGACAGCTAAGGCACTGCGCACAACTTTCAAGCCCAGAGGTCTCTGGAGAAGAGCGGGAGGTTGAGGATAATCCATACTACCACAGAGAGGGATATTTATATATTCGAACAATCTGATTTCAACAGATCCCGAATCAGAATTTGGGTCATTTAATAGACTATTCAAACAACGATCTTATGTACAATTTATTTTATTTGTGCGAAAATTAGGGAGAATTAGACGTAATAAGTGAAATGTGGAAAGAACGATTGAATATCGGGAGTGGTGGCCATAAAATAATAATGGTATTCACAGATGGTGTTGAAGATTGGCCTTCATCGATACTAGAATTTCGTCGATCGTCTCTTCAAGATAATCCCGTAATCTTTAAAATCTTAATGTGGAAGTCTTTTTAAAATGAAACCAGGTCTCATTGAAATCGCATAGTTTATCGTTCAACTAGTTTATGAAATATTGTAGCACAACGAACCTTAAAATGAACCTTAAAATTTTCATACATTCATTTAAGTAAATTTAAGGTCCGAATTTTTGGATTCGCGATGGGTTACGGTACAGGAAAAATACCCATCCTAGAGTATCTGGCGTGCAATACACATGCGACTTGCGCTACTGTAGATTCGATAGCTGATGTCAAGCGCCAATCTATAGCTTACATTTCAAAATTATCAGAAATATTATCTTTAGCGTATTCCAAAATTCCGCCTGAAACACGACCTGTCACATGGTATTTCTTGATTAAATTCTAGTTAAAAGCAATATATATATATATATTGCATATGTATTTCTTGGAACAAAATGTGAACTTACAGACAACAAAAAAATTGAGGATAGAGCATAAATACCATTTTTATTTCGGGACCCCATCTTACATGGACACACAAGGAGGTGGACCAACAGTAACAATGTCAATGGCCATTTTAAATGCGATGGAAAATGGTAGTTCGTTGCTTGGTGTTGCTGGGATCGATGTGCCATTTAAACATTTTGCAGAAATATTGCCGGAAAATGAACAAATGTATGCGTTCATCGTGGATAATAATGGAATTGCTATCTATCACCCACAATTAAAAATTCCGGTGAGTTATTTTCGAAACAACAAGCAGTTTCTATGAGAAAGCTCTGAATGCTGCGGATTATATAACAAATGAAATCTTCTAATCTTCGAGTTTTTTTTTCGTTTATTGGTTCTTTTACACTTTTTATTAAATTTAGATTTGAAAATTCATTATAAACCTTATTTCGTTTCAGACTTAATCCATAAATTCCCACAATATCTTAGTTGTTAAGCAACTCTTCTACTTCAAAGTATCACAGCAGGAAAGATTTTGAACGTATAAGACTGTATGGACTTAGACGGTGGGAAAAGGAGAACGGTGGCTTCTAGATGTCTTATGCATTAGACCAAGCTTAGAAATATCTTAGCCTTGCAGCTAGCGGGACCAGCCTAAGCACTAATGATTAAAGATGTTAGAAGAAGGAAAAAAAATTGAATAAACGAAGAGTAAATACACTAATGTATTCACGTAAAATTTTTCTCGACATTTATCTTAATTTAAATTTCTTTTATGCAAGGGTTAAATAACGATAAAACAACATTAATATTAGAAATATATTTTTTTTATTTTTATTTTATTTATATTTTTTTAAATAAAACATATATTTTTAATAAAAAATTTAGAATTTTTATTTCCATAATCGTAAATTTTTAAAAGAAAATTACGGAAAATTTCAGATAATCTGATAATGCGACTTTATTTATTTAGAATTTTTCGTTCGGCTTGGGCATGAAAACATGGATTTTCATATTTCAGAAAACAGAAATTTATTCAGTCCGCCGTACAGCTTGTTACGACAAACGCCTAAAGTCACGAGGAAATGGCCGTATTCAGTTTGGCGAAGCTGATGAAAGGGTTCTGAAATTAATGGGATTAACCGACTCGATACCCACTATTGATATTGTCTGTCGTTGTTAATAATTGAATTAATTGCAATATTTCTCAAAAAATCAATAAGATTAAAATTAATCAAAATATTTTTGTAGAAATGAAGTAAATATTTCTCGGAAGTAGGAAAAATTTTATTCGCGATTGGAGTTCATTCACTTTCAGGCTGAATTGGAATTAAGTTCGTCGAAATTTTTGGAATTTCGTAAGGCGATGATTGACCAGAATTGCAATAAATTACCATTCATTGACGTGAGTTTTTTAAAATCTGATATTGCTACAATTTCCTCTGCGCTTTCTGAAGCTATGATGGTACTTCTAGGAACATAGGACCTCCCTTTATCTATGTTTCTGCTTGTATGATGGATTTATTTGATAGCAATGATTTCGCAGGAATAAGTGAACCCCATTTTTATTTGCCCATTTGTTTCACTGAAAACCTGTTGCATATAATTGTATAGACCAATTTCAAGTTTTTATATAGTTCAAACGCAAGTTCAAATGCTTTCACAGTCCAGTTGCTTTACGTTAGCTTTTCTTTTCTTGATAACACAGGCATCGTCTTATGATGTAAGCTTGCTTAAGCCATGTTTCGAAACGAGTCTTTCACCCCAAAATATAAACAAATGCTTTGCAAGAAATCCTCGACGATCTTTAAGCACAAAATATGTGGGTACTCTAAAATAAAGAAAAGAAAGGAATACATATGTAGCCCCCTGATTTTTGCTTTGCAATAAAGTGTGGAGTATCTCAATTCTTTGTTGTACTCAAAAATAGCCTCAACTTCAATTCGATTCGCTTTAAATGATTTAAATGGCTCATTAACCCTCTGGCTATTAATTTTTGGATGTGAAATGGGAAAAATCGTAAGGAAAAATTTAAAATATGATTTAAATTTTCATAAATAATTCTGCTCTTCTTTGGTTTCTACATAAATTTTTTTTGTTTCTTCGTTATCTATTTGATAAATCTTCAACCCGACACAACCCGAATTTAATGGTAGGTTTATTGACTCATTTCCGGACCAGAATTCGTTCAGGGATTTTGAACATAAAACTTGTGAATTGGACTCTAATATCATTTTAAGAGACCTTTTTTGACTTTAGAAACGGAGTCAAATGCCCTGGGCGTTTCATTATTTCAATGTTAAGAATTATTTCCATTGTTTTGAGTTTTATGGCTCGTGTTTATTCATTTAACAATTTTAAGGGCACTCGACATTACTATTGTAGAAGTATCAGTGGGACGCCGTGGACGATTGGTTTTGTTGTATTCTCAGATCGCGGTGAAACTATTTTAACGAAAAACATCCCCAGACCTACAGCTCCAACCAAAGCACTTGTTGGCCACTATGTACCAAAAAGGTCATCTTTATAAAATTATTTGAAAAATATAGGGTGATTTAGATATTTATTTAGTTGGTTTAAAGTTGATTCATGCCTCGGTGGTTCGATAGTAAGGTAATTGCCACCGAAGCTTGGGTTTGAATCCGGCCGACGTATTGCCAGGCGGCAATGTCGCCTAACGGAGAAAAACAAAGGAGGGTGGAGTGGCTCAGTGGGTTGTCTCCCAGTTGCGAATGCCTATGCTGAGGTTCAACTCCTGGCAAGATATCTCAGTTCTCTCGAAAAACAAAAGAGCTGATTTATTTAGTGGATTTGGAACGTGGCACACCGTAATTTTTCATTATTTCAGAGGTCTTTGTCGGGGTAATCTTGATCATGAGAATAAGCTGGAAAGATTTAATGCATTTCTCGAATCAGAAAAATGTGAAATGGATAAGCGGTTGCCATATGCCTTGGCTAGCTCTTTAAATAAGTGGACTGAAAGTTGGCCAGACTTGGAAGGGAATGCAACATGCGTCAATAACCCACTGCCAATAAATTTTGATCCATTTTTTTACATCAATTCATTTGTCAGCACGTTGACACATATAACGGCTTTTTATCCAGAATGGTAAATATTTTGGAATCTTTTTTGTTGCTCTGATTTTCTATATTTTCTGTTTTTCTGCGATTAAAAATCGACTTTCTTTAAAAGTTTCTTTCATTGAATGTCAAAGAGTAATAAATCGGCCAAATGTCAAAGATTATAAAAAAAGAAATCACAGTTTATTATTGGTGCCTATAAATCTTATTTGTTGCAGTAGTTTCGAGTCATTGCGCTCTGTAATTGATCTGCTTGAACTAGATCGATACCCAAAACCCACAAATAAGTTGCAAATATTCGTATTCAACGAAAATCGTACTCACACTGTGACGGCATACGAGCAAATCTTCGATTCAAAATTCGGCCGACGTCTCGCACTTGGTGGGGTTCAATGGACCGTATCATTTATTGGTCAGATATTCACCAATTTGACGATACATTCTAATGAATGGAAGGTTTGCTATCATGTAAGTTTATTTAATTTAACATTAATTTTTTTCTAACTTTAAATTTTTCTAACTCTAAATTTAAACACTTTTGGATGAGCCAAAATTTTCCAGCGAAAAAAAAGGTGCTATTTGGTAACAATGAATGGTTTTGTGGTAGCGGGCAAACAAGCTGAGCAACATCTGTCGCAGTCTGATCCCTATTTATTCAATTATCTTATTAAAAAATCAGTGGTGCTGAAGTAAATATCTCAATTTCATATAGAATATTTCAAAATAAATCTAAATTAACCATTGAATTATTTAGGTTTATGCACATATAGCACTATAGGTTCGATCCTTGTTCTTTGACTGGAATCAAACCTATAATTAAAAATGGTCGAAGTAGAATGATGCACACTTACTGTCGTCATGGCTGAAATCCAGTGAAAACATTGCTGTATTGGCAGAAATTTGCTCTTATATCGTGCATCTCTCCCAGCCGTTTTGCAAACTGAAAATTTTGTCTTTCGTTTTGCCTTTTTATTTGAGTTTATAGCTTTTAACCCTTTATTGAATTTCCATTTAGTGGTTTTTTTGCGATTATCTTTGGTTTTCAAGTCTTTGAATATTATTATTACTAAAATTTTTCCATAGATCTTATCGTCGTGATAATCAAGCTCAATGTTCTCCACTACGAACTTATTTATTAACAAAGAGCGATGCTTCTACCACCAATTTTCATGAAATCTCTACACTTTTGCATAAATTTATGGAAATTTTTTCGAGTGCATTCTGGTATGTTTGTATTGGTTCTTTTAAAAAAGTATTGATATCCTAACAAAATTTTTCTATGCTTTTTTGCCCTTTCAATCATTTTTATCCTTTAAACTCCCTTTATACCCTTTTTATCTAAGTTAATTCATAAAAAAGAAGTGCTAGCCTGCCAATCAAGTCCTCTAATATTTATCTCTCCTCTGTTTATTGCTCATTTCTTAAAGGTTCATAAGATTTTTCTCGTGCTTTTCATTTTCTTCAGTCATCCGCAGTCGACGAAACTAATTTTTAGGTTTGAGTTGTGGATAGTACTATCAACCTTATTGCGCAATATTGTTTCGCAACCTGTAATGATTGGCAAAATTTGTCAGTTTTCTCGAATAAAACATCGCGAATTATGTTCATTAGAATATCCTGTATATGAAATGGAATTGAACCATACGAAGAGATTCATCCTAAACGATGGCATATGCTCGAGGCTTGTAAATTATTAATCATTGAATACAGCGACCCATTTAAAATTAGAAGTTTTTCCATGATTTTGCAATTTTTATCAATTTTTTTCAATGTTAAATTTAGTTGTTTATTCGTGAATTCTGGATTTGTGATTATAACTTAAAATTTGATGCACTGCTTCAGTTAAGGTTGAATATCATAGGTTCAGTTCCCTGTCCCCTAACCTCTATCAGTAAAAAATGAAATCCATATGGCACACCATCTGTGTTTCTATATTCTTCTACGTCGAAGAAAGATTAAGAAAGCCTCTTGGTATTCTCTAGGACCAGCCGAACCAAAAATGGTGAGTGCTGTTAAGGGGATTTACTAGTGCATAATATTACATTCTACTCGTACGAACTTGTTGAATAAATAAATTTATAAATAGAAAAAATAGAAAAAAATCTGCCTGAAGCTTTTCCTTTTGATCCTTAGATCATTTATTATTCAATTGATTTTTTATAAATTAAATGATAACTTTGCATCAATTAGCCTCATTTCTTTATTATACCAAATGACCTAAATTTCATTTGATAACAAATGAAAACCTAAGTAAAGAATGGTAATAATATGAAATTGATAGGCTTTAGCATTGGCTTTGCAGAGACATTCTTATTAAACCACTTCAAGATATATCATTATATTTGTTCATCGTCGACAATCCTTGCAACAATAATTTTGATTCGAGTGTACAACACTCACATACTTTTTTACCACGAAGAGGTTCATTTCGACTCATTTTTTTTCTTGTATATGATTAAATCCAGTTTAATTCGACAGAAGAAAAAAATCAGGGTTGAAAACGCTAAACTGCTATAGCATTTGGAAATCCATACCTTGATAAACGAGCTTTCCACTAAAAAATGTTTCATTTAGTATCCGAATGCGAGAGGATACGACCGCTTTACCGACGGAGAAGGCCCGACCTCGATTATACACGCAGACATCCACAGGTAAAGAATATGCCAGAACCCAAATTGCTAAAACCATACCATAAATAAAGACTTTTCAAGGATTTTATTTTTAGGAAAGAAATGCGCCATGTTCGGGTTCAGTGAACGCATCGCTATTTTGGTCTTTTTTATTTATTTTTATATTTGTAAAGAACCTTATGCCTTAAAAATTCGAAGTTCACCAACAACGATTAAACTATCTAAAAACTATATTTTAATTGTATATGTACTTCTTTAACAAATATAAAAAATACTGTATTCAAATATTTGTTGTATAATTTTCATGAGAAAAAATAAATATTTAACGATGCACCTTATAGATAAACAATTCAAAAGAGGAAATAAAAGTTTATTTCGCAAGTTCGATAAAAAAGTTGAGCTTTTTTCAAATGAGTCTGAAATGACAAGATTTATAACAATTCAATGTAAGAAACATATGAAAATTATCAATGACCGGAATAAATGGAAAGGCAGCAGCTATTCGGTAAACACGAACATATAGTAACATTCAAATTTTTAATATACAATTTACAAAATCAGTAAAATTTTAACACACATTGAGATCAAAATACCGAACAATACCGAAAGCAAAACGAGGCAGGATACCCATAAAATCCAACAATAATTCATTATTCAGATTATAATCAAGTGGAAATACATAATATACGACATAACTGTAAAAATATAGAAAGTACTTTGAAAGAAGGCCAAAAAACATAGATGAAAACAAAGATTAATTATTTTATTAATTATTTTTAATATGGCAATAAATAAAGAAATTGAACATCAAAGAGGCCAGTGTTGCGATAAGACAAAATATGGGGAGCCAAGGAATGGATCGTGATGCACTGACTTGACTTATAGAAGTTAATGAAGGAGAATAGGAAAGACCATGTTGAGCGGGCTGAAATAAAGTATTCGATGATGCCAGGAGTGATGGAGTTAAAACTGGTCGTCTAATGGAGTTAAATGGTCCTGAAATTACAAATATTTGTTATTTATTTGACTTAATTCAGCTCAATTTAAGGATTAGACAAGGAAAAAAAGGAACCAGCAAAACTTCACATCAGATATTAATTTCAGATATTAATTAATTTGAACATCTATAAGCTATATGTACAAATTCCCAACGCTGATTCTAAATGAACTGTCACATGGAAATTAACTTGATTTAAAATTGAATTGCACACATTTAGTGTCGGACTTCACTATGCTAAACTGTGTTGGCTGCTAACAAGGTATAAATGTGATATTTCTCTTTCTTTTTCATCTTGGAAATATCACTACTGTACAGAGAATGGTTCGCAAAGTTCAACAAATGACACCTTCAAGGAAAACCAAATGGATTTGCAACGGATTAACTGCAAACGTTACTTGATGAAAATCCATGCCATAAAACACTGGAGTTGGTAGTTAGGATTAATCATTCTGTAACAATATGAAGACTTCAAAGCATGGGAAAAATTCAAAAGTGGGTATTATATGAACTGAATTAACCGAGTGAAGCATGAGACAACTTTAATGTTAATCTTTTTACTAGACACAAAAAAAGCAAAACAGCGAATAAGAAAAGTATGGAGAAGGCAGGCGGATATACTGTAATATGCGAATTAGAAGCATTAATAGTAGTACACTATTATATAGCGACCAGATTTAATAGAACTATAGTGTTAATGGTAGTAAGGGTAAGGGTAAGATTTAATAGTATTATAGTGGTACACTGTTGCATGAAGACCAGATTTAATAGTATTGTAGCAAAACAGTATTTTTTGCAGAAAAATATCAATGGAGACAAGAAGTTCACTGCAACAACCTTATACGCCAAAAATCATGAACTAAAAGTAAATGTCAACGATGAAACCATATTATTTGGAAAAAAATTCTCTATATGTAAACCACTGAGACCTGGTGAAACAATTAATGCTAAACGTTATTGCTGCCAGCTTCAAAGTTTAAAGGCAAAGAAGGCAATTTAATGAAACAAATTTGGAGGGAAAGGAATTCGGGAAGTCCTTCTAAATGAAAACGCTCGTCCAAAAATAACAATGTTAGTACAAGAACCCATTTTAGATTTGGGTTGAGAAATTCTCTATTCCATCAAAAATATTTTAAATATTTTGAAACAACACAAATTCATATTTTGTTATTTCCTTGTTCACTATACTGTAAAATAGTTGTTGATTTTTTTACGAAATTAATTAAAATTAATTTTAAACAGTGATTTAATAAAAATAGAGAAATAATTGTTCGTAAAAAAACCTCGAGATTTCCTATTTAGCACAGAATTCTCATCCATGTCAGATCTCTCCAATCGAAGTCCACTTAATAAAAATCCCAATTCTCGTGGTGTCGAATCTCGAATTGATTTACTGTTATCGTTATAAATAGAACATGTTGACATTCCTTTTTTATTATTTGAAGCCGTTTCATAGGCAGAAGAAGTAGAAATCGTACTACACTGAGACTGTGGAGTACTCGCGATCGAAAATGCGCTGTAACATGTAATAAGGCATAAAACGAAACAAGTGAAATATTTTTCGTGGGAAATAAGGAATCAATTGATGTAGAAAGTAATACCTGGAAAAATTACAACAAAAAGACAAAAAGTAATGGGCCAGGCATCAAAATAAGTTTGATAAATACAATGGACATTTGAAAGACGTCGCAAAACTGTATAATAAATCGTACTGAAAAGTCTAAGTATCAAGCCAATCGAGAAATGGAGATAAACATAAAGGATTACAAGCCATAAAAAAGAGCAATAATTCTTATTTATATTTTGCATTAAGAAAGACAAATTACAAAATGCTTCCTGGTAGATTTTTCTAAGTGAAATCTGAACTCCTTTTTTGAAATCATAGAATAAAACAAACGACTTAAAGCCACTTAAAAAAGCAGTAAACTGATTTAATCAAAACTTTAATACTCTTTTTTTGGAATAAAAATCAGAATTAGTAAATTCATGAATGGAAACTGAAATGACAAGTGACTTAACAGAATTCATTAAATAAATGCAACAAGAAATGTAAATCTCATTAAGTAATGCAGGCTTTAGATCAATGCTTATGAGAAAGAAAATACATGAATCGACATGAGCATGAATAAACTGTATGAAAAATTACTGCAAAGAGAACGGAAAATTCACCTTTTCAGAATACTATTCTGCCTTTTGCGATGTAACAATTTTCGAGGCAGAAAAGTCACAGCAAATGAAAGAACAGTTAATATCGATGAAAAACCTAATCGCGATAACAAAACATCCTTGCTTTCTTCTGAATAATCGAGAAATATCAGTACCATCCTGAAATATTCGAAGAAGAATTTACATTACAATATATCTGAAAAAAAGACAAAAGAAATAGGACTTATAAACGACAATTTGCTAGAAAAGTGCGACTCAGAAGTGAAGCGAATAATAGGATTTGTGGAAGTGGCCATCACTGTATTGGAATTTTAAAAACCTTTTAAGACAAAATGAAAATAAAATGACTGAATTAATATAAGAAAATGTAGGAAAAAATTAGGATAAACTCTTAATTTTAATTATATTCAAGTGCGGAACAAAACAAGAAGAAAAGTAGATATATTGAAGTAATAACAATGACCATATTATCTATTTAGAAGTAAGAATTTTATTGTTGGCCAAAGAATCTATTATCTCGGTTTTCTGTTTATTGATTAAAAAAAGACTTCGAAAGCACAAAATAAAAATATGATAAACAATAGGTCCTAACCAAAATATCAAAGCGACAAGGTCGGATAGCGATCGACGTGTGCGCATAAACCGAATCGACAGCAAATGGAATATAAAACTAATGATTGAAATTAGCACAGAATAGTGCTGAACGAATATTAGAATTGCTTCATTGACATGATATGTGATTAAATATGACAAATCAAGTAGCTGCAATCATTTTAAACTGAATTATAAACCTTATTCTTTTTTTAATACTATTAATCATTCTTTTTTTTAACACCATTTTGTTAGTCCATTAGCAATCACCATTAATGGACTAACTCTTCTGGCTTGTCGCACTAGGTAATGACAAAGATAACAAGAAGCTCCTTAGCGATAAAAGGTAAGCATCCCGGAATTTCGGATCCGCTATCCGCTTTGTCTAGAAATTTCCAGTCAGATTTTAATAATAAAAGTTTATAGCTTAATTTATATTTTAAAAAGTCTATACGTAATGAAAAAACTTTAATAAAAATCTAGTAATAAATTCCAATAACAAAGTGAAAACTAACCACAACATCGGATTCACCTTGAAGATGAAAAAAATGCACTGCAAACAGCAATAATGACGAGATGAAAGTGGATACATTCATAGTATTTGAGAACAGGCCGCAATTAAAATAAGAAGATCGGGACCGATACTGTTCATTTTTCATATGTTTCAAACCAGCACTCTGAAACTGATAAACTGTGAAATTAAATTATTAGAATAAATTTATTCATACTGGATCAATGTAAAAGAAAGATACGAAAGTGAAAGAAACTTTAGAATAAAGATCAACAATAACAACAACAATAATAATAACAAGGATCCCTTTCTATTCATGACCCCAATTTTATAAATTTTTAAAAAATTCTGAATATAATTGGCCTAAATAATTCTGACTACATTAAAAATTTTTAATAAAAACAATAATAATTATTATGATTATTGTTTTATTATTATAAATAATTATTAAAAACCTATTGAAATTCTGTCTTAAGCTCTTAAAAAAAACAATATAGGAAAAAACAATTTTAAAACAATTGAAAAGAAAAACAATGCGCTCTCGTATAACAATATCTTACGAAACTTAAGAATACCAATGTGAAGTTCACCATTTCATAACAATGTTAAATATATTATTTGTATATTTATAACGTTATAAGAAAATAACGTCGGTATATACATAAACTACTTATAATAAAATAAAACTGTTATACGAGGACTCATTGTGGAAATGATAAAAGCAAGAAATTGGACCATTTCAGTTCCATGGATGAGCAATTTCCCAGTGCGACCAGACGACACAGAAAATTGTGACCAAGTATCACGTAAACGGCTAAATGAGAAGCCATTGATATAAGCACTAAGACCATATTTCTGCTGAAAATCACCAAATAATAGAAAATCCATTTTGAGCAATAAATAACTCACGTATTGATCATGAAGTTAAGAGATTATATTAAATTTCTAGGAGAGATTACGCATTACGCGTTATTTCTAAATCAACTCACTTCATAAAAGTACAAAATAATAATAGTTCAAATCATATGAAAAGAAAAACTTTATCATGTTGGATTTTTCTTTGCAGATATACTTCGCATTCACGACACAATGGATATGCTCGATGAAGACGCGATTTAAATTCGTTTAATTCATTCGCATAATTGTTCTATTGAAAAAGAAATACAGAAGAAATAATTTAATTTAAGCTGCATAATTTAAGAAAAAAAATGATGCTATTATATGACTATCCTTAAATATGTAATAAAGAAAACTGAAGTCTAAGCAACCTTTGAAGCGCATTAATATGCCGTATGATATCCTAATATCATTTAAAAAACCAGTATGAATAAACAATTTCTTTATAACAATTATAACAGTTCATAATTCTTTAAAAAATTACATAAGAAAAGTTATCATTTAAAAATTAAGAACAAAGGAACAAAAAGCTTAAAATATCCTATTGTAAGAAATGTTAATATTCAAATAATAAACCTTTTTTATTTAAAAATGTTTATATTATTTCCATAGTTTTAAATAAAATTTGAAGCGTCAAAAAAAACTAGAAAATTCTAGACAGTTCCTTCATCTCGCAAATTAAAAACTTTTTTATTTAAAAATGTTTATATTATTTCCATAGTTTTAAATAAAATTTGAAGCGTCAAAAAAAACTAGAAAATTCTAGACAGTTCCTTCATCTCGCAAATTAAAAACTGCTTATCATTTCTATAATGCCACAAGAATCCTCCTTTGCACCTAACAGCAACTAGGAAAAAAACATAAATGGGATTTCTATTATCCTGATGATGCTCATTCCCATCAAGAGAAAAAGATCTGCATAAATAGAAGAGACATATTAATCTACCACCATATCCCAAGCTCTAGATGAAATTAGACTCGATCATTTTTAGAAGCAGAAATATTTGTAGCCAAATATCCAATACCTCATTCTTCGGTTCAAAACTATTTATTTCAGTTTGAATAAGATTTTGTGTAGCATTACATCGATTACAAATACCATTATCTGTCGGTTCCAATTTCTGTTTTAATCGATTTAAGTGTTCAGCCTGAAAATCAGCAAATATTGCAATCGAAATCTATATAAAAATGAATAAACAAATTTCAACCTTTCTACTTGATGGTGGATTAAGATACTCATATCTTTGTTCACGAATAATTTTGTCATAATCACCGCTATTTGTAAAACCATTATACTGGTCACAAAATGGACAAACGAACGATTTTCGAATCGAATATTCAACAGGAAAATTCCGATTGCAAAACCAACAGTTTACTTCAACTTTGAAAAAATGCCTGAAAAATGGCTAAGATCCAGCTAAGTGTAAATCGCATAAAAGAATCCCAGCAAGCAGAAAACGAAGGAAAATCCGAAAAATTGCCTTACCTTTTAATTAAAGGCGCACAAAATAAAAGTACAAACGAAATAAAAAAAATAATTCCATACGTTAGATAGACCTCCATGCAGAAAAAACCGAACAAACAGCCCAAATGTTGAGTTCTGAAATGCACTTACATAATTATAGGCTTTAAAAATTCAATTATCATTCCCTATTCTATATCTTTATATTTAATATAAAAAAAACAAGAAAAAACAAATGCGCATAAAGGCATCCACTCATCCCTTACTTATTAACCATTCCTCATGATAAAAGATATGCCCTTTCCTCATCTCTTCTGTTAAGATTATGAACAAAGCGTTAAAAGGAAAGAGAGTTATTAACATTAGAAATAATAATGCTGTTATTTAAAACTATGCCGTTCTTCCGAAAATTCTTCCAAGTGATAATCTCCCTACAAATATGGCCCTTTGATTCTATAAATGATCCTCTGAACAACGCCAAGCTCTCAGATGTGGTAACCAAAACATAAATGGCAATAACAATAGGAAATTTCCACACTGCGATTTTCTCTTTTTCGAATATTATAAATCTTTCAAGTGTTTATCAATATTACTATAATCTCTCTGAAAAATGATCGAATATACGAATACTTAATAAACGAATAATAAAAATGCGAATCAACAGAAAATTTCAAATAAATAGTTAGAAATCATTCAGCTGGTGAACAAATACCATATAACAACAATGAATAAAAATTCAAATATCAAAAATTTATTATTTAATCATTTAAACATTAAATACATCCAAATTCTAACTCACGTATAACAAAAAATTTCAATCCAACAATAAATGAACACTTATAATAATAAATTAAAATAACGATATGAAAAATGGATGGCAGTAATTGGTAGATATTTTTCATATATCTCTCCATGCGAAAATAATAAATTATTAGTATTCTTAGATGAAAATTAATTTTTTAAATTAAACTAGATTGGTATTTAACTGCTACGCATTAAATTGAAAGTGAAAACGAATAAATTAAAAAGAATGTCGACTTATGCACAAAAATTTAATTTTCTAATGCAAAAAAAATCAACATTTACATATCGATAGATTAATCATAATGGAGTAGAAAAATACACACAGAAAACCAATGCATAATTACATTATTCGAACCAAGATAGCAATTAAATTCTTTTCTACCTTACTTCCAGTTTTTCAAAATGTTTTTTTGCATTTCGAATATTCATTAATGTAGTCGCACTTGCTGCAAAAAGAATGGATATGTGAAAAAAATTAAACTAAAGTTTTACTTTGGACAAGATCAATTATATTAATCAAGACAATTTCTCTTTAAGATATCCAATTTATGAAAAATTGACTCAAAATTAAAAAGAAAACCAAAAAAAGAAATAAGGGAATGCAAAATTGACAAAACTGACAAATAGATTAAAATGAAAGTGAATTTAGAATAAAAACCATACATACGCTCGTATCCGATAAGACAACCATTATAAATGTATTACACGTGAAACTGTCGACGAATGCTGAGAAATTACTATTTCTTATGGAAATTGATTCAAACTGTGAGCCCAGTTTGCTGAAGCAAAAAAATAAAATTATAATAAAATTATGGTATTGAAAATCAAAAAATCGTACAACATTGCACTACAACAAAAGGGATACCTGCAAGATAATTTGAACTGTTTAATTATGTTTGACACCTTTTCGAAACGATGAATATCTGAATGAGAAACAATTTGGGCTTGAGCAATAACGAGAAACGTTGCCTTTTCAAATAACATTACCTGAATGAATATTTATTTTCAATAGTCCTATTTTTAAAAAATGCAAAAAATGCCTCGAATTTTCAATAATTTTTTTTTGCTAATTTATAATTGGAAAAATAAGAGGGAATTGAAATTAGCAAAAAAAAAAAATCAACTCATGTTTTAAAGTGAATTAATTTTTTGCAAAAAATAAGAACTTATAAAATCAAAAAAAGAAGAAAAAACATGAAAACGAATGATAATATCTAACAACCTCATCTGCATCGATAATTGATGCGAATAACTGCAACTTAGCCTCCATAGATGCAACGTTTGGCACAAGTTTACAGACAATAGCTGACCAAGCCTGAAGTTTGCAACCATTTATAAATGTTACACTTAAAATTACTCAAAAATAAATAATGAAATAATGACCTCGTACTAAAATCTAATAAATAATAACGATTAACGAGAAAAAAAGGTAATCAGTGAAATATGGACCTTGTAGAGAGTTTCATCCCATATAGATGAACGGTAACACTGACATGAAATTTCCGATCGATTTAATTTCTCACATTCTGATTTCACTCGTGTTAGAATATCACGTTCCTTTTCAATAAAAACCTTTAAGGACGAAAAAAAGTAAATGATAAGTGCAATCATAAATAAATGGTTAGCTCACCATTTCCCATTAAACTCGCTCTGGCTACAATCGCTGTTATAAATTTTTGCCAATTTTTTTAATATGGTAACAGAAATGGAGATAGATCGCCATTAGCAACCGGATTTCCAAGGCTTACTCCAGTAAGAAGCAGAAGCCAAACCTTTATCTCAACATGGTAATCTTCACCACTCGACTCCTTCTATCTCCTCAGAATATAAAATAATAAAAATATATATAATAGATTAAGAAAATACCAAAACAAATTCTCTCTCATATCCTTAAAGGTCAAAAATATCATATCCTCTATCTTATTCTTCTCATATCCTTTAAAACGTATAAAAGTCAAAAATTCCACAGTTCAATATTTAATAAAATTACAAACTTAACAAAAAACTTCGAGAAGAACATAATTCATAGCTTAAGAACATAGCGAACAAAAAAACAACACCTGCTCCCTATGTTCTTCAGAAACCAAATCCATTTTATGTATAAGGCAAAACAAATGAGCATTTGGAGAATTCTGTAGTAAAGCCTCTAGACATGATTGAAAATAGCGATAATCCTTTTCTATTTCCCGACTTTCAACGTCAAAGACGTAGATCAGTACCTGAATAGTTTAAAATTCAATTCTATGGCAAATAATCTAATATTTTATATAGTACTAATGATTATCATTAATTGCTACCGAAAAAAGTCCTTTTCATTTACCTGAACATTTTTGAAAATTTGGTCCTTTTGCGACGCAAGATAATTTTCCATAAAAACTTCTTGACCACCACAGTCCCACAGATGAAGAACCAAGTTTCCCAAAAACCTATTTTATATTTATATCAAAGATAACTATTTAAAAAAAAGATCCTTGAATTTCAAAATTCCTTCATTGGATACAAAATAATTTCACTTTTTTAAAGCAAATTCATAATCAACTGCAAATTTAAACTCACCGAACATGGGCATGCTCAACCTCCATTGTGGGTCCTAGCCGATTGGTATCGCGAGCGATATAATTAGCAAAAATTATTGAACGCATTGACGTTTTCCCAGATCCGCTCTTACCCATCAATAAAACTTTTCGCTTCGACATTTTAAGTTAAATTAATTTCTAAAAAATCACCGTAACATTCCCGTGAAAAAACACTCAATATTTCATATTCTTATGGGACAGATTGAATAAAAAATAAATCAAATTTTTTTTAACGATAAATACTAAAAATTGCAGCCAGAATAAAATTTGTCGAAATGAAGGTAAATATAAAATTAAGTCTGTAATATATACTCATAATTTCATAATATACCAAGTTAACACTATAAAAAAAATTTTTATTCACAATTATAAGCAATTTCGGTGAGATAAATGAAAAAATAATTTGAGGTTAGATTAAATATAAACGAAAAAAGGCCAACAATTACTTTCAGAAATATCAATTACTTATTCTTAAATCATTTTTTCTACTAAACAATAGCAATATCTAGTTATTGAAAACTAAATTACAGTAAATAAAATTCAAAAACAAATCAACCCTTTGAATAAATGAAACCTTCAAATAAAGTTTTGCATGAAAAAATCATCTGAAAATTAAAAGCAATTTTGCACGGATAATTCAACAATACATAACATAAAATGTTATTTCAGATTTTCAGGTCGAAAAAGAAATCTATGGAGAAAATTATGAAAATGAAAAAAATGAAAAAAATAATTTATGGACAACTGGTTAACTACTGGCAATAAATAGATAATTTTTTTAATGAAATAAAAAAAGGAATGAATGAATAAAATTGATTTTTTAAGTAAAAATTAAGTTATAATTTAAAAAAATAAGCAAAACAACCGCTTACACCAGAAAAAAAAACGATAATATTTGATTTGAAGTTTTACATTTATATGTCTTCATGCCACATACTAAAATCAAATAAATTCAAACAAAAAAAAATTCAGATCCATTCTATCTTCAGACTAACATTTCGATTCTGATTTGTTAATATGCCTGAAACTTAAATGTAATTTTTAGATGGAATTAACAAAATAATAAATGATAAAGTAAATATATTAAGAATCTTATCCATAATTTATTTATTCATTTATTCATTCATTTAATAATTCTGATCACAAACTTTCGTACAAATTTTAAACTTACGATTCAACTGAACCAGTCAAAATGGCTGAAGCGATTGCATTAGATGCAAATGTGATATCAGTGTTATTTGCAAGTTGAGAAGCCGTTTCCTCATTAATACTAGAATTAACATTCGGCCAATCTTCTGATGATACTGCCTTAGACGGCGGCCAATCATCCGCTTTCACTGACGTAAAATCAGCCCACGAATCAGAAGATTTATCAGAAACGCTGAATTAAAATTGATTAAAAAAGTTCAATTGAAAAATTAAGCAGTTCAATCGAAAAAATTAATAAAGAAATTAATATTAACATGAGAATTTTGTTTGAAAAATGGAAATGGAAAAAACTGCAATTAATAATAATCTTTAAGTGAAATAAAAAATACGGTTCGGCTGAATCATCTGACGCTGAATGTACAAATTCTTTCACCACGAAGTGATTGACCTTATCAGTCTTCGAGAATTCATTGCCAGAACATGTCAAAGGCCACTCATCCTTCACAGAAACAAAATTTGACCATGGATCAAAGGGATCGACTGGAGTTGCCCATAATTCATTTGCATGTTCTTCTTTATGCCCTATGAATAAAGAGGTTTTAATGGTTTAAATCAATAATGATCGCAATTTAGCAATTCTTTTCAATCCTTTTTCTTACTTTTAGATTGTTTATACAAAAATGAATTATTTTAATGAATTAGAGATATGAACCAAAACCTAGAAAACATGGATTTCTAGCACAAAATACTTCTTCAGACAATAAATTCACACTGTCAATAGCAAAACCTTTTGAATTTGAAGGATTATGCGTTGAATTCATTCTGTTTTCGAAAACCGATTCGTTATGAAGAAACTGAGCTTTGCTTTCCTAAAAGTCGAAATTCGAATAAAAACATCGAAAATAAATAATAAATTTGTTTATTAAATAAATAAAGTTCTTCTTCGGCAAAAAAATTTTACTTCATTTTTTGAAGACTCATCAATCAAACTGTCAATATTAAAGCGAAGAGAGCATAACGCTTCAAAAGCCTGTTCATCAACCTAAAATGACGTATCTGCAAAAAATTAATACAAATGAAAATAAAAAATTCGCAGAAAATATATAATATTTTCCAGCAGTAATACATCGAACAACATAAATAAGTGTAAATATAAGCTACTTATGAGTTTGACAAGATCCATTTTAAACAAATCATAAAACATACAACAGCATTAAATTTCTCTTCCAAATTGATGTCAATGATTTTTGCTATAGATAGATCACAAGCATATCTAAAAAATGAACCAGATTTCTTTTATCAAGAATAGATTTTAATCTGAATTTCATTCAAAAAATTGAAAGAAAATGAAAAGACAAAAAATCCAACTTGATATCGCCGAATTTCGCGTGAGAAAATGGAAGTTTATCATATGAAGGAAGTGGCTCAGGTGGCATATGCTCTTCATATATTCTTTTTACCTGATAAAAAAAATCTAATATTAAATGATAAAAAGCTTTTTAAAATACATAACTGGGACCGAAGACTTACATGATCTACATTATTACTCATAGGCTCTTTAACTGACTCATATTCAATAAATGATGCATTCGCCGAATGTGAACTGCAATTAAGGCTTGAGAGAGATTTTTCGATTTCATCACATTGATTTTCTTTCTCATATTGAGCTACTAAAGACCTTAAAAACTCGTTCCAGTCGTCAAGTCTACTTGATTCTGAAAATTTTATTCTGGGTTATCTAAAATTATAAAAGATCACAAACTCCTTAAATTCTTGGTTAAGAAATCCTAAATAAACAAAAATATCACTTTAAAAATTTTTTTGACCTTTCATACTTTTTTGAAACTTTCTAAATAATAAAAAATATTTTTCACTGTCATGTACCAAAAAATTCCAAAAAAGAAGAAATGAAGCAAAACCGTTTATAAACTCCTCAATGATAGCAGAATTTGGCGAAGATCGAGCTGAACGAATACAAATAGCCAATGTAAAGCAAAAACTATTCAATAATTTGCGAATCAATGGTGAGGAGGATTTCGATTTCTCAGTTAAATCCAGTATGCTACCAATTAGATCAAAGTCCTGAAAAAAACATTTCCAATTAAAAACATGATTGATTTTAATGTATGCGAATAAATGAAACTCCATTTGTGCTTTTCTTCAATGCGAATATCTGATTATAAAGAATATTGGTAAAAAAAATAACCTTAAATAAATATGAAATGAGAGGAGATGACGAAGATGATTTAGTATATAATATAAATGAAACACATCGAGCTAAAAGTTGTTGGAATATTGAGATCGATGGTTGGGCCAAAACAATGGCAAACAAAAATTTGAAAGGATTAATTGTGAAAGACGAAAATGCGGTAAGTATTGTTTGATGCGTTTCTAGATGATTAGTATTGAGTAACTGAACAAAGAGCCTCATCAAATATAGCCAGGAATCACTGGGTAATACTGCATCATTTTCCGTAATTTTCTAAAATCTCAATGACACTATCATTCTGGTTAATTATTAATTATCAATCAAATTATTAATCATTTTAACCATAACTGAAAGGCGTAAAATGAATCAATTCACCTGAAATGAATGACAGATACCAGAGATTAATCGATCTGCATAAGCGGCAATTATAGTTTCTACAATACGACCCGCATCTGGTTGCCATACTACAACGCCAGAAAGTTTATTTTCATCATCTGCTGCAGAATCATCCCAATGAATAATTTCACCCCTCTCCTCAACTCCAAGTATATGACTTGGGCTATAATAACCCTTATTATCAATAAAAATAAAAATCAAAATGCGAATAGTAAGAACTGACGAATAGAAATTTGCAAAAATTTGCAAAAAAAATAACCAATTGGGAACAAAATTCGTTTCCAGAAGAGTAATAAGTATTGAAGCACAGTTTATAATGACCGAATCATTTTGATGAGATGGATTTTTCGGTAAAGTTTTGTTGGCTATAATTTGAATATTTCTTTCTGACTGTAGACTTTCTAGAAGCGGATCACATCGTTTTTCATCTGATGTATATTGCACATCACGAAGAGTACGCACTAATTCGCACCAAAGATGCGAAACATTGCAGTGGACCTGGAATTTACGCGTAAAGATTAATAAAAACCGAAAATTTAATAAAAGCGAAATAAAACTGTGGTTAGATTGAAAAATATTATATAAATGCTATTTTTTTCATCGGAAAACAATACTTTCTCTCACGAAAACACATTTCAGAAGCTAAAGAAGTGGCACCTCGGGAGGCTGTTCATCGACCAAAAGACTGCTAAGATTTTCTATTAAATGATAATCGACATACCACTGAAATTTAATTTTAATGCTTTAACAAAATATAAATATACAAAAAAATGAACAAATAATAGGCAAAAAATCGAGAAACGATAACCGAGAAATAGAAAAATAAAATATAAATAACTATAAAAATAAAAATAACTATCAAATAAAGATAAAATATAGATGATTCCCACGATGACCCTTCTATAAAATTTCTTTATATAAATTCCACCGTGAGATACAGAATAATTATATGAAAGGAAGGAATAGCGGATTCTGCTAATGAAACCATATTTTGAAGTTATGTAAAAAAATTTATGAGTCTAGGAAACAAATTGAATGATACTGTAGCCTTTGATGATATTGGTTAAAAATGAAAATCCTTTCCCAAGTTTTTTGAACCGAATTAACTGCTCCAATTGTTCTATTTGTTTAAATGAAGTTGATATTGAAATCTTTTTAATTAATGTTTCAAATTTAAAACTATCTTTATTTACTGGCTCAGATAATATATCACAAATTTTTTTATGTGCAGTTTTCCTAGCTTTTTATACAGTCTATAAAGACACATATTCTGACATTAATCCTGAAATTTGGAAGCCTTCATATATGACTACTACTTTTAAAAATGAACAAACGACCTAAATTAGAGAAAAGAATAAATTATCTAAATATAGGCCGATCATATAATTAAATTTTGTTTTATTCGAAAAACTTCTGTGCGACAAGATCGACCAATGTCTTGCCAACAGACCAATTTCTGAATTTCAGCACGGTTTGCTTTGTAAAAAATTTACTAACTCCCAGTTTTTAGTCAATCTCCGGTGATTGGTCTCTACCTACTGGTCACATGATTTCAGTTGCTTAACTTGGATTTACTTTTGATGCTGTTTTCACAAAATCAATTTTTCAATATTTTAATGTGCGAGAATCTGCTAGGTTGAGCCTTTATTTTTTGACTGGTCGTTTATAAGGTTGCAGGCATAAATAAAACTCTATCGAATTCTGTCCTAATTAGATCAGATATGCCTCAAGACATTAGCGCATCGTTTCTTTTTAATATATTATTTATAATTTTACAAAAATCATTTCTAACTCACATATTTATTTGTTTAATACTAATTGCTGTAGCCTTTATTTTTCACATCATGGATCAGAAAATTCAAACCCAAGCTATTCGAACCGTTCCTATTTCTAACAGTAACAAAAGCAATGCCTTTTTCCATCATCTAAGTTCATCATTGTTGTTAGTTCACCTATATATCTTTCCTGACTATATCAGTCCAGGTCTTGATTGATTCTCCTCGCTTTTGACGCTAACCATCACAGGGCAACGAAAAGTATCGTCAATTCTTGTGATGGGCGATGAAAAAACCAGCGAAGGCGATGCTATGTGATGCTAACACAGGTATTTCAGCGAAAATGGGTGCAATTACGTGAGATTTTATCCGCTCTGCGAATCTATAAAGTACCTTAGACATAAGTGGTAAAAGCAGACATCTTTTTCCACTCTCACTGGTCATATCTTGCAACTGGCCATACAACAAAATCGAGCGAATTATAGCTATCTATATAGCTATAACTATACAGACAAGAATTTTCGTTTTTATAGCGATTTCTCACGATTCTAAGGTTTCGCCAACCGAAAGAACACATTTCTAGCTACCATTACCAGAGTTGTAATAATTTCCTCTTTTGCTTGACTATTTGGGAATATAGTGGATAAAAGATTTAAAGTCTGGCACTTCCTCAATTCACAATAAATTGATAAAAATATTTTACCAAATTCTGGTATATAAAACGAAGCCTTTTATTTATACTGATTGACCAATAATCCGACTTTCGCTAAAGTTATCGACCATTTGCATAACTTAGCAAAAAGGACTAAATCATCAGCGTATATACAATCATCAGCGTAAGATCTGACACTATACTCTGGACCGATTTGTACACCTCTTGAATATCTACAAACGATGTCCAATATTCAAATTATCGCACAGCTGAATATGACAGACGAAAGAAAAAACAGTAGATCTTCAGAATGATTTAAATAACTTAATTACATAAATCGAACCAAGCAAAATAAATTATTGATATATCCTTTCATCCGCTATATTCACGAAATGCTATTAAAAAGACTTCCAGAATTCTAAATTTCATCCTTCAAAAACAAATCAGATAACTTTCTTATTAATATATAATATATATAAAATTAATATATATAAAATTACTAGTGGTGCTGACATTTATTCATCCTCACCTAGAACACTGGTTGCTTTTTTCACAGTTTGAATGATAATTTATAGAAATAATTTCTATTTAAGTATAAAGTTATACAATCTGGATTCGCTTAGAATCAGAAGAATCAAACAAGATCTGATTTTTAAAAAATTTCATTTGATTTATCAATCTAAATTATTATAAGTTAAGCATAAATGTCAGCATCACTAGTAATGAACTGAAGTTAAGTAAGCTTGTCCGCAAGTCCAAAATCTTGCCCAACAATTGTTTCAGAAGCATTAAATATTGAAAAAAGTTATTTACTGACATTAATTTTTCCTCTCCTCTCTCCTCCATATTTTTAACTTTTAAAAAAGAGATGGTACCATTCACAACATGAATTATAATTATGCTTTGCTAATGTATAACTCATCCTACATTTTATGATATTTTTATATTTTTCTATATTTTACTGTGTTTATTTTATCATTGTTTTTGTTTTATATTTTTGGTTATTATGCTTTGCTAATCTATAACTCATCCTACATTTTATGATTTTTTTATATTTTTCTATATTTTACTGTGTTTATTTTATCTTTGCTTTTGTTTTATATTTTTGGTTATTTGATAATTTGCTAAACAAGTAAACAAGCACAGGATGTCTTGCTATTTGATCCTTGTTATATTACTTCTTGTTAAATAAATAAGTAGAAATCCATAAAAATGTGCTAAGCATTCTTAGAAGAAATAAAGATCTTAAGAACTTTTTGTATATAGGGCCAAATTTGCTTTTTTTTTAATAACTAAAAATTTATTGATGATAAAAATGCAAAACCAAAAAAAATACAATGACCTGTTTGACAACATTTTGAAGCTCAAATTCACTCGGTAAATTAACCATCCGATACAACAACTCCGCTACTGCTGAACAGAACAGATTATTTAAGCAATATTTTAAAAAATCTGTTTTCTTCAGTTCATTTAATAGCTGAAAATTTCCATTAAAACCATAATAAAACCATAAGTGAAATAATTTTAATTCTTTCATTAGTCAAACGCAATTAAATTAACTTATTTTTCAATATGAAAATTTCCAAAATAAGCATTTTTTAAAGAACAGAAGTCGTTCAAGGGGCTTTGGATGAAGCAATATTATTTACCATTTCTGTACATTTGCTGAAGAGTTGCGTCATAATTTTCATATAAAAACTGGCTAAAAGAGAGTTAATATCCGATAAATTGAGGAAATTGACAAGCAGCGTACAAGCAGAATGATCATTAAGCAACGCGGCACAAATTGCATCACAATTTAATGAAAGAATTTCAGTACATATATGAGCACGTCTTAATTAAATTAATTAAAATCGAATTATCATTTAATTAAATTAAATTAAATATTAAATTATTGAATCGAATTATAAATTAATTAAATCTTAATTGATTCATTAAATATCATAAAAAGAAATAAAATAATTTTCGTTTTTTTTTAAATCAAAAATTAAAATTTAAAAATGGGCACTTAAAATATTTAAAATTGGTAAAAATTGACTGAAGATCAAAAAAACTAACTTATATTGCTGATTTTGTGGTTCTTTAAGGTCAATTTCTGGTCTAAGTGCATTTGATAACAAATTGTTGATAACGGATGATTGAGTCAAACTTAAAATCCATCATTTTATCATAATAATAACAATTTTATTGAAATAATAACAATTCAATAACAATTTTTCAGCCTCTTTTCTTTTTAAATAAAAAATGAATTAATGAAAAAATGAATTAATATTATTAAACTAATCATTAAATTAATCACATATCACAAATATTTAACAAAATTAAATATATCCTTACTAACAAAATAAATTTGAAAATTTAAAATTCAAATATCTCAACTCCTTTTTTCCAGAAGAATCCCTTTAAAACTCGTTTAAATTACAAAAATTTCTGTATTTTTCTTTTGTTTTTTCTGAAAAAAACTTTTGTGGAAGAAAGGTATTTCAAACGATATTTTAAAGCCTTGAAAAAACATACAATTTAATGAGTTTTTCATTGCCATCGCGAATTTCCTGCATGCTGTATTCATCGTTGATAACATCATCTAATGTGACTGTTTCACTGTTTAACAATTCATTCAAGTGCGAGGAGTTATTTGAAAAATCACACTGCCAGAACATTCTGCGTGATCTTACTTGAAAAAATATTGAAGTATTATAATCAAAATATTATGAAATATTATGAATATTATGAAATGAATGCAAATAAATTCTAAATTTTTAAATTTAAGCTCGAATAAATAAAAATTTTTAAAAAATCCTATAAAGATGCTGGAAAGGTCGCCAAAACTCTTTGCCACAACAGAAGCAATTTCCAGTTTGGCCAGCAACCTAAGCCGAAGATATGGAATAGTCACAGACCAGATTCACAGACTCTAGTACCACCGACTTTACTTTTAGTAAGAGGCTCACGCCGGCCAACGAATAAAAACACCTCTAGCATTCCGAATTTCCAGCAAATAGCCAACTTTGGAAAAAATACCAATAAGACAGTGGAGTGCAAAAGATTATCATCAATAAGACAAAAAGAGTAAAAGATATTAAAATATTAAAAACAAATCCAGAAAATCGAAACAACTTGATTTGGACAAGGCTATTCGACTATTAGTAATTGCTATGGCGGGTTATGAATAATTGAAAAGTTAATGCGGCCGTGGTAACTATGCGGCCAGTTTCTTGACGTTCCTATCCCCTTTTTGCTTTTTATGCTGCGAACAGGCGATGTGTTTGCATATTCTTTCTTTTCAATTCTGCTCAGTCTTGCTTCATTCTTTTTCATAACGGCTGGTAAGCTCGTTGTAATTTACAATCCTATGTGCAGGTGGGGACCACATAATCGAGAAGTACCCAATTACCTAAGTAAATAGATAAAATAATGCATAAATTAATATGAAGGTTATTCCTAGAAATTTAGATGACTGTGCTAGCGACTCACATGCACTTGAATAGTCGAGTGACTTCGTGGCAAAATCAGTCCGATCCGACAAATCACCGTACCGTGCCTAGCCAGAAGTGAGCGCTCTTTGGGTTCGAATTTATCGTTTTCAGTGGAACTTTTTCGTTCATTCAATATATTTCTATTCGCAAGGAAATAACATTATGGAAGCCGAATAAACGGTGCAATGCTTTCCAGGGAACAAAATGCACAAAGAAAAAGGGAAGAAGGGAAAGGGAAAGGGAAGAAAAGAAAAAGAAAAAGGGAAAAGGCAAGGGAAAACATGCCTACACCCGTTGCGAGCTTCGCAAATTAGATAGCCCAAGTCTTCCAGTTTACGGTCGTTCGGAGTCGGATCTTTCACTACAACTTGGTTTTATCATTTGTTTCTCTTTTTAGAGCGTAGTATGACGTGACGACAGAAGTGCACATGCGGATCATCTGCATTCAGTGACACACTTACTCTCTTCATGGTACAGTTATCTACGAACCTACGAAGATTTTATACCGATCCTCGGTACATATCTCTCGACTATACCTTCCATTCCAATAATGTGGCGTCTTACTTACTATCAAAATAAATAAAACATGGAAAACTGCACCATAATAGAATTTCTATTTTGCAGTCAGTATGCAAAGATTTCCGTAGAATAGCCCTTTTGTTGAAATGAGATTTGAATAAGTTGAATAGTTGCTAAGGTGAAAGTGATTAAAGTCTGCTTGATTTGTGATAGAAAGATTTTGAAGTGGGAGCAATCAAACGGAGGATAAGTCGTTTCATTTCTTCTATTTCTTGTCATTATAAATTTGTTAGTGCTGAGGTGACAATTTATAGGTCCGCCATTGTCGCGTTACTTCATCGTTGTAGTTCATATTAATTGCTCATTCTGAGATCTGACGAACACTACGTTTCTGATTTGCGTGGTAATGTAGTACGATTTACGAGCGATTTAAGAGTGGTATCTTCGAGTATTTAAAGCGAGGAACGATTGGTTCCATGATGACTTTCTACCGATGGTCTCATCAAAAAATGCATAATGCGATGTAATCCCAAATCTAGAATGCAGCCTCTCAAAACACATGTCCTTCGACTTCCCCGTTTACTTGCATTGCGAAGCTATGTTAGCCGAAGGAATTTTCGCACATGGTAAATAGCCTTTAAAATTTCATCGATCATCTTAAAAGTGATTTAAGAAATTGGTTAATAATCAACTATCCGATCTGCAAACATAGCATAGATAGCAAAGCCAGCAGAAGTCTATTCTGTTTATTCTTTCCTTTTTCCTTTGCTAACTCATTTCCACATTCACTTCCTTTTTCCTTCAATAAATTTAATTTCCACTCACCAATAGTAAAGAGGACTATATAAACGAAAAGTGTTGTGTATTTGCTTGTTGCAAATTGTTCGCGCTTGTTAATATTTCAATTTTTCAGTTTTATTTGCTTTTCTTTCTTCATTAAAAGTAAATGATGAAACGAAGAAATGCGACAAATACGAGGTTTTTGCATTTGCCATTGAAATATGTCGCTAATTTATCAAAAATTTTAATATTTAGATATGAAAAATTTTAAAAATCTTATTTTATTCCACGAAAAAATAGTCAATTAAAAGTTTAATCACAAAGAAAAAATTTAACATCAGCAGAAATAAGTGGTTTATGGTTACCATTTCTGGTTAGCTTTAGGCTTACTCTAATACTCTGATAATTGGACAGTGAGAAATCATTGCCAAGCGATTGCGTGGGTACGAAAAATGGGTCCTAGCATCATCAGGATTTTAAGTAGGCTTGCTCTTGTTTAAAGTAGAGCTATTTATATAATATAATCAATAAAGTGGTGAGTAAAAGTAAAAGTCACTCGGCTCTCAAATTATTCCTCTCTTTATCCTTATATGATAGATATTAATTAAATATTTAATTTATTTAATTTAATTTTATTTTATTTGTTAAACTTGAATTAAATTAGAAATTATTTGGTTGCATAATTATGAATTAATTAATTATTCAATCAAACGAAAACTGTTGAAAATCTCAATGAAAAGATTTTTCTCAACTTTTTTTTTAAAGAAATGAAGACAGCGATGAAAATAGCGATGAAATTTATGATGAAATTGATCGCTTTCATATGCAGTCTTATGATGGATTAAACGAGTCTAAACTCAAAGAGAGTAAAGTAGAAGAAATTTTGAACGTAGAAGGAGATTTATCCGAAAACGATACACTCGACGAAGAAAACGATTCATTATTCGATTCAGATGATAATGATGTCGAAAAAAGTAATTTATTTATCGAAATATTTTATTTATTTATTTAAATATGTGAAGTTTAAACTAGAAACCAACATGCTCTTTATTTTCATTTCTATGCTGCATTCAGGATTTTTGCCTTCAACTGAAGAATGGGGAGCGAATCGTAAAAACTATTATAGCACTTCGTACGTTGATGATGACTGGGGAGGAATGAATGAAAATGAGATAGAAGTGGCTGAATTAGAAGAACAAGATGCAATAATGAGGCAGAAAAAGATGGATACTGCACTGCAGTTATGTAGTTATTTCCAGGTTAATTTGTCATTATCTGAAAATCAAATTACCAAAAGTGCGTAAGTTGAAGTGCGAATTGTTATATCTTAGAATTTCTCTGCTGCGGTTGATTTTTATAGATGCCTTTTAATAATATACAAAATGAGGAAAGTTTTTTCTAGTTTTTATTCCTTTCTAACTACAGTCACTTCACAGCCACTTCGTGGTTTTTTTTTTTTCGTTTCGTCGAAGTTTCAGGTTAATTAGAAATTTTGAAGTTTTTTCTTTTATCCAGCGATTTACCATTTGCGTTAATTTTTTGAGGTTAGTGAAGATGAAGATGAGAAAAAAGATTTATCAAGCGCAATCAGTTTGGATGAAATGAATGAGGAAGGATTATTTAAATATTTTCTAAAATATAATCCTGAATTCAATGTAATTTTAGAAGAATATTCTCGAAAGGTTTTTAATATTTGTATCGTTTTTTAATTTGTTATTTAATATTTTATTTTTAATATTTTAATTTATGGATAATGGTTCAGATTATTGTATTGAGAGGCAAGAACTCGGTTTTTACTTCCGGTAAAGTTTGGGTGTTTCTGATTAATCATCTGAATTTTATATTTTATTCGGATTTATATAAAATATCAAAAAAAAATATCATATTTGTTTACTGTTTAACGATACAAACTTATTAACTTATTAGTTTTATTTATTGCCAATTTTTTAAAAGTTTTTATCTAACTGATTTTTCAAATTATACAAAAAATTTGTATTTCTTCATTGTTTTTATTAAATTTATTGGATTAATTTTTTAATTTATGCAAAAAATTTATTTTTGTTACATTCTAGAGATTGATTTTAATTCGAGTTCTTATTCCATTACTTAATGGCATCAAGGAAATAGATAATGGAACGGAAACTGTTCTTGGACAACAAGTGCTTATAGCTGTATCTGTTTTTTCAAGGTGAACTTTTTGCTAGATCATTTCCAATAAATATTTCTTAAATTTTATATCATATCATAATATCATAAATATCATAAATTTATAATAAATATAAAAATCATATTAAAAATCATATTACCCATTAAAAATATTGTCTTTACGAAATTGAAATTTTGATCGAAAAAATATATTTTTTTCAGCTATCTTTATAGTTTTTCAGCTATCTTTTAAATATTCTTTTCTACTGTCATTTAAAACTCACCACAAAATTATCAGTTAAAAAAAATTACCTCGATGATCATCCTGTTCTCGACAATATTATGATGCAGAAAAAGGTTTTTTTTCCATTTTTCATCAAAATTTTTCTTCTCACCATATATATCGTCTTTAACTGTCGTTTCTGAGTATTTTATTAATTACGATTATTAATAACTTTATTCATTAAAACTTTTATTTAATTAAACTAATGCTCTTCCCGCTTGTTTTTTTTTTGTTATACTAAATGTTTTTCTCAGAAACTAAATCAAGAACTGACAACTTTAGATGATAGAAAAAGTTGGTGATTTTTTGGCTAACAATCAAAAAGCATTAGGGAAGCTACAACGATTAATGGAAAAAAAACAGCCATTCATTCACATTTTTGAACTTTCTGATGATATTAGCAATCACAGCAAGAAAGATTCATATCAGCACGAATCAAATAACCCCGAAGAATTGAAGAAAGAAATATTGCTTAAAGAAGAAAATTTCGGAAAACGTGGGATCACATCTCAGGTAGACTTTCTTCTCTTGATTTAATGATTTCTGAGAAAATATTAGTTTTATTAATCGCTTTGTTCTTTTGGTTCAGAAAAATTGCACCATTAATTTCGCATCAGCTAGTTAGCGACGAAATGATCTTCATAGTTTGATCAACTTTGACCGATGATTATGTTGGGGATTTTAGATTCAAAAGAATCGCGGTTTGTCTACATTCAGAAAGAAAGGTACACAACACTCACGAGTCAAAAAAAGGAAACAATTCAAGAAGGCTTTACTTAAAAAACGTTCACAGCGGCCTGATATCCGAGATCAGTACTCACCGTACGGTGGGGAGCCTCGGGGAATTAGGGCATCTACCGTAAAGAGCATAAAATTAAAGGCATAACTGGCGAAACTTGGTGCAAAATTTGCAAAATACCAAAGTATCAAGAATATTGCACTGTTTGTAATTATATTTCTAATGTAATGTAATACGAATTTTTTGTCATTGTTAAAGTAAAAACTTTTTGGTTTAGTTCAAAACCTATTCGAACTATATTCGATTTATTAATGAAAAACGAGATGATAAGGATGCTTTAACCGAATATGTACCGAAAAGGCAAAACAAATGAGCAAGAAAACAGAAAATACAATAATTAAATATGTATGTGCAGTTTCATCCTTCAATTCGAAGGATAAATGAAACAATCAAAGTTATGAATACGACTGCATATAAATTATTCAAGAAATTCATGGAAAAAAATAAGCTCAAAAAATAAATCTACAAATTGGGATGATGTAATTAAAACGGCGTATTTTATCTGTGATCATCCAGATATATTTGATATCGATTAGTGTTTATCAACTAATTTATTGCAAAATTTGGACAACTTGAAAAGATAAAGGGATAAAAAATCAAGGCATCGTCTATCCAACTTTTTTTAAAGACTTTTTTCATCCAATTTTATTATTTTTCATCGAATTTATTTTATTCATTTAAAATGAATTAAAAGAACCGATTTTCGTAACACAAATTAAGATATAGTGAAATAACCATAAAAAAATCACAATTCTAACAAATAAAAATTATACAGTTTACAGTTCTAAAAATGAATAATTTATATATTTAAGCAAAGAACTTGAGAAAATCTCGTAATTATTATTTTGGTTTTAAATAAAAATAGTCATAAAGATCACAATTTTAAAACACATCATTACAGCAAACTTGATTGGTATGCTTGAATCATTTCGATAATTTGGAAATTACACGAATAAGAGCGCCATTTTCTTCTTTCAGCTTTTGAATATCTATCCGGAGATGCTCAAGTTGCTAAAATAATAAAATTAGATCAAACTGTTAGGTTAAAAACATTAAATTTGTAACCAATTGGATATGATAGATAATAGAATAATGTAATAAAAACCAATCATATCTTTGAAAAGCAAAAGTAAAATTTTACTAAGATTGAAATTTCTGGGCATTCAAATTAAATAAAATATATCAATAAAATCAATATCAAAACTTTTTAATAACATATATGACTTTAGCCGAATCCTCATGACAGCTATCGCACCAAGCGTATTTCCTACGTTTTATTTTTGTTGCAGCTTAATATAAAAATTATTCCGTCTTGCACAAATAGGTCGTTACAAAAAAATATAATAATCCATCTACTCGATTTAAAACACTAGGACTTTCATTTAAATAAATAAAAATTTTTTAACAAAATTTTCCATAATTCTGTTTCGAATTAAAATCATTAATTAAATCAGATATCAGTTAAGCTTTCATATTCTCTTGCAGTAATGTTTACTTTAGCTATCATCGTAAATTAAATTTAAAATTGAACCCAACAATTAACCTTAATTCCAGATTATTTGAACTCATATATCGTTAATCAAAATTAGAAAGCAAACTAAAATTTTGATAAATTTAAGTAAACAATAATAATTATAAATCTAATCTAATAATCTAAATAATAATTTAAGGAATATGATTAAAATTGGGAAAATTTTTGCGAAGCATAATATAGGAAACGCTGATCTATACAATTATAGCCCGCTAACATTCAGTAACATTTGAAAAAAATTTTTGGCCATATTTTTGTCTTAAATATAGATCCAACTGAACCAACCTTTACTTCATATTCTAATTCGACGATTCTTCGTTCTAGCAGCCTCCTTTCTTGATCACTAATTGAAGATGTTGAAGTGGATTTACTTGCTGAACTAGGGAATTCAGAATTCTGATACACCGAAGGTATAGTTATTTTAGTATTCTAAAACAAAGTAGTGAACCACGATCACCATAATATAACATAGTTAAAACCATAGCAAGATGATAATATGAAAAAAACAAACTTCTTTGGAAGAAAGCTCATTAATTTTCTTCTTTAATCGCTCATTTTCTAATTTTTCAACTTCATAAAGTGATTTATAATCAATTTCTTGAAGATGGGTAGAAATTTTATGAATGGTCGGAGCAACTGCTGATTTTAGTGGTGCCTTTTGGACAGTGAAAAATGAGAATGTAGTCGTCGTAGGTGATGCTTGCTATAAAAAAGGTTCAACTATATAAAATGCTTTTTTTAAAAAATCACTTTTTTATTTTAGTACATTTTAAATCTAAGAAAAAGATATAAATGCAAATTAAAGCCTGAATTCATATCATTAGCTTTTTGCTTAGAAGTTGCTCTCTCTAAAAATATATTTAGAGAGACAAAAATATATGTCAAATATATTCAATATAAAAATATCAAAATCATTAAAAAAAAATCTAATTTCGAAATTTGGATTTTATTTGCCAAATTAGAAAACACCACAAACGTCACAAACTAATAAAAAATAACTGATAGAAACAATACATGAGAAGGATTAGATGTTGCCTTTCGTACTCCAGTGTTTTCTACCGAATTACTTTGTATTGTATTTAAAGTTGACGGTGTGGGCCCAGACAAAATGGATGATGAACAGGATAGAGCAGCCTCGAATTCGCACTGTTTATTATCAATATCCGATATGGTATGCATTTCGTCAAAAGAGATTGGACCTGTTCCGCGACGAGTATTACGATTAGCCTATAAACAAAATAAACGAAATGCAAAAAATTCATGCCTTTCTTTACTTTCCCATTATTTCAACTTTGACTCTTTTTCTCTATACAATTTAACTAAATAACTTTTAATTAAAATTAACAATTAATAATTTTCATTCCCATTTATGAAACAATTTTCATAAAAACTAAAAATTAATTACCATAGAAAATAAATGAAACAGCAAAAAAAAACCTGAGATCGCCTTCGTATACTGGGTAATGAAGAAGCCGAATTAGAAGTGGCAGACTGGCTATCATCATTATCTGTCTTCGTAGAAATGTCAATGCTGTTCACCGAATCTCCAGATGGGGTGGAATCCTAGAACTTTTATCGTCATTGTAAAATATTAAAATGGCTAAATTATAACATCAAAAAACAATAAATCTTAAATTTATAAGGCGAATTCATTCATTTTAATGATTTTTTTACAGTTCTTAATGGAACTTGAGCGCTAAAATGCCGATACTGGAAAATAATTCCGGCATAAACCTGGTAAAACTTTCAAAAAACATAAAGAGTCTAACCAGAAATGATCAGCACTCTTAGAAAAAAAATATAATTTAGATCAGCGATTTTTCTTCAAAAAACTATAGTTTTACGAAAATTTTAAGTATTTTAAATTTTATATTATTATAAATATAATATAAATAATAATATAATATAATATAAATTAATACAAATATTATATTAAACATAAAATATCATCAATCAAATATCATATTTCTTAAAAACTTCGGATTACGTTTCAAAAAATTTAAGGAGAAACTTAAGAACTGATTCGTCATCAAAAAATAACTTCCCTCACTATTAGCACATTCCAGAATCAATTTAACTTAAATAAATTAACTCGATCTTCGCTCGATAGTTTTTCTTCATTTTTTTTACATGATCGCTCAACTACTACACATCATCAACGAATTGACGTAATGCAAACTTTACACCAAACTACAGCAAATAGAAAATGTCAACAATCTCAACAAAAAGCGATTCGTAAGAAGTTAAAAAAGATAAATACAGCGCTTATATGTTAAAATTATTTATTTAATTTATCGTCATTACTTATTTCAAATTAGTAAATAAAACTAATTTACTTATTTTATTATATATTTATATTTTATTATATCTATTTACTAATTTTTTCTTTCGGCAAATTTTTTTTTCAGTAAAAAATGTAGCTAAAGGCTAAAATTTTTTGGGAGCAACCAAACCAATGATTGATGATAACGATGAGAAGGGGGGGATATAATCGAGTCATTATAGATAGAATGACCCTCATCAGTACACACATAAAAAATATAAATATATTTCAGTAAGACTGACTTTCCGCTAATTTCCACTCTTTCTTTTGCATTAGCACACTGTTTACATCATAATTTTGCAGATTTTTCCACAATTTTTTCACAACAGATGCAGTAGATTCTTCTTTTTTTAACAGCTTTCACCATTATTGGCTCCAACGAATACAAGGGTAAGACGCTTCCAAACGGCGCGGTCTGACGCCATCGTCGACAGTAATAGAAGCCATTCCTTTTTTCATCGTCTAAGTCCATATATTGCTGGTACATCTAATACGTTCAAAATCTTTTCTCACCGTATCAGCCCAGGTTTTGATTGGCTCGCTTTTGACGCCAACCGTCACACGGTTTAGCAAATAACGAAATATGCGTCAACTCCTGTGGTGTTGACGACGGAGGAAGGGCCATAACCAGCGAAGACGGAGCTTTTTGATAATATTATTTATGCAAGTGGTACTTGAACGAAAATGGATGCGATTATGTCTTATCATAACTTATCCGCTCGACGGATCCGTAATATGTACCTTAGAAGAGTGGTCAAAGGTAGATAGCTTCTTAATATCTTCCACTCTCATTGACCATGTCTCAGAACCAAACAGCAAGATCGAACGAATCACGGCTATATAGATGCGGACCTTTGTTTTAATGGTAATTTCACGACGGCTTCATAAAGGTATACCGCATTTCTAGCTGTGATCTGGGCTATAATATCGTCTTTTGCCTGGCCATTTGGTATTAGAGTGGATCCAAGGTATTTAAAATCGGGCACTTCCTCGATCGACAATGAATTTACAAAAAGAGGCATTTTATCAGTTTCTTATACATAAGACGAAAAAACTTTCATTTTGTATATATTGATCCTGAGTCCTATTTTTGCTGCAGTTTCTGACACATTATTTACTTGCATAACTGTTAGCAAAAAAGAATCATCATAAATCATCAGCGTATTCAAGATTTGTGATACGAACTGATTTGGACACCCCTTGAGAGAAGCGGCTGATAATTTATTGCAAATGCCAAAGGAAAATTAAAGAAGTCTATTTGAACAATAAATATTGTTAACAAAAAATAAATTTAGTAATCTCCGGTAGAAAAAACGAATATGATGCCAACAACAAATTTCGAAAGGAATCCCCATTTCTAGCGCAAAAAAATTGATAAAAGATAAAAATCTTATAAATTAGCGGTATATTAGCGCATCTTATTTGTATATAAGCAATACAGACCTGGTTAAATGAAGGTGAACTTTCGGCCGTATCATTCCATGTTGCATCATTTTCTTTCTCTTCGCGTCGACCACATGCTACTCGTAATTGTTCTCGGGTTACACCCTGAGTCGATCTGAAAATTATGTCCAGCATAGTTCCTTTAATAATATGAAACCTTTTAAAAACCGAAAGGGGTATTAATATATTCCAAAAATTAAATAATGAATCATATATTACCGAGAAAATGAAAAAATAAAAATAAAAATAAGTGCGATGGGATGAATACTTATTTTAAAATGAGAAAATGAAAGAAAATATTTTATCTTAACCTTCTCTTCTTAATCTTCTATTCTACAAATTACAATATAATGAGAAAATGAAAAATTATTTCATATGATAATCATAAAATCGTAATTGCATACATAATAAATTATTTTCCTTGGGACCGAATTTTTTAACTTGGGTTAATGAATATTACCTTACCAAACTGATACTGTTTTAAATAAAGTCTGAAAATAATAATAAGCAATGGAAACCTGCGAGAATCCCGTTGTCGCTTTGCCTTACTTCTTCTTTCAGCTTCGCTTTCTTTGGGTAAATTTGGTTCAGTCGGTGGCGTCGACAGAGTCCTATGAGTTACGTACATGAGGTCATAAAAAAACACGGATATTTTTTGAAAAAAAAATTTTTTCGAAAAATATCAAACAGAAAAAATGCAAAATATATGAACATAATTTTAGAAAATTAAAATAAAACTATCACTAAAAAACAATCAGCTTCATATATAAAATGATATTATAACGCATAAATAGACAAAACAGTCTTTAGAAACTGACATGAAAATTTCATTAACACACACAAAAGCACCTTGTGTTTTTCATGGATGGAGTTAAAGTTGGTGTCAGAATGACAGGAGCTGCAAATAAAGCAGCACCATTCTTGTTTCCTAAAGAGTGGCGAATTGCCGACTGGAACTGAGCAAAAGCTGGATGCATAGGACTTCGATTCGACGAATTCCGGTATAAAGCTTTCCAAGGAAGATTTGAATTGGATAATGGAGACAAATGTGAGTTCGAACTAAAGAAAAACATGAAAATGCCAAACAATTTCAACTATAAATGAACTGCAAAGAAGCGATACGAAAAATAAAAATAAAATAGGTTGAAAAATAGGATAAGCTTTGAGGAAAGAAAGGAAATGATAAAAACTTATATATTTGCTGCATAGAAAATAAACACTATCCAAACTGCGGACTATTTCATCAGAGATTACGATTTCATTAGAGAATAACACGAGGAAAGTTTGGGAAAAAAACCAACTAACCGAAATAATAAAAACCAAAAATAAAATAATGCAAAAATCTCTAAAGACTGGATAACGAAAAATGTTTTTTAAAAAATGTAAGAAATGAACGATTTCGAACAAAACATTAGCCAAATCATTCTCCACAATCAATACGAAATCTAATATTAAGAACATTCTCAAAACTTTACAATTCACGATGATAATATTCTAATTAAAGGATAAAAAAAAACCTTTTCTTGAGGAATGCTTCAGGAAGAGTTAAAGAAGAAACAGTAGCAGATGGCTCCTTCTCCGATAACGATGTCTTTGATGCATCGCGCATTCTTACTGGTCGAGCAGGAGCTACTGATGATGATTCGATACTTGGCGAACGCGAAGTATTCTCCTTAAATTTTGCGATTTTGTTATCTATGGCAAAAGACTTTTCAAAAAAAATGTTTTCAAACAAATTAATGGAAAGAAAAACCAAAAAATATACAAAAAACGTTGCATTCTTTATTTCATAAGAAAATTTCGTAAAAAATATTGTTGCATTCAAAAAATAAGTTGAAAAGTTGAAAAAAGACGATTACATTGACGTTATTAGTGAAAATTTTATTTGAAAAATAAATTATTACATCTGTATCTACTGGTTTCTCCATAGGTAGAGATGGTGAAATTGATACAATCGATGGTGATTTCGAGATAAATGAATTAGATACAATTGATGAATTAGATGATGCTGAAAATCCAACTGAATCTATAGGAGACTTCGACTGAACTTCATTGTCCAATTCACACCCAGTTAATTCGAAATCTTTTTCTGAGGCACTCCTTGATTCACATGATGATTTTTCTTCGTTACTTGTAACAGTCAATGATTTTGTTGATCTATAACTAAATAACTAAATAAACTAAATAAAATTCATTTTTATTCAAAAAACAACCATAGTATCGAAAAAAATTAAACCTCTCATCTTCAGAAGGCGATTTGGAATGATCTCGAAAACTTGATGGACACGGTAATCGAGCTTCCACTGATGGTGATGGAGTTTTTTCCTCGATGATAAGCGAATATCTGCCATCGCCCAAATTTTTATTTTCTTCTTGTTCATCTAATTTTGTTTTCTTAATTTTTTCTTCAGTTGACATTCGAAGTACTGATGTTGTAGAACCAGCTCTAAAAACTATTTCAGAGATATTCTCTCTACTACCAGTAAAACAAGGAACTTAAATACATGAAAAAAAAATAAAGAAAAAGAAATATAAAAAGTCATAAATCATTTTAAAAATTAAATGCAAGAACCTCTTTAGCTGCACATTTGAGTGCACCATTATATTGAGTGCATTATTGTTGTTCATCACCTTTGATAGCTCTTTTTGAGCACAACTTTCTAAATATTCTACTACACACTTGTCTGCAACATTTAATACACTTTCTCCCTAAAAAATGATATATTTTTCATTCATTTTTTTCATATTGCTGAAAATTTTGATCCGATTTTTCATGAATAACAGACGCTATTTGTTAATTCACTGAGTGATGCTCCATTTTGAATTAAAACTGCAGCTGTTTCCATTTCACCCCAATGTGCAGCTGCATGTAAGGGAGTCCATCCATCACGATCACGACAGTTTATATCAGCACCTGCGCGCAATAAGAGTTTTACAACATCCACATAACTAAAAGTGAAAAAACGAACTGACTAAATATAAAGAAGTGGAGAAAAAATAAAAAACTCATTTAAACTACCAATAATATTATAACTACCAATAATATTTTTGATAGAATATTAAAAGATGCAGTAAAATTCGAATATGAACAAATGGAACAAGTTTTCTACGTTAGAAAAATAAATACCCTTTGGCAGCAGCAACATGTAGCGCGGATGCACCAGTACGTGAATGTGGTCGATCGCAAAACTGGCCTGAGCGAAGCCATTCTTCAGCATCATGCTTCATCAAAATCACCTCCCTAAATTGCAAATAACTGCTACGAATAACTGTCAGTAAAATTAGAAAAATCAGAAAAAAATTTGTTTCTTCTACCTTTTTTCCGGTACAAAAATTTACCAAAACTTTTACTAAAAATACTAAAATATACTAAAAAATACTAAAAATATACTAAAAATAACAAACTTGTTTCGACAATCCTCGGGTTCGATTCCACGTCTACGATGCTCTTTTTCTAAAAACATGCGACAATCATCCTCTTCAGCAAGATCAATTGCCAATTCTTTATCACTGTTGATCACCGATATATCAGCACCTTCACTACATAAATATTCTACCAGATCAACATTGCCACAGCATGCGGCTGCATGAAGCGGCGTCCATCCTACCAATGTATTATAATGATAAAACGAACTGATATTAGAGAATGATAAAACAACCCAATCACCAAAAATGTTTTTGAAGAAAAGACATTTTGAAAAACAAACGAATTTTTCAGCAATATACCTTCGTTATCCTGAGCGTTCAAATTTGAACCTTGTTCGCAAAGAAATTGTACCATTTCTGGTTTTCCATCGATTACTGCCTAAATTAAAGCAGTAAATAAAAATGGAGGAGAAACATTGAATTAGAATCAAATAAATCTGCTGAAATTTCAAAAGAATCCATAAAAGAATAAATAAGAAAAAACCTGATGAAGGGCGGTTAGTCCATCCACTGTACATGTATTAATATCAGCACCATTATCCAATAATGACTGAACTTCATCAAAATCACTCGCTAAGCAAGCACTAAGAAATATATCCGTTTCCTAAAACTATACATTATTTAAACGAAACGAATTAACTTCCATTTTATGAAGTTTCTGGACAAAAATATGCGAAAAAAAGTCTAATCTAACTTAAAACATTGACTTATTTCAATCTAAAAAAAATAACGAAAAAAACTAACAGTGAATTTAACTTTCGAATCTTTTACTTCGCGTCGTATCGAAGGTAACCGATTTGTTTCCGACGTTTCCCACCTAGCTAACTGTTCCTGAAAATTTTTATTGGCATTTATGATTTTATATAAAAAATGCATTTTTATTCATTTGTTTAGTATAATAATGCTTCCTTTCTCCTCCATCTCCCCATTTTCCACGCCTCACTTATAAAATACATTTTATTTCAATATTTCAGCATTTTTTTTTATATTTTTCCCCAACTCCCATCGACAAAATTTATTTTAATATTTCCTTTCCATTATATTTTAGCATTATTTTTTAAAAATTTTTGATACGAATATGTTTCATCAATATCAATCCAATATTTGAGAAAGGATCAAATTCTATCTGATGAGCCGATTATAGAACAAAACAGATTTTAGCAGAAAAAAATTACAGTAGGTACAAGACAAAAACTATTCCCAGAATTTCGAAAGTTTATTTCATATTAATATCCAATTTTTAGGATTCAATTATCAAAATAATATTTTTCACTAAAAACACTAATCAAATTAAATAATTATGACCTATTTTTCAATTAAGCCATCTATTCAAAAAATGGTGAAACGATTTTTATTTTTAAATGACAAAACTGTTAAGAATAATATTAATATTAATTACAAGTAAAGATCTTATGACTACAACAACAACTCAAATAATCTATTAAAGTAAATAAATAAAATTTCTGCAAAATGACTAACAAAAGAAAGCCACCAAAAATATGACCATAACAAACATTTTTTAAGAAATTTTACGATAAAAAACTTACATCTGATAGAAATTTTCCCAAAGATAGATATTTACTCAGATAAATTTTAGAAAATATTCTAACAATTAGCGAGATAACTTATTCAACTGCTGAAGAACATATGTGCTGGTTTGTTGAAAATTTAAATTTTGACTATACTTTTATAGCACAGCCAAACGATTTTTGTCGACATTATGTGCTCCAGCATCTGATTCTACTCCTATTCTCCTAGAATCTTTTACTAGAAGAAACTTAGTCATTTTCAATTATCAAAAGCTTAAGGCCAAATATGCTGATACAAAATTTCAATAATTGTAAAACTCATCATAATTAAATATGATTTATGATAAAACTCAAATATAAAAATAAGATTAAAATAAAAATTTATTTAAAAAAAGAAGTTTCAAATGAAATAAATATGAAATAAATGTCAAATGATGTAAAATCAAAAAAAGAATAGTCAAAATTTGAAAATCTGAAAATAAAGCAACTGCTTAAATTTTAAGAATCATAAAAAAACTATTTGCAATTAGAAAGTTGTTTCAAAGTAAGCAAAAAAGAAAACGTTCAATTAGGCTTATGATATAAAATTTATTTAAAATTATGATTATGAAAATTATGATGAACGATTAAAAATATAAAATAAAATTAATCCAAACTTTCAGTTCTAGTTTTAATAAAATAAAAGAGAATACTTACAATATTTAAAAATTTTGTTATATTATTGTAATTTGCATTTTAATATAATAAATGTCTGGTTGTATGAAACTATCTAAATAACTAAAAAATTTCTTTTAAAAAAAATATGAGAACAAGTAGCAGGTTTTTTTCATCAAGCCATCAATAGGTATTTCTGTCTCTTAATAGAAATAATCTGCCAAACTAAAAATAAAATCCAGATATAATACTGGGTATCCACCTACATTTCCCTCACAAAATACAATCTACGGTGAAGGAATTTCATTCATTCTAAAAGCCAGTAAAGCAAGCTAAACCAGAAAATCTTAATTTTTATTATTACAAGAAGAGATGTTTAGAAAAGAAGCAATGAATATATCAAATACCAAAGTTCAGCATGAAGTTCAACAAATTTTGCTCAATATAACTGAAATAAATTGAGAACATGTGAAGACAAACCTTCCTTTTCCATAATACATTATTTGCAAGAGCGTTTTTATTTTGTTGTAAGAAGGCAAAATGCGACGATGATTCGACTGACGCTTCTGTTTCGCTACGAATTAATGAAGAATTGTTACGATAACATGAAGACACTGTCGTTTCCAAATCATCTTGAACCATTATGAAATTCTGCGACAGCTCAGCGCGATATGATATTTATTACACACGGATTTTTGTTTGTTTGAGAATATTTTATAAAGGAATTCGAGAAAATTATTTGCTAAAATTCGAGGAAATTATTTGTTAGAATTATATTATTGCACGACTCATTTTTTCTTACCACTGTTATCCGCAAACGATAAAAAAACTTACAATGTTAAGCATTTAACAAGAAAATAAATTAGTGAACAATAGGAATGATTATTTAGGTAAAATAATTAATTAAATTAACAAGGGTAGAATGACTAAGTAGGGTTGACGAGACTGCGGTGCTGGCAATTCACCTGCACTTATCTCGCCACATGACTGGCAAAATATCTAGCCCGATGGAGGCAGTCCTAACCAGAAAATGAAAGCACTTAGAAAAAAATAATCAATAGTACTTAAAAAAAGTAAAAGTAAAAAGTAATTGATTAGGTAGATGAGAAAGTGGACTGGTTGTTGCCAGGTCACTGCCTGGTTAAAAAGGAAGAACCTTCTATCCTCGTACAACCTGTTGCTAGAAATTTCTTAACGCGCTAAGAACCGGTGGAGCTAACTTTATAAAGTAATTTAAATAAGTTTAAAAGAAAATAAATTGAAGATTAGGAAAAATATAGTCGAAGAAACACGTGAAAGACGTCGAAAAATACGCGAATAACGTTGAGATAAATCATCGTCAGCTTTTTCGGCAGCTTTCCTCCTCTTCGCCCTTATGTACACCTTTCATATACGTCGCGTTCACTCTTTGCATTTTGTTTAAGTTCTTCACAGATCTAACCTCATAAATCTCGCGCCAACTTTTCCTTTACATATCTCGCCTCAATTCCTTCGCGATCTATGGCTTCTGCATACTTCGCTCTTTCATCATGCATCTTTCCCATCGATATAAATTTTTCTTTTATACTTTTAAATCTTTCTTGTCTCCCTCATTTTCCCCAAATTTGATTTAGGCTTCTCTTTATTGCCAGTCCCTCAGAGATTCTGAAAATCTTACTCGGAAATCTTAAAAAATCCCCCTTTTGACCATTAATTTCCGACCATTAATCACTAGCCTGAAATTATCCGATTGTTGTCCTTTAAGAAATAGACAGCACTGTTTTTCAGCAGACCATTCTATTACACTTCTTCATTAAAGCACTTTTGCGAGAACTCACCAATCTTCCACACCTTCGGCATCACCTAACCCCCTCCTTGTCTTCTCAACCGATACTGCGGCCAATACACATCTGAACTGCTGATTTTTATTGCGCGGAAATAATCGGCCAATAAAGGCTCATATCACTATAGTTCGTATCTCAGTAAAGTTCAGTTCTGACTCTGACAATCTCATTTTCTTCGGTGCGAGAAGTACGTTATTGCAAAATTAAGCAAGTTGGACGCAAAAATTGTCTGCATAAATTCCATATGGTTATTTCATTCATTCAGTTCTTTTACACGAAACAGTGCAGATACAATAAATCAAACGCCACTGCCAGCAGTTGCATAGTGAGGAGGGATGGCTGGTATGGTGCTTCGATCCGCATTGACCAGCAGAAGTGCAGTTTCCTGACTGAATCGCCGCTAAAAAATCCGAGTAGTCCTCTTGACCCTTCTTGACCGTCCTTGGCATAATCTAATTAGAAATAGTACCACTTCCTTTACTTGTGCCCGTTGCATTGAGTTAAATGAGTTTATTGAGTGGAATATTACTTGGATTTGATAAAAAAAGATGAAATTACCAATAGTATAAATAAAAAGGAAATAAAAACGGAATGAAGAGGGAAGTCTTGCAAAACAGCCGAAATCGCCGTTTCAGCGGTTAATTTATCTCTTTTAGTTATAGTAATAAATGTCGTTTTGCACAGATCGTCTTTGACGATTAATTACATTCTTTGGATTTTAGATTGGATTTGGATCTTTGGATAAATCGTTTTTTAAATAGTATTTCGAGGTTCTGTGAAATAAAAACTGAAAGATAAAAAAAGTACAGTAAGTTAAATTATTAAGTGTGTATGCACAATTTTTCACTTGTAGGTGAAATCAATGAAAGTATCTTTACGAGGCACTCAAATCAAATTGCTCTAAGCTTCTTATCGGCTTTTTTTTTAATGATAAAAATATTTGATAGATTAAATCACAAAAGATGCAAACATTAAATAAAAAATTTTTTATTATTTTTGAATATAAAATAATATGGTTAGCGCTCACTTAACCATGATGCGCCATCTGTTGTCCCGAATATAGCTGATACGTGGAATCCTATGGCTAATAAGAATCTGGGAAAAGATGGTCTTCGGGATGAGCTTTTCAAATGTTGTCCATCGTCCTTCATAACGCACCTACTCTCTGGTATAGAAAAAGGATATATTACCAGGTGATGGGAACAAAGCAATTCTGCTCCCGATTCTCAAGAAAGGTGATAGGATATACTGCGACAATTATCAAGGAATTAGCCTACTAGACGTAAATTTTTGCTTCCCTTTAACTCAGTAGATTTATGGAAGTACTGAACGGAAGAATGCGCCCTAATCAAGCTGGATTCAGACAGGGGTGCGGTTGTGCTGATCAAATATCATGTTAAGTAGGGTGTTGGACATCGCTTTAAATATTTGCAACCCATCGTTACGTGTTTCATCGACTTCGCGGCTGCCTTTGATTCAATTGAGCGGTACTTTATGACGGTGTTCCAGAGAAGATCATTCGACCCAGGCATTTTATCAGCATGCGGTGCAGGTACGCGTATATGGGGAACTTCGAAATAAGAACTGGTGTTAAGGTTGTGCCGGTATTCAACTATGCGATAGACTGGATAACACCTCTCGTCAGCATTCAAAAGGTGTACAGTCTAGCGCATATTATTACAAACCTTGAACACGTTGGTAATGTTGTTCTTTTTGCTGGTAGTTGACGAAATATAAATAATCAACATCAACTATAGCGAGAGTCGGACTTAGAGTCAATATGAATAAAACGAAAGCCTTTTGTGAATAGTTGATAAAGTACGAGCTAAAATAGTTAATCGATGCATTTGCTATATTTTTCTTAATTACTTATAGTTCTGAAACTGGAAATTTCTAGAATCTTAGGAGCTTCTGTTCTCTTCATTCAAAAGCCAAAGCAAAAAATCATTATGAATTCTTTGTGAATTTCCATTATTATATTTCTGAAATCAAGGACAGGATAGTCAAGTAGTTTTTTTGAGAGGTTCGTACTTCGTGCTCCGATTCTCTCGATAAGAGTGATCTACATTTAAAAATCGGGTACTAGCGACCTTCTCCTATATTTCTATTGACAAATGATTTTTTAGCAAAAATTCTGTGTTAACAATCAGTGGAAAGACCATTAACTAGAAATAGTGAACGGAACGCTAACCATTTGTGCTAACTATTTATCTAATAAAATGGTCTTTTGGATCGCTTATATTAAAATTAAAGCAAAAACTATCAATTAAAATAATAAATCTTTATAGTAACTGATTTTTAACACATTAATTTTAATAACACATTAATTTAACACTGTAAATCCAACAACAAAAAAAATTGAACCATTACGACCAATCCGATTTGGTTTTTTAGGAAATTTTTTATGTCTGAAATAGTACGATGTGTTGACAATAATAATGATAGTAATAATATAATAATAATGATAATTACAATAGTAAAATAAAAATATATTAAATCAAAACATTAATTTTAATTTTTATATTCATTTATGTCGCCAAATTTTCATAGTTAATAAAATCTAGTCAATTATTATACATTAGTCCCAGGTTAATAGTGATAATAAATAAGTTGTTAAATAAGTTCACCGTTTCGGATTAGGCTCGTTTAGCTGGTAGAATTTTTCGCCAGGGAGTCGCTTGACAATAAATCAAGGCGTTAATGCCGATTTCTGATGCATATATTTTAAGTTTAGCGATTTGCTTAAAATAATAAAAACTCTTCCTGAGTAATGATGATCTCGGTAGGAGTAAATTTTTCTTCCAAAAATCCGGATTGGGCAAGCGATCTACCAGAAATGGTGAACGTTTTTCCAACAACTTTGATAAATTTTCTCTCTTTACTGCCCTGTTCTGTTCATTTACCGAGCATTACACTGTGCTTGTGACGACAACCAACTTTACGTGGTTTGCGGTTCAAACTAGCTTGACCTTCACCGCTGTTTTCTGCCGGTTCCACCTAATTATCATATGTAAAAATAATAACAAAAGATCGAAGCATAATTTTGGTAAATTATGGCGAATTATCTATCAGAGAGACGAGAGCAACCTCAACTACTTAAAATTTAAAATTTAGAATTTCATGGAAAAAAATCGTTCGCGAAATTGCCTGTTTGCAAAATATAACGCTAAAACATTCACCTCATTATTCCAAATTCTAGAGACGAAAGAAGAACAGAAAGTTCTGAATGTCTGTTAAAAATAAACGCAATTGAGGAAATGATTCAAGGTCTTTGGTTTCTAGGCTATCAATTCTATCAGGGAATTAAACACAAGACCTAGAAAAACGATTTAAAGTGCCTCAGAAAATCCAGTGCTAATTTAAATTTCATAAAATTTTATCTTAATTTCTCCCGAAACTTTTTTATGTTACTCGTAAAATTAATGATAGAATTGCTCATGTATGTGAAGTCTTTTGCGTGTATCTCACTATCTCACGGTCTAACCTTGCCTTGCGGATTTTCTGAAGCAAGTATTACGCGCATCACCACCCGAAATTTTATTTATCGCAACTCATGTAAAAAGTAAAAATTCTTAATAAAATTAAATTTCATAATTTCAAACTATAAAATAAGCAAATAGTTTAAATATTTTTCATTTATTTCATTTTTATCATAATTTCGTCCTTTGAGAGGAATAACTGCTGTTAAAAAGTCCTGTACATTTCCCTGTGTACATCTAATTTTAAAAATCAGAAATGGCGAGTGCTCTTCGAAAAAGATAGAGAAAATGTTGAAAATTTTTCTATTTTCCTCATCCTCAAACTCAAAAAGTGCTAATCGAATTGGAAAAATCAAAATATTTTTTAGCAGTCCATACAATTTATCAAAGCCTTTCGACAAAGATAAAAACCGACGCACTAGGAAAGCTACAGAAATTCCCAGCTCTAACATTTGTAAAATTTAATTAGTCATCTCTTTCTTCTTTTGTGACTGAAGCTTATGATTGAATTTTTCTGCATCCTCAACATATTTTATAATATTGTAGCTTTAATATATCATGAATCTCCAATACCATGCGATCTTCAAATATTCGTGAAGAAATAATTTATTTATCCTGAAAAATTTTAATTCGAAAGTTTTAGCGCTTCGTGAATGGGAAAATTGTGAGTAAAAAATGTAAATATTTTGGTCGATAAGAAATTCAAAAATTTGAAAATTATCTAAATTCTATATTTCAATATTTTGATACATTGTTATTTGTTATTGTCATTATCATTATTATTATATTATTACTATCATTATTATTATTGTCAACACATCGTATTATTTCAGACACAAAAAATTTCCTAAAAAACCAAATCGAATTGGTTGTAATGGTCCAATTTTTTTTTGTTGTTGGATTTACAGTGTTATTAAAAATCAGTTACTATAAAGATTTGTTATTTTAATTGATAGTTTTTCCTTTAATTTTAATATAAGCGATCCAAAAGACCATTTTATTAGATAAATAGTTAGCACAAATGGTTAACATTCCATTCACTATTTCTGGTTAACTATTATTATTTGTTATGTTCTTTCTACTGAACACAGTTAACACAGTTAGAAATTTTTGCTAGAAAATCAATAGAAATTTAGAAGCAGATAGCTAGCACCCGACCCGAGATATCGCAAATCAAGTAAAATAATTGAAGAACTCCAAAAATATTTTATATGAAGCCTCTCTCCTAATTCCAATTTTAATTATAAAAGAGATGAACTTCTACAATATAACCTGGATTCTCTTTCAGTTCGTCATATTAAACAAGATTTAATTTGCACATATAAGATTCTGTATGGTTATGTTAAACTAAATTATTCAAAATATTATAATTTTGGGCTAAATTTGAATCCAACAAGAACTAATGGGATAAAATTACTAAAACCCATGTATAAAAATAAACTAAGGACTTATGACATTTTTATTCGTAATATTAATCACTGGAATAAATTATCGAACGATAGCCTTTGCTTCATCCTTAGTCATCTTCAAAAAAATAAATAATAGATAATATCATTCATGATATTATTTAAAAAGTTCACATCATGCAGGAAATCTGAAATCTCGATTTTTACCATCCGATTATATATATATATATAATGATTCGAATTCAGATTGCAATATATTACACTATTTCGTGATTATCTTTTTATTTTCTTTTTGAATTGTTAATTTTTTGTCATATTTTCTTCTTTTTTTTATCACTAACTATTATTATTTGTTATTTCAACTGTTGTTATTAATATAAGCATATTAATATGAGTGATAAAACAATATTAATAAAAAAACCACAAATATTAATACAGTATTATCATATTACTTGATGCTTAACATTATTATTATGCCCAGAATTGGATAATATTCATAAAATTGTTATAAAGAATAACCTCAACTCTTATCACCGTACTTATAATCTTTTTTTTTAGTAGAAAAAATATTACAAATGGTGCGAACCAAATTTATTTGTTGACATCAATTAAATTTTATTCGAAATTTTTCAGATCGTCTTCTTTCTTAATTTACAGCACATATTTTGGTTTTATGTCTTTTAGATTTTAGATGTCTCTGTTTTTTAAATTTTATTTCTGAAATAATTTTTAAAAAAATTCCATTTTTTTTATTTGATTTTTCATTTTTTTTATCTTATTTGATCTCAGAGAAAAATATAAATCGTCTTGGGAAGAGCGCTCGAATTCCAGAAAAAAGCTTTCGCTGGAGTTCACATTAGCAAATTTTAAAGAATTATACTGCTGATTTGGCTAATCATTGTAGAACCAATATTTTGATAATTATTGCAGGCGAGTATCAATTCACAAGCGAACAATCAACATTATCAAACAATGGGGTGATAATTATGAGATGAATGGAAATGAATTTTCATAAATATCGATAATACGGAATATCGATAACAGAATTGTTAAAAAAAATAACATTATTTATAAGATAATATTGTTTATTTTTAATCTCTAGTTTTTCACTTTTAGAAAAAATGATTTTTAGTGATTAAATGTTGTCGTTAAAAGTTTATGATAAAAAGCTTTATATTATTTTTACCATGGATATTTTAGACGATGTATTTTAATCGAATAGAAATTTGTATCTTAATAGAAATTTCATAACTCATGGTGGTTATAAAAGCAAATATTCACAAATTAAGTAAAATATTCACTTTTTTCTGATTATTATAGGTTAGGCAGATTCCGTTAGCTTTTGTTTAAAATCCATCTTTCTCCGGCGCTGAAAGTGAAAATGGCAGAAACCATTTCTTTTTCCCACATTGCTTACGTGCATTGCAAACCTACCAATTCACATATTTTCTGCTAGTGATTTGCAATGAATCTCCTTTCTTACTTTTCTCATTTCTGTATTTTGCATTTACAAGATTTCTAAATTCTCTTATATTTGAAATATAGAAATTCTATATTTCTATAGAGAATGGTTTTATGAATGATGATTGCACTTTAATTGTTGTTTTAACTTTTAGCAAAAGAATTCGTCTTTCCAATCAAATTTTACCTAGATTATTTAATCTTACCTCCATATTCAGAATTTTCTCTATTCCATTACTTTTATTTCTAGCATTGCTATTCAAGATGTATAAATTTCATTTATTTACCATCTTCATCATATTTTTTCTTCTAACAGCTCTCATCATTACTGGTTAGGCTGGCTCCAACGGCTAAAGAGTAAGACATTTCCAAGTTGCGCTGTCTGATGCAATCGTCGACAGTAATAGAAGCCATTCCTCATCATCTAAGTTCATATATTGCTAGTCCACCTATATGTTCAAGATCTTTTCTACCGTATCAGTTCAGGTTTTGATTGGCCCACCTCGTTTTTGACGCCATCCATCACAGTTTAACAAGTAACGAAATATGCGACAACTCTTGTGGTGGAAGACGGAGAACGTTCCCTAACCAGCGAAGGCGATGCTCTGTGATAACATTATTTTATGCAAGTGGTATTTAAACGAGGGTGGATGCAATCATGTGATATCTTATCCGTTAGACGGATTCGTAATATGTACCTTAGACAAAAGTGGTCAAAGGTATATATAGCTTCTATCCTCCACTCTCATTGGCCATGTCTCAGAACTAATAGATCGAACGAATCACTATAGATGCGGACTTTTGTTTTAATGGTAATTTCACGACGGCTCCATAAAGATTTCGTCAACCAGAAAAACGCATTTCTAGCTGCTGTGATCCTGGCTATAATATCGTCTGTTGCCTGGCCATTTGGTATTAGAATGGACCCAAGGATTTGAAATCAGGAACTTCCTCAACCGGTAATGAATTTACAAAAAGAGGCATTTTATCAGCTTCATGCACATAAGACGAAAAGACTTTCGTTATATACACCCTGAGTCCGATTCTTGCTGCAGTTTCTAATTATCTAGCATTTCGTCATAACTCAGCAAAAGGGACTACATCATCAGCGTATTCAAGATCTGTGATACGATGCTCTGGACTGATTTGTACATTCCTTGAATGCCGACAAGCGGTGTCCATTACCCAGTCTATCGCATAGTTGAATATTGTGGGGGAAAGGACGCAGCCCTGACGGACACATGTTTTTATTTCGAAAGAATCTGTCAGTACACAGACCTCCGCCTAGGTGCGCTCATAAAATGCCTTTATGAGTCTAATGATTTTCTCTGGAACATCGTCACGTTTCATCACCCTCCAAAGCGCCGCTCTATCAATTAAATCAGCCGCAAAGTCGATGAAACACGTGACAGTGGGTTGCAAATATTTGATGACTCTTCTTAACGTGAATATCTGGTTATCTGGTCAGCGCAACCGCGCCCTGGTCTGAAACCAGCTTGATTAGGGCGCATCCTGCTGTCCCATACTTTCATAAGTCTGTTGAATAGCAGGGAAGCAAAAATTTTTGCTGAGACGTCTAATATGCTGATTACTCGATAATTGTAGCAGTATGTCCTATCACCTTTCTTGAGAATTAGGAGCAGAATTGCTTTGCTCCAAACATCTGGCAATATTTTTTTCCATAAGAGTACATTTGTTGAAGGTGCGTTATGAAGGACGATGGAAAGTATTTGAAAAGCTCAGCCCGAAGACCATCTCCTGGAGTTTTGTTGGCCTTAAGCTTATGGATAATGGAAATTTCTTCTTCTTTTGGAGACTCGCAATTGCAAGCGTTCGGCAAACTATCAGCTATATCAAAGGCGACAGATGGCGCTTCATGGTTTGGCCTCAAAGAATTCTTTCCATCTTATGAGGCGATCCTTAATATTTTTGATTAGTACGCCATTGCTGTCTCTATTTCACTGATCATTCCCGAGTTGCTTTATGAAGAAGGCAGAATAGTTTCCTATTGTCGTCTAATCGAGCCGCCGCCTCTATTCTTGAGGCCATGTCACTCCAATAGAGATTTCTGTCCCGCCTTGCCGCTTTCGTTGCAATTCTTCGAAACATCCGGTAGCCAGGACATTCGTGCTTTGGCAGTTTTTTCAGACAATTGGACAGTTGCTTTCGATACCCAACTAGCGCACTTCCTACTAGTACGTGGAAGTGGCTGATTTTCGGAGATATTCCTTTAGTTTGGATATTTATTTGCCGTTCCAGAAAAATCATTGATATTTGTATCATTGAGATATTTCAATAATTCGGTTTGAAATACGCTCACTGTCTCCGAATTTTTTAGATATTTGAAAAAACTTGGGGGATGTTGTTTTCTACGAGTTATCAATTTTATGCGGATCTTGGCTCGAACCATAATATGGTCAGATCCATGAAGACTGCCCGTTTCAGCGCCGCAGTAGGACCTACGCGTGCGTTCCAGTCTCCTTCAATTATAACCAAGTCATGTATCGCTAGAGATTTTGTTAGCAATTGAAATTTCGCATAGAACTTATCTTTATCTCGGACATCTGCCGATAGAGATGGAGCATAGACATTGATGACCGAGATAGTGAGACTATGCAGAATTTTCCCTTAAAACAAACATAGACCATACGGTCGCTTATCCACTCAATCAAAGCAGAATGGGCCTTATTAGACATGACAATCGCTACGCTATTTCGTCCTGAGTTATTCGAAGTACCACAGAAAGGGACATTGCCAAGCATTGCAGAGGGCCCTTGATAGGTTTCGAGCAATTACCGTGGCTTGCGAGGGTATTTGTCAGCCTTAGGATCGCTTCAACCCCCGATTGTATACTTATCGCAAGTACCACCGGGCTGGGAGTATCATATGCGCCGGGAAAATAAGCGAACGCCGTATTAAGAACATGTCCATGACCCTTTCAGCACAGAGTCACTTTGGGATAAAGTTACAGATGAGTCACCGGCAACCACTAGGATTTTTGACATGGCAGGTTTACTCCTGTCAAAGACAGACATAATTATTTCCTATTGTTTTATAATATTATAAATCTTATATATAGAAATGAAATACATATATATATATATTTAATTCTTTGTTTGTTTTTAAATTTAGGGAAAAGAGAAAAAGATGAAAAAAAAGAAACAAAAAAGTACTTAGTTCGTAGTCCGAAGTTTATAGAAAATTCTAGAAAATATTGCGAAAATAAAATAATTGCAGCAGAATAACAATACAACCGCTCAAGATCAAACCATATTATTTTTCTCCCCACCAATTATTGAATTATTTACCAATTCTATCGCTTTCGTTACTGTTTTTTCGAAAGAAATTTTAGGAATTTAAATTAATTATTTATTATTATTTAATTTTCTATTATCATCTATTTATTTTAATAATCATCTCTAAGAAAACAAAATGAGAAAAAATCTTAATAAAAATTACAGCCTACACATGAAAATAAACAATAAATTTGCATTATTAGCAAAAGTAAAACACATTTTAAAAAACTGAAAATTAAAATTTCTCTCACACTATTAGCTAATACTTTTCGAGCTTCTGAATGTGACAAGTCCAGGAAGATTTGGAGGTTTATTTATGACTGAATCTTCGCCTGTAAAAAAAATATGAAAAATATGATTATAAAATAAAAATAAGGCGACTTAGATTGACTAGCTTTGATATTCATGGTAACTTTTTCTTGTTAGAAGTTTGGATGAATCTTAATTTATTGAGAATTTAATTCATAAATTAAAGATTTAGGAACAATTTAATAGCTAAATAATTTGAATTTTCTTATTCTTATTGAATTCTATAATATATTTATAATATTTCTATAATATTTCTAAATAAATAAATTGCAGACGAAAAAAAGCAATTTCTTATTAGCAGAAAATCCAACAAAATTGAACGAAAAAATTTTTCAAATTAGTAATTAGAAAAGTTTTGAAAATATATCTGGTTCAGCAAAAATTCTTATGACAGACCTGTGGTACCATCGTGCATTTTGGTTAGACCTTCTATATTTTCTTTACGTTGCCGTCGAATTTCTCCCTCGGTTGTTATCCTCCTTTTATGTAATTTCTAAATTTTCAAATAACATAAATAAAAGCCTTTTAAATATTTCACAATTTTATTAGAATTGAAATTGCATGATCTTACAAATAATTCATTAACTACCTATAAAATTGAAGTCGGGAAAGAAAATTATCAAAATTAATTTGAAAAATTTTTCATATCAAATGGTTAGAAATGTAGCTAACTATGATTTGGTTTTAACAAAATCAGGAACAATCGATATAATAGTTCCGTGAAAAACCTAAATTAAAAACCAACTAAACATTATCAGCACCTAGCACAGAATAATGACTGGTGAAGACCAGTTTCGCTTAAATATTAAATTATTAAATTAAATTAAATATATTAAATTATTTAACCTGTTTGCGAGTTTCCGCCAATGTCGTATCATTAAATATAGTCTGTTGAACTCCGATGAGCGATGGTGATGTGGATGTAAAGATATGTGGTTGTAGGAACGAAGGTTGTAGCCTGTGTTGTAAATGAGAAAGAAATGGAGATGGCTTCAAAATGTTTTGAAGCAATGATTGAAGATTTATCATGAACGGATTTAATGAACCAGATGGTTGCTGAAAAAATACGTTTGTGTTCATCGTGATTTCACAAAATTTATTCAATTTTTTAAATCAAATTAAAACTGGCAATTTAAACAATATTTGTCAATTTTATGGCTTCTACTTTGCAGAAAAATTATTCTTATTACAGAAAAAAATAATATACCATAATTCTTTCCGATATAAATATATTTCCTTGGTTGCCACTTAATTGAAATTGAGCATCCACTGAAATTTTTTGAAATATCATCAATTTGTTCTACAGTATCTACAATATCTAAAATCTTAACATTAATCAAAATAAATCTAAAATACTATTTAAAATACTTTCCTATATAAAAACATCTGGATATGGATTTATAAGCAAAGCTCTTGAAGATTTGCAATTCTTGCTTTAAATGGAAAAAGTTTGGGATGGTTTTAAAAACGTATTCACTGAATACTAAAATACTGAATAAAATAAAAGTTTTTAGTAAAAATTTTCCAAATTTTTCATAAAAACAATTTTAAAGAATTTTTAAAACTATCAGAAAACTTTTGATTTTCCTTTGAAATTTTAGAATTTTTTCTTTAAATTACCTCGAAAATTGGAAAATTATGGATTATAAATTATTCGCAGCAAAATTATCGAAATAAATAAATCGTGAATATTCAATGTTTTCATGCGAAATTATGTTATAATTTGCTATTAAAGTAAATTGATATTAAATTATTTTTTTTTAAATTGAAATCGTTGAAAAAAATCGAGCTTACAATTTCAGTTACCTGCTGAAGTATAAATTACGATAAAAGTAATTAACATTTCAATCGATGTCGATCCGACCAATTATATTTAACAAAATCGCTCGCTTAACCAATGCGGTTTTCGTTGGCAAAGTGTCGTTCTTTTCTTTGTAAACAGGCGATAAGACGCTGGTTAATGGTAATATATGGTAATAAAATTTTGATTTCGATGACTTATTTGATGAGTTTCACCATTTTCAAACCTGTTTGAACCTGCCATCCGAAAAATTATCACGCTCCTTCTCTATGGAAGGACATAATAATAATTTGTAAACACGAACTAAGTCTCCTTCAATATTTCCTAAAATTGATCATCCAAACGAAAATTTATGAAATGAACTGTGTAAAATATTTGCATAGAAATAAAGAGTGTGACCGTATCACAAGCGAATTACACTTCGCTCTTAAATTAAATAAGTGAAATTTTTTTAAAATTAAATTTATTGCTTATTATTTTACAACTTCATAAATTTTCGTGGAATTTAAGCTTATTTTTTTATTTATCCACGATTATATCATAATGTCTTAAAAATAATATCTTTTTCAATACCTTTTACTTGAATTTACTATATAAATTTCGGAAAATTCAACTAAAATAAATGAATGCCTATTTGCTGTCATGAATTGCTCTGCCATATACCATATTAACCTTCACTACACTGGTAACCTATCTTCTTTCTAGTATACATAAATTTTATATAAATCGAATTATAAGCTCCAAAAAAGATTGCGCAAAAGCTATCGAGGAACTGAGACTTCTCTATGGAATATAAGAAAATGTGTCAGGAAATGTTTTTGAACTAGAGAAGATAAAAATCATCTAATCAATCTAATGATTCCTGAAGAAAGTTTAAATCAAAGATGGAAAAAAGCGGTCTAAAAATGCAATAAGTCATTACTAATGGGAGCATATACATTGATAATGTATTGATGAATATTTCCCAATAAATTCTCTATTATAGCGACAAATTTACCTGAAATGCCACCCGAGGAAGAAATCGTGGTGAACATTGACAAATGGTCCTTAAAGGATCTAATATTGAGCCCCCAGTGGATAGAAGAGACTTGGGAGAAGAGTATCTTCAAAATTAATACCATAAAAGTCAATCCTTTTTCCATGTCTAAGACCATGTATTGCTGGTTCACATATACATTCAAAATCTTTCTTGTCAATCCAGGTCTTATTTGGCCCTCGTTATTTTTGACGTCATCCAATACAGGGTTTAGCAAGTAACGAAATATGCATCAATTCCTCTGGTGATCGACAAAAAACATGCCTTTATCAGCGAAGGAACGCTCTGTGATGGCACTATTAATGCGGGTGCAAAAATGGATGCAGTCATATGATGGATTTTATCCTCTCGACGAGCCCGTAAAATACATAAAATACATTAATAGTCAAAAGAAGACAATTTCTTAATATCATCCTCTCAAAAAGCCATATCTTGCAACCATATAACAAGATTGAGCGAATTACAACCATTTAGACGCGGACTTCCATTTTCATTTTCATAACGATTTCTAGACGATTCCACAAAAATTTCATCAGCCAAATGATTGCATTTTTAGCTGTCGCTATCCGAATTGTCTTTTGCTTAGCCGTTTAGGATTGGATTAGATCCAACATATTTAAAGTCTGGCACTTCCTCAACCGACGATGAATTATTAAAAACAATTAGTATTTTATTAGCTTCTTGTATATAAGACGAAAAATCTTTCATTTTATTTACACTGATCCTGAATCCGATTCTTGTTGACATATTGTTTAGCATTATTTTGCCATAACATTTAGCAAATAGGACTACATCATCACCGCAACCAAGATCCGTGAATATAATGCTCTGCACTGATTTGTACATCTTTGGAGTGCCGACAAGCGATGTCCATTATCCTTTAAGCCAAATGATCTTCTCTGGAACACCCGTCATATTCAATCACTGCTCCAAATCGCTGCTTTATCAAATGAATCCAAAGCAGCTGCAGAATCGATGCAAAAACAAGTGTCGGTGGATTGCAAATATTTGAAGAGCTATTCCGGCGCCCTTCTTAACATAAATATCTGCTCAGCACAGCCGCGTTTAATTTCGGATCGGCTTGGCGCATCTGTTGCCTTCTACTGTTTAAATCTAGTAGAAGCGAAGATTTCCCCAGACATGTCTAGTAGGTTCTAGTAAACTGGTTCCTTAATAATATGCCCTGTTCCTTTCTTAAGGATTAGAAGAGAACTGCTTTGCTTCAGTCATCTGGTAGACTACAAAGAATATTTGTTGAAAGTGTTAAGAAGGACGATAGGCAAAATTTGAAGAGTTCAGCCCTCTCTCCATCTCCGGAAGTTTTATTGGCTTCAAGTATCTGGATAGCAGAGATTATTTCCTGTTTTGCGGGCAAATGCAAAAATATGGCTCGACAAGCGAACCGGCTATATCCGAGAGAATAGATGGTGCATCATGGTTAAATTAGGCTTCAATGAATCCCTTTCCTCCTCGATCTCTAATGACGCGATCTCTAATAGAATTAACAGACATACCATTACTACCCCGTATTATTTACACTGACAAAGTTTATAATTGCTTTGCGAAGAAGATGAATTAGTTTTCTATTTTCTATTATCGCCTAATCGAGCCATTTATCGCAAATAGCGAACATAAAGAATACATAAAATAATTTCCTCAAATAAATGCTATGAATCAGCTTACTATTCTTAAATTCTAATTTTTTTTTGCATACCCAAAAAAGCTAATTTAGCATACAAAATCTCACATTTCTATTATCTCACATCTATTAAGACGTAATCAAATAATTTTAGTTTAAAAATAATACAAATCTGTTAATTATGTACTGCATGCTATTCATACTAAATACGCGTATAGAATAGAATATATAGAATAGATTATTTCAAAATTGTTTAATTTGTTAATGTGCGAGAAACTCCGTCTTTTTCTCTTATTTGTTTTTTTTATATAAACCCATTAAACTTTATTATTTATAATTTATGTTATAATTAAAGAAATGTTATAATTAAAGACTAAGAAATTCTTAGTCTGTTTGTGTACAAAAGACAATCATCAGACCAACAACTGAAAAACCGCATCACTCTCGAGTGAAGTTAATATATCTTACATAGTTATGATATATCTAAAACCTCTGCTCAGAGCCAGGTTTAGTAATTACTCGATAATTGAAGCGAGGAAGACGGACCTCTGAGTGAAACAAGTAACATTCATATGATGTAGAAAGGGAGTGGGTAGTGATCGTTTGGGTTGTAACGTCCATAAGCCTTTCAAGCAGCTATTACCTCGCCGTACGTGAGTACCAACAGAAAATTCGTCGTTCCTTTTAGAAGGCTTTTGAATAATTGTCCTGGCTCGCGAGCACATTCTATTCTCAGGCTTTAGGATCATTTTACTGAGAATCCGATTGTATATTTATCGCATGTATCACCAAGCTGGGAGTATTATGTGCGTCGAAGGATGCGGACTACGTGCCAGAAAGACCTGACCTTTTCACTACAGAATCATTTGAGGATAGAGCATATGGATCCCTAGCAGCTACGCGGGTTTTCGATATCATGATAGATAGATTTACTCGTGTCAAAGACGAAAATGAATAATTAAGGAAAACGCAATTAAGAATGGAAAATAAGCTAGAAAAATAAACGAAATAAATTTTAAAAGAAACTTATCTGCAGGTTGACATTACTCGAAATCTTTAGATTCCGAGAAAAAATATGAGAATAAGTGATAATAATAAGTATCGTTTTTCTTATAATGGATCATTATCGAAGCATGTCAATACATGCTGCATGTTTCGTTTGGTTTCTGTTTGTAAAATAAAACAAAAATAAAAAACAACTAAGTGGAATTTTTTTGGTAATTCTTACACCTTGGATAATTTTATATAATTTTATATTGAATAAATATATTAAATAAAAAAATATGTTGAAATGATTATCACTGCGATTCATTTTGTAATTGCTGTATAAAAATTTAAAATATTTTCTTCACTAACTTTTGAGTAACTTATTATATATTATTATATAATATATAAAAATGTACAATATATAAAAATATGGCAACTTATGGTAACCATATAAGTAATAAGTACACTAATAAGTATATAGCGAAAAAATATAAGCAATTAGTAATTAGCATTCATGAATGAAAACTTGCTTCGCTTTTGAACTAGAAAAATGTATTTTAATAATTAGTATGGTATGGGAAAAGCAAATGCTTCAAAAATGCGGCCGACCTTCCGTCCGATCCCTTTCTCCTTTTAAAAGAAAAACTGGCCATTATGAACCAAATAAAAGTTTCCAGGCAATCTGCTGTAATGCTGTAACATTACGATTTGAGGAATCAGTTCAGGATTAAGCCACGTTTTAAAATGATAATCAAGCCAAATTTTTTCACCTAATATTATTCTTATTAAAGGCGATAATCTCGCAAAAAAATGAAAATATTAAAATTTGGCAATGACTAAAAAACTCTGTGGCCATTTTGCCTTTAATCTTCACATAGTTATTCGTATATAAGTGGAAAAAAAAATCTATGTATAAGAAAATTTAAAGAGATAAATTTCCGTCCCCTAAATATATTCTTGCCAAGTCTCATTCGCCATGACCGCATTGTCAAAGTGGATTACCGAAGTTGTATGCTGAGAATCGAGAGATTTCGAAAGGGTTTTAAGCAAATGCAATAAGTTTTGATCAAATATCAATGGTTATAGCAAGTTTGAACAATTTATTATATCATTTATTTATTTATTGAAAACCAGCTAAGCAGGCCTAATTTTAGCAAAAAAATACGGCAGAATTTCAAGGGGCCTAAAGGAACATAATAAATGATTGATTTACCTGATTTACGTTAATATTCTTCATTAGGTTAGTTCCATTAGCACCAGAAAAAAAGCATAGAAAGGCTCTATCACTTAGGGATAGAAGTAAGAATTGTTCCTCAGTATTTCACAGATTTCTTAATGAATGACTCCTTTCTGGTCAGGTTCTAGACTTTGGTGGTGATGATTTGAGCAACAAACATTTCGAGAGTTTGGTGCAAAGCGAGAACCGAAGAAAAATAACAAGGATTCTGCTGAATAGGAAAACATTTGACGGATTTCAACGGATGTTTGGAAGGAAAAGATGAATTTTTTCTTGGCGCAAACACTGATATAAATAAATAAATAAATACAAAATATGATGTAATCTACACAAATATTTTCGATTGGTCAGCATCAATTGACAATTTTTTGTGATACCTGTTAAATCCCTGTTAAATCTGGCGTTCCCTAAAGTAGTTGTATTGCGCTGTTGCTTCTTCTATTGTATATATTGAATTGTTAATTTTTGAGTTTTGAGTTTTGAGTTAATTTTTTATCATATTTTCTTCCTTTTTTTATCATTAACTATCATTATTTGTTATTTTAACTATTGTTACTAATATAAACACATGGCGTTGCGCCCTGCTTGGCTGGTTTTCAATAAATAAATAAAAATAAATAAAAAAATTGTTCAACCTTGATATAACCATTGATATTTGTTCAAAACTCAGCAACATATTCTTAAATCCCCTTACATTTTATCCTGGAGATCTTCTAACATGAATGTTGCCGAAATCTATTGTGTATTTTCGCTGGAACCCGCTAATGCTCTTTGAAAGCCTTTGACAATACTTATCCAACCTGCAAACGCCTTTCAGCATTTTTTATTCTGTCATATTCGGATGAACACCTTCCCAATCCCAATTAGGCACTCTTATAACCCCGGGGCAGGATAGCCGAGTGGACAGTGATTTAGATATTAGGCTAGCCCGGTGAATAGAGCTCCCCATCAAAAAACCGGAGTGGTGCTGCCAACCCATTTACATTTTCGTCACAAAAAATCCTCTGGCAAAAATTTCTAACTGAAATCAGCAATAAGCTGAGGTGCTACATCTTGCATAAATGGGGCTACCAGTCACTTTCTTTCACTAATCCTTTGCCATAACCTATTGGCGGAATTTTTCCCACTTTGATGCCTCCTCCCGACACCACTCGCTTCCCTTCCCTCAAGACTATGCGAAATTTCGCACTGCATCTTTGTCGCATTGTCTTAGAAGCTACGACTAAAAGCCAGATTCAACACAGGAACAACAATTTGTGCAATTTTTGGCATTGCTAAACAGCGGACCGGACGCTATTTTTGCTGTAAAAATGAGCAATTGTTGAGGCAAAAAATTATGAATGGTTGGAAGTTTATGGTTTGCACCGTTTGGATATTTTTTTGCGTGTTAGTGCGCCATTTTAACCGATTTTCATAACTTTATAACTTTAATTTGTAGTTTTGCCAAGGATTGTTAATTTTTCACGAAGATTTCCAGATAATGGGCAATCGATCGGTTTACGCAGACGCGAATCTTTCTGGTTTTATCGATGTTCCGTTGGCTTCGAATGTGCCCTCGAATATCGAAGGAATTTTATCGAAAATAGTCGTGTTCGATAAAGTCAATCTTGAATTGAAGAATCGCACCGATGAGGCTGCTCTCCGACCGGTTATTTCCTTATTCAGTTCATATTCGGATTTCTTTTACGACCTGTCAATTTCTTCTCATAATAGTAGGAATACCCGTATTTTTGGTACCTCTAGCCTCTGTTAGAAATATACGCAGAATCATGTTGGGAGAATTATTTTTAGCTGTGGCTTGATGAAAAATAGTGGGATTCTCCGTTTGGCTGCTTTTGAGGATATAGTTCAAGAAATTAAGAAAAGTCATGTGCCGTGTTAAGCATATAATTTCACTTCAGCTTGACTATCTTATCTTGATGCTTACATATTGCACACTATCCATCTATAAATTATTCATTATGGTGATGCGAAAAATAAAATTTTAGATTTTCATTGATGGACCATTTATTGGTTGTATATATTATGGCTTAAATTCAAAGTGGTGTCATATGAAGTACGATCGTGCAATGATGAATTTCGATGGTCCCCGAAAACTACGATGTTTACCATTCCCTGTAATTTCTCTAACCAAAGTCTTATTCCATTTTATTGCAAGGGGACATAAAACGATTGCCTATTTGCCATTTGTATTTAAGAAATGGTTTTGGAAGGCAGCAAAAAGCAAAATTGACGATTTGATAGCATTTAGGAAACTCCTTGATTTAAATTTATTGCATTTCTTGGATGAGGCTGACTTTTTCCTGAGTTTAAAGCACGAAGCTATTGGTTCAAAAGGAATTTTAATTACTTCGGGTTTATCACTAATAATGGAAAACAATGAAATGGTTAAAAAAGATGATAAGGACATTTCGATTGAAGATAATGAATTTTGTAATATTCTTGACAGATTTATCGATTATTCTGATATAAACGATATTCATCAAGAAAGAACACCACAGAATGAGGAATTTAATGCTGGTTCTTCTGGAACTCTTCCAGAAACTTCTTTAAAGTTCAATAAAAATGGAAGTATTTGGTTTTGCATTGGAGCCTGGAAATGTGGTACAAAACCTGGCAATGGACTACTTGTGATTGAACCGATATTCCGTGGACCAAAACGTCGTTTAACGATTTCTCTCGATGCATTATTTCATTTTCCTGGCAAATTAGCAATTTCATCGAAGGATTATGCGGCTAAAAATGATTATAATTTTCTTTTAAAAATGGAACAAATCACTTTATTAGAACAATATCACTTGCTGAAGGAACTGGAAAAAATTTTGAATGGTGATTATCCTCGTGGAATTCGTGATATTGGTGTTGTTAATATTGTGAAAAGTTCATGCGAGAAGCTATAATTTGCAGAAAATAAAATTTTTTAAGATCACAATTGCTCGTTGAATTCGATTTTCGTTGAATCCATGGCCAATCGTTCTTTTTTCGTCGCTTTCAGGTGATTTTTATTGTATATTCATCGAATTTTTTTCTAAGAATTTTTTTGTTGTTTCTTGTCCCAAAGTGATAGTTCCACGGCCAAGGAGTCAAGGAAGATAATGATATATTTCAAGACGTATTTTACTCCTAAATCTGCGAGTGATAGTTTGAGAGCTGGATTCAGAAAACCATGTGGTAATGATGAGAATTCTCAAGACAAGAAAATTGTTTCGTTAAAAAAAATGGACGAATATCATTGGGCTGCGCGAAAGGTTTGGCAAGTCGAAAATGTTAAATCAAGTGTTAAATGTTAAATCAAATTGTTTTTCCTTTTTAATTTACAAATTTCAGTTCTATCAAGAAAATTTAAATATGGAAGAAAATATATAGGAACGAAAAATTATTTATAAATTCTGCAAAATTTTTTTAAGTGACGACGATTTTATTTATTTTTGATTTTTGTCGAAAAATTTTTCTTTTTTTTTTTAATATTTGCTATACATGTTGTTCGTACATGTTGCGTTCGTTTGGTTTGGATTACTGATTTCCCTGAAATGAATTCTTAAAATCTTTTCTTCTAAGCAGATGATATTTGCTTTTAATTGATCTCCTGGCTTTTCAAACCAGAGTTTTACCAAAGAATCGCTTAATGGTAGAAGCGGAGGTTGCCAGCACCATCCAGATTTTTAAAAAGGCCACGAGAACTAGAATTTTATCTTCGATATTACGAAATGAGAAATGAGAGTATTCGAGACATTTTATTCCTTTTTGTTTTGAATGTGAAAGTTCGAAAATTGTGCAAATCCGTTTGTATTCGGATAATTTCTTCGTTATTTCATCGTTTTTCGTGCTATTTCGTTTGATGATTTTCAATTTCAATTAAAAATATTTCGCAAATTATTTTATATTTTCAATCATATATTTGCTTTTATGGTACATATAAATAATCTAATTTTTAAATTACTACAGGCTAATGAAATTGGGAATGAAAATATGAATTTGTTGTAAAAATTTTGTTTAAACATTGGATAATCGAAGTAGAAAGTTGAGGGATTATTGGTATACCAAAATCAAGCTTTGGTATTATTATAAGGTAAGATAGAGGTTTTCAAGAAGATAATAGTTTTCTTTTATCTACAAAAGGCTACATTTTTATTGTTGATGTAAAATTAGTAGGCATGAGTACGAAAGATCGTTATAGGCATTTTTATTATCATAACCTCTGACCAAACTGATAAGTAAGAAAATGGAAAACCGGAAATTTCATCAGATCGCTTGCTCTAATATTTTTATTTTGTTTTCAGCTATTCATGCTCGGATCTGTTTTTTGATGGAAAATCTAGTTTTTGTTTGTATAAATTGTGGAGAGCTTTCAAATACTTTATTCCAGAAATTTAGTGACAGTGGTATTCGGCTGACGCGATGTGTAAATTTTTATATTTCTTTTAATCTCATTTCTTAAGTGATTTTATAGTTATTTATTATCATGTTTCATGTTTATTTTGCAGTTTTTTAAGATTAAATTTTAGAATTAAACCATCTGTTAAGTTCATTTAGATTCATTCCTTTATTTTGCCTTTTCGTAACTTCATTAATTTTCCACTACTTTTCAAGGAAAATTGCGGCAAACTGGTGGACAAGTATGTTGAATATGATACTGTTTTAATAATTATTGATCTTGTTCTTCAGTATATTGGTGCTTATAGGCATCTTCTGATCAATACGAAATATGAAGTAAGTGGGTAAAAATTCAGTAATAATCAGTGTTAATAACTTTAATAATTAAATAGCAGTTAAATTAATTTAGTAATGAAAAAGGAGAGGATATTTTTTGGAGATCTGTAATAATCGCAGTAAATTTACTAAGTAAATTCTTTAAAGTTTATTCAAGATGAATATTAAATTATGGTTCAAATTATGGATCAAAAAAAAAAATTTTGACAAAAACTTTTCCTAGATTTTTTATCCGGTTATCTTGCGATTGAGTAATTTTACTTTATGACTTTTACAAAAGTTACCATAATGCGACCTCAAGGAAAGAATTTGAATTTCTGTTTTTATAAGCAGAAGTACTACTTCAAAAAAAGGTCTGAGTTATTTATTCCTATCTTGAAATTCTCTCCAGATCTTCTTGCATGCAAATAGAATTTCATAAAAATTTAAGGGTCTGCATATACGGCAGTAAGGAATGGTGAGTGCATTGTTATTAGGCCATTTCAAAATATTTTATTTTATTATTTATGAACTGTTAATGCATTGAAAGGGCCATTGTAATGGTTCCGCGAAATCCTTTATAATTGATTTGTATAAATGAAACATATTCTGAAAATCTATAGCGACAGTGAAATTGTTTGTGCACAACTGCTTTTCTCTTTGTTAGAAATAATAGTTTCCAGTTTATATCGAGATAAGCAACACAACCATTTTCGATTAGCAGTGGAAGCAATATAAATTGCAAGCAATAGGTGTAAGTCACAGTCACACTGATTACTTATTAAAATATGACTATTAAAGTAAGTTTAAGACTCAAGTAAGTTGAGGTCAAATGCCAGATTGTCTAATCTTAATCTTGAGGAAATATGTAGTTTATTTTTGTCATTTTTTTACGATTTTGAAATATGGTCTTTATGTCCTGAAGAATGGGTTAGAATTTAAATTTAAATATTACGTTTTTAAATAAGATAAATAGCGACAAAGAAATAAGAGTTGGTAAATATTACTAAAATCTGTGGGAGAATAAATCTTGACAAAAAATACTTCTTGAAAATAATCTGAAAAAATATGCGGGCAAGATCATTCTTTAAATATTTTTTTGAAGTCATATGGCAGATTTTTGAAAGATTATATTCATTTTTACAAAAAATTACACAGATTTCAACTTTCAGATTCAGATTTCGAAATTCTTACGAAATTTTTGATTTTATTTCAAGTTCTTTAATTCCCTAAGGCAAAAAATTATGCCATTTCTACAGTGGAATAAAAACCCGTTTTAATACAGTCGTATATCTGCCGGAAAGGAACTATTTAAAATGAAAAATTTAACAAATTTTCCTTTAGAATAAAAGTTTTTCAATTTTAGTTTTATCACAAATTGGCGATTATTTTTATACTTTGCGATGCTTACAATAAATGGGTTCAGCGTCGTGCTATTCTCGGTCGTCAAAATATTTACGATCTGGAATGGAGTTTTTATGAGTGTGCGCTTGGATGCGCTCTTGAAATGACTGTTTATGTTCTTTGTATTTTTATTTTTTCACCGAAGAATTACGAGAAGCGAACTTTGAGAAGAGTTATTGAATCCGCATATGCAAGCTTTTATGGTAAATTGCTTCTATTCTCTTTTATTGACTTGGTGCCTTTTAAAAAACAAGCAAAAGGTTTTTCCTTTTGCTTATTTTTCGTTTTTTTGTTTTTTTGCTTGAGATTCGAGCACTCTTCGACTTTATGGGCAACGAGATGTCCATGCAAGAGGTTTTTTTTGTCTTTCTCTATCTTTTATGTCTTTTGTCTTCTTTCTCGTTTCCTTTTTTCAACTTTTCACGACCACGTCCTTCTTTCCTTTTTTTGTTTTTGTTCATTTTTTTCATCAATTTCTTATATGTAATATTGTAGTTTGGCATTGTTCTACACCAACAAATGAGGTTGGCAATTGCCTTCATTATACTCGAAAAGTGCCTGAACTATCTTTTTTTGACTGTAATTTTTAATTATTATTCGTGCTTTGAAAACTTTTATCTTATGCGAACATCATCTTTAGGTAATGTTTTTGTTGTTATTTCTATTATTTGGCGTCTTCACATGGAATGGAGCTATCGCATATTAATCGAATTTTTTATTTTTATTTCGCATATACAAGTTCAGAGAAGTAAATTCTTTGCAGATTGCTATGGTTCCTAAAAGAAATTATTTTTGAAATATGAAGAAATTTTATTTTTACAATTTAGTTTCATTTTTTTCACTTATATTAATGGAAAAATAATATTTCAATAAAAAGATAAATAAAATAAAATTTTTTTTTTTCTTTCTTTCATTTTCTCTATGATTTGGTGTGTTTCAAATGATCTTCAAATAGTTTTAAGGCATTTGTGGTAACATCATATATTTTCAGCAGTTTTTCATGAATGCTCGACTTTTCGAAATATTTCGATCGTCGCGATATCAGTTGTTTTTTCTAGATTTATCGGGCATTTATTAAGTTTTATTTTCATATAATATTTAAAAATATTTTTGATATTTGGTTTGGTTGGTATTGTAATAGTAATCAGTGGTATTTTTGGTGTATATAGATATTTCGTGCTTCAAATAAATGATAAGATCCTTCATATTATTCATTCACGAAGAAGCAAAGAGCATTTTCATTTATCGTTTCCTGTCTTAATAGGGAATACTGAAGATTATTAGTTTTGGAGAGATCTGGAGAAGGACACCACTTTAAAGTTTTTGCAATTTGGAGGAACTGTTGCAAAGGTCGTTTCATTTTTATTTCCCACTATCCCTTATGAAAATATGAATCTATTGTTTTAATGCTTGATTGGTTCTTTATATATTTTTACCGATTATCCAACTTTAATAATATTTATTATATATATATATATATATACATCTGTGAATTTTGTGTAAATATATTTCAGCAAACATTTTTATTTTCAGTTATTTCTAAAATCCAATAAACATTGCACAGATATATTTGGTAATTTTCCACGTAAGTTTCCAGTTTCTTCGGCACTGAACATTAGGCTATAAAATGGAAATCCATTTTCTTATTATTATCCAAAATGACAATTTTTTGAACCAGTCGAGTTCAGATTTCAAATCATACATGTCAAAAATTTTTGACAAGTATCGTTTATAGCCCATGCAGTTCTGTTATTTTATCACGTCGCATCTCTAGCAAAACTCGGATGTGCGTGAGCTTTAGAAAACGCACACTCGGTCATCCTGTTGTAAAGTACCATTTATCATTTTCCATAATGAGTGTTGACGTTTAAATTCATTTAAAATAAGAGTTAAATAGAATTCCTAGTATCTATTGATGTTTTTGAAAGGGATCTTATAACGGATAGATAGCGTAAAGATCTAAACAACATATAATAAAAACATTATAAAAAGGAACCTTGGCACAAATCAAAGATATGTAATGCATCACGCAGTGTTTTGATCAATTCATTAATTTAAACTAGAAAATACTTGAAAATTTCCAGATGGTTTGAACTATTGAACTGGCAAATTTACTATTGGAAATTTGGAAATTTGAAAAAAATAGGAAATTTTTAATAGAAGAGTATTGTCAAAAATTTCTCTTATCTATATATGCGCGAAAGCGTGCATCTAATTTTATAAATATAAAATTTGTTTGTTGTTACGGTGTTATTATTGGAACACATTGTAATAGTGTTGGAGTGGGAGTGATCTCCTTAATAGTATTTGGAGGGGAGTATTTTAATAGTGTTAATATGGAGTAGGAGTGATCCTCAGTTACCGAAGACAACCATTTGCTGATTACAGTACGCGCAATAATTCCAATGATTTTACTAAATTCATTAATTTACTGGTACGATTATCTCTCCTAGTAACAAGAAACAAAATGTATAAGATTTCAATCAGCCGAGGAGGGAAATTTTTTGGTTTTTTGGTTTGAAATTCTTTATCAGTCAAGTGGGAACCTAGCAGCCAGCGGAGCCTAACCAGAAATGGTACCACCAACGCCTTATATATACCTTCAAACAATTATTGGCTGTTATTTAAAATCCTTTCAGAACTATAAAGAAAAATTTTTTTAATTTTCTAAGTGGAGACGACATTTGAAAAACCGCTAGATCGAACATTTCGGAATAATTCATTGCGGAGGAGAAGAACCTAACATTTTAGCAAAACGGCCATCATGAATGAAATAACTGCTTCGCATTCGTTCAAATTCCCTTCACTCACTGCCTATTAGTGAGAGGAGATGATGGAATAATTTTTGCAAAGGTTCAGTTAATGATGGAAGTGCGTTAGGCGCTTTCTGTCTTTCTCGCACAACTGGATCAGTGCCATTATTGACTCGTAAGGCGAGTGCAGAGAAGCTCTTGAAACTGTACAGATTTAGACAGATGTAGTGCGTTGCACAGATGAGATATGAGTTATTATTAAAGGTTGAGAACTTTTTGAGAATTTTCGCAGAATGGCGATATACAAACGTTAGCCGCTAGGAATATAAATAGCTTCTATTAATGAATAAATTTTTCTTTGGATTTTTCAAATTTCCATCGAACAAATTTGTTTTTGAATAGGTAATTCCTCCAATAGGTAATTTCTTATTCATATTCATGGAGAGTTTTCCGTTCTGTGAGAGAGATGAAAAACAATTTTCCTAAAATATATTTGCAGAGGATTTTTCACTAAAAATATTTTTGCAGTTATTATTAAAGCAAATAAAGCAAATAACTATCACTAAGCATCACCATTTTCCAAATTTTAGCGGAGAAAATATTCCAAATAATGCAAATAAATATATTTTAGGAAAATTGTTTTTCAGTGCCACAAGGCTTAAATGATTCAATTTTATTCACATCAAATCTTGAATAATTTAATAATATCTGCCGAAGAAAAACAACGAGCTGAATTTTTTAGGCCAGCGAACTCGGTTCTAATGAATCGTAGATAAATAATCCGGAGGATGCAAGGTGATTCCAGATAATATTGCAACTCCAAACAAAACGAGGTGAGATGCGCACCGCTGTTGGCCCTCAGTATAGCAGTACAGCCAAGGAATCGAGGTGGCATACGCGTTGCTATCGACCCCATGGAATATCGCTACTAGGTTAAGTACCACTGTCCTTGTAATTTAGTCATTTTATCAGTTTTAATTCCACAGATAATCTCGTTATAAGAAATGCTTGAATATTGTTTGAATATTCGTGCAGAAAAAATGAAAGCTACGAAATGAATATAATCGACCATCTGCGTGACTGATATATTCTGATATTTTCATGTTTTATGTCAAATTTGATAGTTAAATCTGCTCAAAAATTTGATTTTTATTGGTTTCTGCCATAAAATTTTCCATTTTTCAGTAAATCTCGAGATATTTTCCTCGTTTTTCTATCGCTAAATGATGATTTTTGGAAAATTCTTTGACGAAATTCGAAAAAAAAATTTCAGTTTTATCTAAAAACAATTTTTGTTTCATCAAAAAATCTCTACAAAACGAGAAAAATTAATAATAATGAAAATTGAAAAAAAAATCGGAGGTCAAAGGTGAAAGTTTACGCAATTGTCTATAAAGGAGTCCTCGTGAAGTCATTCATAGCATTATTAAAGGTCAAACCGTGCACAAACATCAGCCAACAGCTCGTTTACTCGGTGATTTACGAAGATCGCCATGTCGGTTTTAATGGGTATACAAAGCGGCGGATTTCACAGTATGTGCTTATTTATCATTCAGTTGTGTTAAAGCTTTTGATATAATCAATGCGATAAATTAATTTTAAGCGATAATTAATTTTAATTTAAGTTTTTTCGTTCTTTCTTATCATTGCCAGTATTTATTATCCATCTTATCAATGATATCCCTTCTTTCATTCTCGTTTTATTTCTTCTTGGCTTCGTTGACTAATGATCGGAATTGGTGGACCACTTGAAGATGAGTAGAAGAGAAAGGAGTCTATTCTCGCCGAGAGGCAAAGCCGGCGGCTTGTCGGCTCCTAAGTCAAGTCAAGGCAACATACCATGGCTCAATCGGCCCAAATTTTGCACTGTATAAATCCACACATTTAATTTCTCATTTCTCATGTTTTAGCGATGAACTTTATAGTACTATGGTGCGAATTGCTTAGTACTTTGCAAATTCTTTTAGTTTAGTTTCAAAAATTGATTAAATTAAGGTTTGCTATTTTAACAAAAACCTTATAATTTTTGTTTTTTCTCAAAAATTAAGCTCAAAATAAAATTCTTATAAAATTCTTTGTGCATTCAAAATTTCAACAAATTCACTGTATTCACAGTTTGCCAATATTTTTTGTGTAATAAATATATTACATCCAGTAAGAAAATAAAGATCATGCAGTTCATTTATTTCCAACCGAATTTAATGCATATTTATATTGCAGTGAGTTCTGGATCAGATGGACCAAGTATGGAAGAACCAATTTCACCTAGGGAAGCAGAAAAAGAAGTGGTTGTCCCACAAACGCAAGTAGCAACTGTGAAAGCATTGGATGAAGCGGATGAACCTCCCAAAACTCCTAAAAATGCTGTTTCTCCCGACGGAAAGTTTCCATCTTGGATATTGGATGAGGTTTTAAAGGGGCCAAAAAGAAAATTTCGCCGAAGTTTTGTCATCACCACTGAAACAACAATGGACGAAATAAAAACTCGTAGAAGCTTGAACGAAAGGCTATGAACTTATGGATTGTAAACAAATAAATTTAGGGTAATATTTACGATTTTTTATAAAACAATCTATATTTAACGACTTTAAATGAAAGTATCCTTTTCTTCAAATTCCGTTCTTTAGTTTCGCCATCTCCTCTGGTTACTAAAGCGATGTTCGCCTGTGGAAAGACGCGAGAAATCAACAGCATCATTCTAATTTTATATTTAATGACAGGTACTCATGTCAATGCTCTTTGCTTTTTGCTTTAAGCCGAAGCAGTGCAAGAGTCGCTTCTTTCTTACTTGCTGTTTCGTTGATAAAAAACTATTTGTCATTTGATGTAACTATTTCAGTGACATTCGCAGCAAACTGCTCGCTTTTCTTCTGTAGAAATAGACTTTATTGAGATTAATTATTTCAGTCATTTCCTAGGTCCGCTGTAAAAGAAAGCAGTCTTTAAGTTGGACGGCTCTTTGACATTAGCCTTTCATTAATGGTAGATTCTCATATCATAGATATTAATTATTAATATGCTTTCGATAATTTTCACTCATTTTATTGTGATTTATCATTTCTTTTTTTCTCTTTCTAGTGTAAATTATGATTCTTCATTTATTATGAAAAGTATGAAAAGTACGATTCGTTTATTTCGCTTATAAATGATATTTCATGAAATAAATTTTGAGGGAAAACAAAGAAATTTTTTTCAAGCAGAAAATATTAATGGATTGTAGTTTTTTGGATAAAATAGGCTATTTCTAAAAAAATAGACTATAAAAATAAAAATAGGCTATTTCTTCCATCGAATAATTTTATTTCGAATCACAACAAAGTTCATTTGAAGAAACGAATTCTTTGGAAAATAGGAATACAGAAATAAAAGAAAAACTGTGGAAATCCATTTTAGTCTCATTCCTTACTTCAAGGTTTTTTTATTTACCCAATAAATATAAGAAATTTGCGATTAATTCATGTTGTTCCATGGCCGATCTAGCCGATTATCAATTCCTTAATATTTCTTATGCTTATTTTACATTACTATTTAGGAAAAAATTTAGAAAAAAATTCCGTTGGAGTTAAAATCAGAAGTAATCAGGAGAAATGTAATAAGAATTACTGAAAATTTTCTGAATAAAGGAACTCAATTATTCATTTACTGAAGATTTTATAGTTATTTATAAAAATATTAAAATCATATTAATGGCATATAGAATAACTGAGAAGAAAAGAGAAGCAACTGATGATGAACAACAAAGATTTAACTTTGCAGTAGACTTTCGTTAGCGGATCTCAGTAAGAACCGATATTCTTCTAAAGTTTGCTTATAATTCCATCGCTTCCAAGGCTTGAAAATCATTTAAGGTGTCTGCAACTGTTTTTTCTTGAAATAAAAAAGTAAACTATTCGAGCAGAAATACTCTTTGACCATTTACAAACCTGTTCTTTCTTAGTTATGAACAACAAATGCAAACATCTCTCATCTCATTTTCTTTTCACTATTTGAAAAAAAGTAAAACCTGAAGATGAATGGCTCGAATCAGTCGCAGATTCGAACAGAGGGCGACAAAACAAGTCGTCTTCAGCTGAATCGTCCTTCTCATTTTTAAGATTTTCTTGCACTGATTTAAAAACGCTTTCATCATCCGATTTAACCACTTCGACTAAGAGTTCGTAATCCTAAAACTTTATTTCCCAAATGAATCAAATGGAGCATTCGTCGAACAGAGAAAACACCGGTGAGGGAATACTTAATACAATAAATAAAGAAGTGATTTTTTATATTTTCACTTTTAATATCTTCCAACTGTATTTTTATATAGGTTGCAAATATCCCAGTCCTCACATATTTCCTGCACTATAATTTATCAACGATTGAAAATTGACAAATTGAATATGAGGTAAGGGAGGTAAGGCAGTCGAGTTTTTATCGCTTGGATCTTGGTCTCGAACTGCACACTGCCCAGACCCGACGAAGTATACCTGGAGATCAAGGCCGCATTGTTCAGTGGTTTTTAGATCCATTTCCTTCTTCGACAGCATTTTTTTCGGGTTTTCGAAATATCTGATCCAAAACTCAAAACGATTCACCTTTCGCTTTTTTCTTTGGGATCTGTTAATTGGATCTTACGCGATTAAAAATCAACAAAATTAATGCTATGTGATGCTGAAGTGATAACGATGATTTTATTTCTTTCGCGCTGCAAATCTGCATCCGCAAATCAGAAACGCGACTCGTAATTTTTTACCCCACAGTACTTTTAGGTGTCGTTTCCCTACCGCATTAAAAAATAAGCAAAGGCTCACTGAGGGTTTCGTCGATTGCCCCGCATACGTTCAAATGGGTGATCGGAATCGCAGACCACACTCGATGCAAGCAATTTCCCAGTAAGCCGAAGGTGGACGTCTTTTGCAGCACAAAAAAGAAAGTTCTAAGAGCGAGTTGGAGTTGAAATTCGTGTTTTAAAAAAAAAAGAAAAGATCTGAGGGAAAAGGCTTAATGAACGACAGCGCCTTAGGTGCCATGAAAAGATGGAACGGTTTCTTCTTTCGGCTAATTTTCGAAAGCATTTTAGATTTAAAAAATAATATTATTATTTTTATGATTTGCCGTTGAGGCATTTTGATGTGCCTATATGGCAGCGAAACTTATCAAAGGACAGTTTATTTCGGTATTCGTCGCCGAGCTTTTGTCAGACCAAAAGTTTGTCAGACTAAGCTATGCATCCTAGTTCGAATCCTAATTTCAGCTCGCTTTCCAGATCGAGCTATTGGATTAAGTTCAAGGCCCGGTTTTAGAACTACGTTTATTGTAGGCGAGCCTAGCCAGTAACATTTGTCTTTGCCTTAACATGGCGAACGTTAGAAGCGAACTCTGCGATGAACTGTAGATTTCTCGGTTCTTACGAAGAACATCTGTCAGATCGACGGCATATATAAGTTAATGCAAAGAAATGTCTGCATTACAGGTGTGGAAAAGTGTATAATGTTAATTGCCAGATTTTTTTTCTAAAGAGTCCTCACCATTACTGGTTAAACTCGCTTCACTGGCTTGTCGCATTGGGCAATATGCCATGGAATCCCTTGGCGATAGAAATACAGGTGAGTCGCCAGCATCACCTGGGTTTTTGTATAGGTTTACTCCTGGGAGAATCGAACCTCAGCATGGGCGCTTGCAATTGAGCAACAACCCACTGAGCCATTCTATCCCCTTTAATTGCCAGATAGTTGTAAGTAGTAGCTCTTTGCTGAAAGCGCTGTATTTCTTTTCGAGCTTTTTGTTCAAGAAAAAATATTGCAATTCTTTTTGTTGCCCTACTCCAGTAGCAGAATCTGACATACGTTACCTATGCGTTACCAGTGCATATTAATTATATCAAATGTCACTGTTGCCGAAGCAAAAGCATTTTTAAAATCATTAACTTAAATGTAAACTTCCATGTATCAACAGATATTAGGGTTTTGTCCTTGCCAGCCAAAAGATCCTTTAGCCTTAGCCTCATGCAGCATTAATCGAACGATAGAAATTTACCAAGACAAGGAATTTTTAATCTGCGTTTGATAGCAGGTTGAAAAAAATCTTTGATGGTTTGAATCTTGTAGTTCAGCGATCGTGTTCCTGAGGTGAATATGTGATATACAACAAATTCTAATTCTGGCTGTACCAACTGCGATTTCGAGGCATTGATAATTCCCCTACTTACAAATTGAAATAGGAAAATGTCCTTTATATTCAACTGGCCTTGAGGTTACTAGCAATAGATCGTCGGTTATGCGTAGCAAGTTACAAAAAGTTACGAACGAATAAAGCGTTCGATAAAAGCGCTGAAAAGTTTTTATAGGGTTAGACCAAAACGGCTTTCGTACAGACTCAAATTGTCCAAATGATGCGGTAATAGCCATTTCAGCAATCAGCAATCAGTTCAAATGTAATTCAATGAATCATTGATAATGCTGCATTCTATCGTTGCTAAAATCATGAATGTGAGAGGAATTAAACAGATCTGGCATGCTGATGCGATTCAGCGTGCAAATAATCACTACAAGGAAGCTAGTCTTCAGAAGACTTCGGCACCATATCGAGAGGTCAGGTTCAACTACTACTAGATGATAGTTAAATGATTCCTAGATAATATATTGCTCTCTGAGTCGATTAGAAACAAGTTTCCGTATTTTAACTGATATAATTGCTCCTTAAATTTCAATATGATGAGTCACACTGTGTTGAAGTGTCTTTAACTTCCTATTAAGTGACCTAGTGATCTATTAATTAAGTGATCTAAGTGATCTATTAATTTTTTTTCAAGAGTATTTACCATTGCTGGTTAGACTAGCTCCACAGGCTTGTCGAATTTTCCAATATTTCCAGAGCGATAAAGTAAGCCGCCGATAAAGCGAACAGATTACCAGGATTTTTGGAAAAAAGCTTTATTCCTGTCTGGAATAAACTTCAGTATCGACACTCCGGATTGAGCAATACAACCCACGGAAGGAACTATTCTACCTTTATTTTATTTTCTTCTTTAAACGACGTTGTCGCGCGACGAAGCGTGGTGCATCGGACGGATTCAAAACTTCGATTCTCGGTGATTCTTGTCACTGACCCACCGGATTTGCGTTTGCGACAATAAAAATCCAACGAAGTCAAGTACTTCAATGAAGTAATTCTCTATATGATTGGTGCTCTATTGATTTAATTCTGTCCTTGTGGTTCTTATGATATTTATCAGATTCTAGTATGATGTTAATTTCTGCACTAGATAATGACGTGCGCAGTCAATGTTGGGAAAGAAACAACATGGAAAGTGAGGACCAACACTAGTCGCCATTGGCTGCTAATCTGGTCTTGTTTCCCCTGTTATGGAGTGGTATATAGTCCTTTCCTTCGAACTGCTAGAAATATGAATATTGCACTATCTTGTTTGGAACACGTGATAATTTATTTTTGAAGTGATAATCTGTTCAAGTCGGTTAAATTTATGTTCATCAATTTCACTCGAAGGATCTTACAGATATTTTTATTGTTTCCAGAATTTTGTTTACGAGTTGAGTAATTGCATCTAACGTAAGAGCGTCATTGATCAAAGACAATATTGCATAAACATTAGCGGAAAGAAAAGAACAGTAGTCGCAATAGTAGTAGAGTTTGATCAAAGTTATTTAACAATAAATGCTTTTGTACCTTTAAGACGGTCTTCTACCATTAAGTTCTTGTTCAGTGAGAAGCCTTTAAGCCTTAATATTGTCTCTCGGATTCAGTATTGCATTATATAAAACATTCTCTCTTAAAGTTTATTAAGGCTCCGTAGCTTGAAGCGAAAGAATAATATCTTAAATTTCAATAGCAATACTCTCTGGCAATCGAACCATGGTTGGAAGTGTTGAAAAGAATAATTAGGGGCTCTGAAGGCTTTGAGTTCATCAAGATGTTACCTTAAGTTTCCGATTGATTTTCGTCATCAGACGAAGCAATTAAATGGGAAATGAAGGAAAAAGTTCAGATTCACTTTGTCCAAGCAATACAGTTTGAATAACTTCTACTTGTTTCATTTGTCTTTGCGAGCCAAAATCACATCATCGGATCACATATTATTTAGTCATTTTTGACTTGGCTTACAAACAGATGAATGACTTGATTGATACCAACAAAACAACTGTACTGAAGCGCAAATCGCCAGAAAAACAATGATGAATCTAACTGTTTTCCTACTAGCGAGAGTCACAGTAGTGAGCTCTACACATAGGAAGAAACTGAAAAAGAAGGTAGGTATGATGTCTTCATCGATTTCGAATCCATATTTTTATAAAAATATGGTGACAAAAGAGGTTTTTTCTAATACAATCATTGGTTAGGCTCGCTTCACTGGCTTATTGGACCGGGCAAATTTTGCCAGGAAGTCTTGGAGCTAGAAGTAAGTATAAATGAGCCGCCAATATCATCCGGATTTTTGAAGGAAAGATTTATTATTCCTGTGTGGCCTCAGTATCGATGCACAAAAAAATGTAAGATTTTTGTTATTCAATCGTTAATGCAATAATTGTCTGCCAAATAATGTATGTAAAGTTCTTTTTTTGGACTATTTTTTCTTTTCTTGAAGAATCATTTGTTTTGTTTAAATATTTTGTGTAAAATTTTGTGTTCAGAAATTTATATTTTTTATTTTTATTAACGAATGCGAAATTTTTTCGTGAGAAATATCGTACTGACCAAAAACTTTGCCAAAAACTTTCTTAAACTGTATTTTGTCAATTAAATTATTTCAGCCAAATTGTTATATAGTAAGAGCCAAAAATTTTTTGTTTTAGGTCTGTTCGCATATTTTAATTCTACAATTTTTCATTAGTGTTGTTAGTGTTGTTATTAATGTTAATATTACTGCAATTATTGTTATCAATAATACTATTATTATTGTTACGCTTCGCTATAGGGAGAGATTAATCGAGAGATAGTGGCTGAGACTATGGTGCTGAAAGAAATGGTCCTATCTCCGACAGAAGTAACGAAGTTATAATTGAAAATTGCGCATGATGCCGATTTTCTTCCATCGCCAAGTGACTTTCTGAATGGCAAAAATTTATAACTACAGTGGCTAGAAACGACAAGCCAAGAAACGATGCTTATTTACTTATCTAAATATTTATTTCGTTTAAATTTTCATAATTGCGATTATGAAAATTGTGATGGAACATGAATTATTTGTTTCATTTAATTTTGCCATTTATTCAGCTGATGTAGAAAATTTAAGCACATTTTTTAAAGGTTATTTTCGGTACGATTCTGAAATGGATTGCTTAGCGAAATTTCATTCTCTTGGTTATTGCAACACGGTTATTTTCGTATTTCGTCTATTTTTGGTGGATGAAATTGCTTAAAAGAAAAAAAATTTGAAGACGATTGTTACGACGATGAATATAGTAGGTACCACTGTTTGGTTTATGGCATTTCGTGTTAAATTGTAAAACCTGTTTAATTATGGGTTTTTGTTTATACTAGCAAATGGCTTATGAAATTTTAAATATTGAATATATTAATTATATTGGCATTTATTTTAATCTAACAATTAATAATTATATTATATATAATACATAAATCTAAAGTATCAAAGTTATTATTTATTAAAATTTGAATGGTCGGCGATTGGCGATCCACCTGTATTATCAGCATGTGGCTCCCTGACGAAAATTTCCAGTTCTGACAACAGTCAGGGAGCGAGCCTAAGAAGAAATGGTGAGCTTCAATTACTTACTAATTAATATTTCATATTTTCATTTTTCATATTTTCATATTTTCAAAATTTAGTATTTACTGCCAGTTTTGAATAGATTTCCACCGATTTTTTTCACAATTCCAAAAAAAATTTTTTTAGTTTTTTATCAGTATTCCAATTGTGTGGTATATTATGGAGTTATGCATGGAATGTTAAAAAAATAGATCCGATATTCCCTCAAAGTGCTGAAAGTTTAACCAGCAATGGTGAGGACTTTTTTAAAAAAAAACAAAGTGAAAATATGCGCAAAAATAGCCATTAAGTAAATAATCTATTTTTTAAATAATTTTAAATAAAAATAATAATTATCTTCCATTTAATTTTCTCAATTTAATTAATTAATTAACATAATTAATTAACAACTATAATTAAGCAATCATTTGAAATCAGCTAATATTTATATAAAATTTAAAATTATTGAATTATTTTAAATGCAGTGACGCTTGATTAATTGTTTCCAAGCGCCACTTCTTACATTAATCGAGGTGATTTCCTGATTTGGTTTAATCGCTTGATTTATACAAATAATCTCCAATCAGTATAAGTCACAACTCTTATATAAATTTATATAGATGTAAATTTCTCTTATTTCCATTTACTTCTTCAATGGACATCTGAATTGATTCTCGCGAAACCGGTTCAGTTGAAGGCATTCGTTCAATACGTATTTTACTGTTGAAGAACTATGATTATCTGATCTGTTTTTGTTCTCATCACATAACAAATATTGTTTTCCTGTTGTTTGCTGTGTGTCTTGCCAGCGAATTTCTCTAAATTTTCAATCTTCACGGTTATTATTTAAAAAAAAGGAATGAAAATTGTAAAAGTATCTGTCTGAAATATTTTAATGAGATATATTAGCTTCTTATTTCTATGTATGGCCATTTCTTTCTTGGGCTTGCAAAAGTTGATTTAAGAAATTTTCTTGCTTTTTTTTATAAATTTCACTTTTAATGAAAATTTTATACATTAAATATATATTTTTAATTTTTGTTCCACAACTTAATTATACTGTGCGAATTACTTTTAACGGATTTTCTTCCTTTGGAAGACTCCTTGACTTCCATAGTGATTCATATTTGAGTGGGTGATATAAAAGAAATCATCAAGAAAGCATAAGTGGAGCTTTGCGAGATGAATTTAACATGATCGCATTGGCTTTATCCACCATTCACTCATTTGATCCTAATTCCTTTTACACATTTATAGGGCGATGTATTGAAAAATGAAATGGAAGATTCGTATCACGTTTGGCGTAATCGTTTACATTGCCATTCACGCTGTTGTTACGATAGTTGATAATCGCCAAGTCATTGATAGAACTGAAATCACATCAAAGAAAGAATACGATGGACCATTGCTAATGAAGGATTTTGATAATGAAAATGCTCATATTATCAGGTTTACATATTTGTGAAATGAAACTATCTTGAACATTTATGCAATCATTTATGCTTTAAATTTCTTTGTTATTTTTTTATGAAATTCGCGTAAAAGGAAATCGGTGATCGAATGTTGCTTATTTCAAGCTTCTTGGATATATCTCATGGAAATAAAACTCTCAAAAAAGCTGAAATCAGAAGGACGATTAGAAAATCATGAATACTGCGACTGAATGATAAAGTGATAATCGAGCGATAGGATGGTCCCCAAAAAGTACTAGTGGTTCTTTCTTAGTAGCCGGGCAAACCAGAAATGAGGAATGGTGTTAAATGGAAAAGCTCCATTTCTTTATTCATATGATACTTTATCTCATGATACGCAAACAGCAATAACTGGTAATTTTAGATCGGCTGTCCTGATAGATTCAAAGTTAGCCACGTCTAACGAAGATTCCATACTTCTGCGAGAGATTACAAATATCACTTATAATATGCCTAGCATCCCAGAATCTTTTATGAAGGTTGTTATAATTTTCTTTTAAGCCGGTTTTTGAAAAGAAAATTTGTCTTCACAATCAAAATGTTTTTTTTATCAGACAGCAAATGCAAATGAATTTTCACTTACTTATATTAATTTTTCAGAAATTCCGACAATTTGCTCAAAAAATTCATTCGGAATCCGATGATTTTCTTTTATTTACTCTGATAAACAAAGTGTATTTGAATTTGACATTGAACTGGTTATGCAATGTCGCCAAATTCAAATCAAGAATCCATCAGAAAACACTGATCGTTAGCACAGACAAATCAACTTGTGATAAAATTCTCGCGAACTGGCCAACAGTATCATGTATTAATTTTGCCGTACCTTTAGGTTATAATTCAGTGTTGTACTGGGGACGACAAGATTATATCAACCTATTAACTTTACGGGTTCAATTATTATTCGCTTTAACAGAGGTATTATATTTTAATTAAATATTATGGATTTTATAAAATCCATCATTAATTTTCTTGTATGTGTTACTCTCATTCTTATAGATTTAAACTTTCAAATTATTTTAACGGCAGCTGCAGTTTATATTAATTTTAGTCATTAAATAAGCGTTAAACTGTGGCGCCAAATTTGTAGAAAATATTGTAGCTTGGATTGGATTTTGAATGAGGACATCAATTTTACATTGATTAGCTGGCTCAGTTGATAAGAAAACATAGTGGGCTACTGTTAATTGAATGGCTGTTTTTACTAAAGGCGGCTGCAATTCTTTAATGGGAGTAAGCTCGTCAATAAAAGTGAAATCCTGGTAGTTGTTGTTCACTCGCTTGTATATCTATTCCCAAATGAATTTTGCTGCTTTGGCAATACAACCGGAAATAATGACTATTATTAGAAAGAGGAAGAAAATGATTAGGAGTTTTCTTGAAAAATCCTCAAAATAATCGAAGAATTATCAGATTAGTCTTATTGGTGAACTTCGTAAATTTCCCATAAAAAATCATTTGTACCAAAGTTTGTACCAAAGTTTCTTTAAAAAAAATTTATAAACAAAAATTATCAGTTATAGATGTCTATACCATTCATATTATTCGAAACCGATTCTACATGGTTCCGTGACCCCATGCAGTTTTTTGGTAATCAGAAGCTTGTTGATGATGCCGATATAGTAGTTCCAGTCAAAGGTGGCATTTAATATTTTGCCGTTGTAATCATCGGTATCGGTATCTCCCATTCGAATCATTTAATAACAATTTTGATGGATATTTTTCTTCTTTCACTCTATTGCTCATTGTATGGAACCTAAAGCGGTTCCATTTTTTCCTTTTTGAATTTTCGTTTTTTATACTCAGTTGGGGTCTACTATAAAGTGAAACTATTGCCATCAGCTACAACGGGTGCCACATAATGAATGAATACTAATCGCAGCTGGGTTAAACCGTTTACTATAGAAGTGGGAAATTTCTTTTAAATATTGAGGAATTACAAGATGGTCTGCTCTTGATTCGCATAATATCCACAGTAATATGGTACAGCATGAACTTTTTGTTAACTAAAAAATGCTTTCGATATCGAAAAGGATCTAATCATCTAATCATATGGAACTCCTAGCATAACCAAGATTCCAACTAGATTGATTATATTTTAGTCAGCCGCCATTGAAAGAATTCTGTACTAGGTAATCGTTCCTATCGGGGCGTTGAAACTGATAGTCTTCATAGAGCAGACCAAGTTATGCTTCGAGATTCTCATAAAACTGGCAAGAAATAACGAGATCTTTATCCCCCAAGATCTTTCCACTACCTCAGATTAAAAAGATAAAAGGGATGGTAAAGACATTTTAAACCGAATAGAAGTTTAAGATAAGATTCCACGAGAAAATGGTTTTCAGGCTGAACTCTTCAAATTTTGCCCATCGTCTTTCATAACACTCCAACAAATACTCTCTAATATGGAAGAAAGAAATAATACCAGATGACTGGAGTAAAGTAATTCTGCGTCCACTTCTTAAGAAAAGTGACAGGACATACTGTAGATATCGCGGAGGGAATTTTTGTTTCTTCTACATTTTTGGGCAGTAAGAGATAGCAGGATGTTCCTCAACCAGCTGGATTCAGATCTAGTTGAGCTGACTTGAGATATTCACGATAAGAAAGGTTCAAACGTCGGCAAGCTACCATCATATGTTTCATCGATTTTGTTGTTGCCCTTCAATTGATGGAGCAGCACTTTGGAGAATGATGAAATGCGATGTTCCAGAGATCATTCGCATTATAAAGATAAACTTTATCAACTTTGTCACAGGTCTGTACATATGGGGAACTGACAGACTCTTTCGATATGAGAACCGGTGCTTGTCAAGGTTTCATCCTTTCCTCTGCAATATTTAATAATGCGATGGACTGGATATATGTTAACAATCCCAGCAGGAATCGGACTTAAGATGAATGTAAGTAAAACCAAAGTCTTTTCATCTCATATACAAGAAGCTGGTAAAATGCCAATTATTATCAATTCACCACCAGTTGAGGAATGATCAGAATTTTATAGGAATTATAAATGGAGGCTTTAAAAATGTTAGATGCACTATAATCCCAAACGGCTAAGCAAAGCAAAAAATTACAACTCGGATAGCGGTAGCTAAAAATGCATTCTTCTAGTTGAAGAAATCTTTGTGGAGTCGTCGAGAAACCACTATAAAAATGAAAGTCCGAGTCTATATAGCTGCAATTCGTTCGACCGATGAGAGCGTGGTATATTAAGAAGTTATTATAAGAAGAAGATATTTTGACCATTTATGTCTAAGATACATTTTACGAGTTTGCCGAGCGGATAAAATCTCATATGGTTGCACACCTTTGTTCAATTACTATCTTCATCGAGACAAAGCGTCACCTTCGCTGATTAAGGTATATTTTTTGTTGCCCACCACAGGAATTCATTTAATTCGTTACTTGCTATGATGGATGGCGTTAAAAGTGACGAGGGCCAATCAAGATTTGGATTGATGCAAGAAAAATTTTGAATGTATATATGGACAAATGGACTCAGATATGGAAAAAGGAATGACGACTATTACTGTCAGCGATGGTGTTGAATCGAATGACTCGGAAATTCCTTCCCTTATAGCCAGTGGAGCTAGCCTAACCAATAATAATGTGAGTAGTTTGAAAAAGAAGAATTGCAAGATGTGGAGAAGGCTAAATCCTGAAAAAAATTTGTTAAAAACATTTTCAGGTTATTTCGATATGGGTCAGACTATTACATTCGATCCAATGATTGTTTATCCAACTAATGGATCACATATTTTGTTCACCGAATTAAAGCGAAGATTATTAAAAGACTCAAGACTTTTTGATCAGGTTAGATCCAAAAATTTATTTTGAATATAAGAACAAATTTTCATAATTTTTCTGCATGCCAGGATGTCCTTGATGAACTTTGCCGATATCAATATAACGGTGTAATTTGTCGGAATTTCGAATGGGATGATATTGCTGACGGTAAATGGTTTCGTTTAGCAGATGCTGAGCGAGTTTCGATTAAACCCTATATTGTCAATAACAATAATATTGTTGGTGTACGAGACAAGATGAGCCGACAAGCATTAAATGGCTTGTGGTTTTTGACTCCTAAAGGTCACTGTGTAATTTCTAAGGTAGAAAACGTGCTCAAAAAGCATTCAATTATAGTTCAAGCTAAAAAAAAGGCGAAAGTTGAATAAAATTGAATTGGATCAATATAATTTTAACAGTCCAACTGGGATTAACCTCAGCATTTCTGGTTTGGTTCGTTCCATTAACTATTAGGATTCACCAGAGATTCACTTGAGGACAGAAATACAAGTGGATAATGTCATTGTAGATTGTTCATATTTGTTGTGAAGGCATTAGCGTATTTTCTTTTATAAACAATTTTGCGCTATTTTAAATTAACATTAAATTAGACCGAAACTAGTACTTCTGTATATTTACCATTAAAATAATGGCTTTATGTATTATGTATTACCTTTTATTTGAAGAACATTGTTAATGGACAAAGAATATTATTAATGGTTCAAATTTAATGAATTCTTGATGAATTTTTGTTGCAATTTTTTTAGGGTTAAATAATTTTCATGCAAGTTATTTAAATTATAAATTCACAAATAATATGCCTCTTTATTTTGCTTTTATTTTTTTCCTTATTTAATTCGTGAATATATCTATTTTTGCTAAAATTTCACTGTTTTACGAGAAACCCTTAAAAGTGCTCTGATAATTATTACCAGCTTATCAGGATCGATGTGTGAGACCAAATGAATCCAGTCATCGATTGTCTTCTTATAGCTGACTGATGAACTTTGCAACTCATTAATTATTGGGTTGTGCATTTCTAACAAAATTTCAATAGCTCGTTTCAGCTTGATCGAATGAATTAACTTTTAATTTTATATAGAGGAACATGCTACGCTATATATAAGGAGGGTTGTTGTTGCGACTTGCCACATTGCACAACTGACGTCGTTTTATTTATTCACCTACTCGGCCACTAAATGGTGCATTTTTACTATTATTGGATTATTTGATATATCATTAGTCACTTCTCCTCTAATTTTTTTGAATCATAGTCGCATTTATCCGTTAACGATATGCTGTCTTTTATTTTTATTTAAGAAATTTCATGCTTGTCTTGGATTTGGAAGTTTTTGAAAGAATTTGTTCAAGAGACACTTAGTTTCAGCAAAACTTTGGTATAAATGGCATTAGCTGCACAAAATTTCAAGAATTCCTTCTAATGAAAAAGATATAGAAGAAAGAAGAAAGAAGAAAGATTGTTCATAATGATACAATGCGCCAAAATGACGAATTGCGACAAAATAAATATCGCGTTATATGATTATAGATAATTGGAAAAATCTAGTGATCTAGGTTATTAGGTTAAGTAATCATAAAACTGATCTATTTCGCAAGAGCGATCATTGAAAAAAAATTGGAAAACCTCAAGGCGAATTCGTTTTTGTGTTTTAACTTCCTTCTTTTTCTAATTTCTAACAATCACAATTTCTAATTCGAACTCTTCTGAACATAATACTTAACGCTTTTGTTGGGTGAATATGCTTCAAGCATTATATGTTCATTGTTATCTGAAGTCATTCCCTTGTTAAAAGCTTTACCCTTTCCAATGAAATCAGTCAAAACGCACATAATGAATGAGTGGGTAATGTTAGAAATATTAACCTACGTTTTGAATCTGTTATCTGGAATGAGAGGTGAACTCAAAGAATACTGAATATAATTCAAGAAAGGTAAAATGGAAGATGCGAAATTAAATCCACCAAAATTTCTCATACACGTTTGTCAGGATAAAGATCTTTAATGGCATTGAAAATTTTGCCACTTTTTTTTTTTCTTTGACATTTTCGGCAGTTAAGCACTGTACCTTAAAGCTAAGATTCTTAGCTATTTTCTGGGACGTTTATCGGCCCAAAGAAGTGATAATTTTTTCGAAGAAAAGATCTAATGGAAATAAATTTTTCTTGGGAAAAAGAAAATGGAAAATTTTATTTCTCTTCAAATAAAACTCTTCGTTTCGAAATTGTTTTTTCGTTTCATTAAAACTTAGTTTGAACTCTTTTGAAAAACTGAAAAATATATAAATAAAGATCGCAGCTGATATTGCGCTTTTATTTTATTATATGAAATTTTTTAATAATCCTCGTGCTGATATTTTAGAATTTGGCGATATTTGGAATTCAGATTAAGCGAAAGAAAATTTGAAATCACTGCGCAAAATCCCTAAGGAGAGCAACTCAAGAATAATAGAATATATATTTCTCATAGAATCTCTCAAATAGAATTCTGCGATGCCATTTACTAATTTGTTGAACTGGTCATATTTTATGTCTAAAAAAAAAACATTATTATTTTATGTCTAAAAAACACCTTATTACTTCACATAGAAACAAAGATTTTCTGGAATTTTTAAGCTAAATCTTCTCCAATTAAGGTTAAAAGTTAGAATTGCTTTCAACAATATCAGGTGACCGCAAAGTTTTTTAAGAAAATGAAGGAATTAATGTGACCTATAATATAAAGTAAAGGAAAAGATTCACATAGCTGATACTGCAGAGCTGCTCAGTGATCCAGAAACACCTACCTTATGCATATTCAACATCGCCAAATACCTTTGTTTTATAAGACAACCATTGATATAGTTATTTCGTTACATCTGGGAACCTGGCATATGCGAACGTTACCTTAGTGAAAATTTATATTATATCTGCTGTGCTGAAATTATTTCTGTAATTTCATTTTTTTTCTTGCAAAAATTGACGAAGTAAATTGATAAGCTTTGTTAAAAATTGAAATTCAATTAAAATTATTGAAATTTAATCATTAAAATTAACTAAATTAATTAAAAATGTGTTAACTATATAAAGTGCACCGACCAAGTATTACATCGTAATTTCAAAAATCTTAAATTCAAAATGTTTCAAATAAATATATCTCCAGCAATACAATGGTTTATTATCATTATTGATATTTTGTTCGACGTTCGATTATCCATTTCTCAGCCATATAATAATAAATAATGATAAATAAATAATAAATAATGATAAATAATAAATAATAAATAATTAATAACAAAAAATGGAAAAAAAATCTTGAGCGGTTGTATTGCTATTCGACTGTTATTTTTAGGAATATTTTTTTTAAAATTTCTATAAAACTACGAATTACAAGTTTTAAAATTTTATAAATTTTATAAATTATAAATTTTTTTCATTTTTCTTTTTCTAAATTTAAAAACAAAGAATTGAAATAAATAAATAAACATATAAAATTTATAATAATAATAAATTTATAATTATAAATATATAAATATTATAAAATATTTATGTCTGTCTTTGACAGAAGTAAACCTGTCATGTCAGTGGTTGCTTGGGACCCACCTGTAACTTTATCCCCAAGTGACTCTATGGCGAAAGGATACGGCGTCCGCGTCTTCCGACATGATACTCCCAGCTCAGTGGTACATGCGATATGTATACAATCCGAGCGTAAAGCGATCCCAAGGCTGGTAAATAGAATCTCGCAAGCCAGGGTAATTGCTGGAAGCCTATCAAAGGGAATTATTAGCCGTATTAGCGTCGCTTATGGATTTTGCAAGTTAAGCAATTATTCTCCACATCCTTTCTAAATATCGTGTGGATATCGTCTGTTTGTTCCTTATTTCGAGCAATTACTCCTGGTTCGGTTCGGAGCAAAGGTATTGGCTATACCACTGTGGTGTTTCAGATAACTCGAGGCGAAATGGCATAGTGATTGTTATGTCTGATAAGGCCCATTCCGCTTTGATTGAGTGGAAACCGGTAAGCGACACTATGCCCGTTTTGAAGGTAAGATATGCAATTTGATCTTGAATCCGATTCTTGTTGACATATTGTTTAGCATTATTTTTAGCCATAACATTTAGCAAATAGGACTACATCATCACCGTAATCTGTGAATATGATGCTCTGCACTGATTTGTACATCTTTTGACCATTCGATCGCATAGTTGAATATTGTAGAGGAAAGAATGCAGACAAACCTTGAGGCCATCAGTTTTTATATTAAATATCAAAAGAGTCTGTCAGTTTGCCATAAACACAGACCTGTGCCGATGTACGCTAACAAAACGCCTTTAAGCCAAATGATCTTCTCTGGGAACACCCGTCATATTCAATCACTGCTCCAAATCGCTGTTTTATCAAATGAATCCAAGGCAGCTGCACACTCGATGCAAAAACGTATCGGTGGATTGCGGATATTTGAAGAGCTATTCCGGCTCCCTTCTTAACATGAATATATGGTCGGCACAGCCGCGTTTCGGATCCGCTTGGACACATCTGCTACCTTCTACTGCTTAAATCTAGTAGAACGAAAGCGAAGATTTCCCCAGACATGTCTAGTAGGTTCTAGTAAACTGGTTCCATAATAATATGTCCTGTTCCTTTATTAGGGATTAGAAGCAGAATTACTTTGCTCCGGTCATCTGGTAGACTACAAAGAATATTTGTTCAAGGTATTATGAAAGATGATAGGATTTAAATTTGAAGAGTTCAGCCCTCTCTCCATCTCCGGAAGTTTTATTGGTTTCAAGTATCTGGATAGCAGAGATTATTTCCTGTTTTGCGGGCGATCCGCAAATGCAAAAATATGGCTCGACAAGCGAACTGGCTATATCCGAGAGAATAGATGGCGCATCATGGTTAAATTAGGCTTTAATGAATCCCTTTCCACCCCATAAGGCGATCTTTAATAGAATTAATAGGCATACCATTACTATCGCGTATTATTACACTTATGACAAAGTTTAATTACTTTGTGAAGAAGATGGAATAGTTCTCTAGTATCGCCTATCGAGCCATCTTTTCAATTCGTTCTCAATTCGTATCGCTCCAATAACGATTTCTCGCTGTGCTGCTATCGTTGTAATTCTTCGAAACATTCTGATAGTCAGGATCTCCTGATATTCGTCGTTTGATCCATGAATATTTTAACGCTCCGTTAGGAATAACTATTTTGAACGGAACTCTTCCAACGGCGATCGATTAAGATATAATCAATCTGTGTGGAGTGATGGTTATCCAGAGAGTTCCGCGTAACTAGAGATTTTTTCCGAAGCATAAATTAATAAAAAATTAATAATAGTAATAAATAATAATAAAAAATTCAATAAAGCGAAGAAGCAAAGCATTCTTCATTGGCTCATCAAACCAGTGTCATATTTGGCAATTCCTTGGCATCGAGTTCATCGTGACCGACGCTCGCATTCAAGTTTCTCTCGATTATGACCATGCCACCTCTGGATGTTGATAGTTGCAGAGAACTAACTTCATCCTTGCCAACGGACCGAGTTTCTTCAGAGGTGACATTGCGCCATTTCCCCTTGAATTATCCGAGACATTACATAGTCATGATTTAGCCAATACCTCTGCTCAGAGCCAGGTTTAATTACTCGATAATTAAAGTGGGGAAGACGGACTTCCGAGTAAAACAAGTAGCATTCATAAGATGAGTGGGCAGTGATCGTTTGGCTTGCAGGTCGTCGTTCCTCTTGGTAGGTTTTGTCCTGGCTTGCACATCCTATTCTCAAGATTATTTTACAGGGCCCCGATGGTATATTTATCTCACGTACCACCAAACTGGGAGTATCATGCGCGTCGGAGGATGCGGACTATGTGTCAAAAAACCTGACCTTTTCACTACAGAATTATTTCAGGATAAAGCATATGGATCCCCAGAACCACCTTGGTTTTCGATATCATGTTTATTCCTGCCAAAGACGAATAATTATGGAAAGAAAATGTAATAGAAAATGAAGAATTGAAAATAAAGGAACCAAACTTTAAAAGAGATTTATCTTATTTTCAAGGGTTACTCGAGACCTTTAAAAAGTTTAGAAATTTCGAGAAAAAATATAAAATATGTAATTTTCAATAGCTTTATTGGGATTGTCTTCCTATTAATCGTTTTAATACGAAATATTGCCAATATGTTAAAAAAATTTTCAAATAACTTTGGTTCAACCACTGATTTTTAATAATTTGCGCCGTTTCCGCGACAGTTAACAATATCATTACTTCGTCAGCTTTATAAGTAAGATAAATATTCAGACGTCATTTAGAGGAAAAGTTGAAGAAATCAGCAGATCGCATTATAAAATTTGAGATTAGTCTATAAATCATTTAAAATCTATCAAATCTAGCAATTTCTATAAAGTGAATCAAACAATTTTTTAAATTCGTTATCAATCACAAGATATCATTTGGCTATATTTATTGAGACAATTGGTATTTTTGTTTTCTCTAAAAAGTTAATTTCATCAATTCGTGCAATATGTTAACAAGTAAATATTGAACTGAGTAAAGAAAAGTTTTTAATTATTTTCCAAAAATTAGAGATTTCTGGAATATTATTGGCAAGGCTGACAAATGGATCAACAATAAGCGATCAATCAGAGATGCATTCAAAATCTCTTTACTGATCTCTCTTTACTGACATCACTTTTTTATTTACAACTTTTATTATAATCTTGCTATCGTAGAAATTAACAACTTTTATAGAACCAGTCAATCGCCTTGTGATTTTCTCTTTTTCTTATTTTGTATTTATTGAATTAATAAATTGCTAAATTTACGTAATAAATAAATAAATATATATATATATATATATAATATATAAATGTAAAGAGAGAAATATTAAGTGGATGAAGGCGTGAAATCCACTAGAAACCTGCTTTTTTCAATTTAATAAAGGTACGCCCCACACTTTACCTTATTATTATGATAAATTAATTTAGCTAATCTTATATCACAAACAAATTATACTTATTTATATGAGAAAAACTATATTTATGGGAATTTCAAAAAAAATTAAATATTACGCGAGTCTATAATAAATTAAGAAATAATTTGGCTTGAAGCCGAGATTTTAAAAATCATAAATTATAATGCTTTCATAGACGAAAGGAAATTTCTTAAGACTAACTAAATAATAATTGAGGAATCGTAAAGATTATTTCCGCGAAAGTAAGAAATAATTGAAATTTAGCGGTGAGTGTTTTATTTGGTGCATCAGTGAAATAGTGGTATGATAGTTGTCAATGAGGATTGGCTTGGATTCAAATCCGGTTCATCGAACGGAAGTCTCATTTAGTATCTAAAATAAGAATATCTAAAATTTAGTATCTAAAATAAAATAAGAAAGAGGATGGTTCAATGAGATATTGCTTTCTTTTCCTTGTTGTTGTGCTTTACCTTCCGCAGGAATAAGCTCCCAAAAATCCAGATTATGCTCGTAATGCATCCATTACCAAATCATTTGCTGGTAAAATTTGTTTGGTCCAGTGGAACAAGCCCAATTAGCAATGGTGATCGTTTTTGGAAAAAAAATTTGAATTTTATTTTTAGACAAAGAAATGATAGGAAACGAATGCTTAAACTGCATTTTAACTAGCGATTTTAGCATCAGTTTTCCAATAACAAAAAATAAATAAATAAAGGTAAATAAACAAGTAATGCAATAAAGCAATAACTGAAACAAGCAAGAACAATTAAAAAAGAAGCTAAAAAAGACTTACTATTAATAGCATTGGAAAATAAGTATTTGATAAAATCTTTAATATCATTATAATTTCACCATCACTGGTATACCTTTTGGCATTTTACGCAAATGCAAATTTTTCACTAACACCCAGCGCTATTATGAAGTATTATTCGTTTTATTCGATTACACTGATAAAATTTTTTTATCACTTCAATCACTGGTCAGCTCATTATTTTATTGGTACTGATTTTTTGATAATTTTGATATCAATTTCCTAGTAGCTACTCGTTTGAATATTCAATATTCTATTGTCTTTTATCATCCGTTATCATTCTTTGATTAAATCTTCTTTAATCCATTGTAGATGTTTGCTATGCCTAATGATATCGATTCCTTAACAAACATTAAGACTGCTGGTATCCTTAATCGGTTGACTGCGATATTCTTACTTCTATCAACTTTTTTCTTATTGACATTATATATTCGCATATTCAACTGAAAAAAAAATTGATCCATCACAAGTTACTGAAGTATTACTTTAATTCCTTAATTTTCTCATGTCGAGAAGGCTGTTAAATAAGTAGATTTTTACGTGGAATAGAACATAAAATAACATGTTTCAAATTGTTTAATTCTTCATTCCTTTCATAAATATTTGATTATCCTAGAATTTTACTTTGAACAAATTTCTTTTCATTTATTTTCAACAATTGTTCCCATTAGTTGAAATCTTATACCAGAGAATTACTTGGGCATAGAAGGGTGGGCGCGCTGTAACACTCCGATTTTACTTTTAATGACAAGTTTCACAAGCTTCTGGATTTTTTTTTACAAAATTTTACAATTGTAAAAATTTTTTACAATTTTGAAAAATATTCTTCTAAATCGATTTGCACTTTCGATATTTAGTGAATGGGGAATACCACATTTCAAAATCGCAACATTATATTTTAAATTATTATTATTAGATGGATGTTAGTTTTCCAGTTGAATTAGAGGAGTTCAAATGGCGTGAGTAAAATGCCTCAGTGGGCTGTCTCATTTCGGAGCGCCAATACTGAGGTTCTCTTCCAGGAAAAGTATTTGTCTTTCAAAAATCTGGGTTCTCTGGTAATCCAGTTGCATTTCTGTCGCCAAATGATTCTTTGGCGAAACCTTGATCCAGTAAGCGAGTGGCAAGAGTCTATTGTGAGCGTTCTTGCAAAAAAACCATTTAATGTATTTAGTAATTATTATAGCATTCATTTACAGTTATTATAATATTTCTCATGGATATCAAATTATTCACATTATATCTGTGGTTATATTTATATCTGAATTTACTGGCAATGAGGAGTTGAGGAAAGAAACTAGCGAAAGAAAAAAAAAAACAAAATTGTTGTGAAGGTGTATCGATAAGAGTAACAAAATAAAAAGGATAACCTAATCAAGAAACTTTTCCCATTTTTTCCTTCTCTTCCTAGCTAACTCATTTCTTTTATCGTAAATTGCTTTGCAAATATATTCACATCCTATACTAAATATCATAATTATGAGTTATAAAAAGGTTGCAATAATAATCCAAGAAGTTAAACATTACCTTAATTATTTTTTAGCTATGCCACGATGGTCAACAAAATTTCGTTCACCTTTTTAGTATTCCTTCTTTAATTGAGCTGCATAAAATTTAATTTTATTGAAATTTGAACCATAAGAAAAAAACTACCATATAAGATGTACCAAATTTTGCTTCTTCTTCTAACACGCACCATTGATGTTTTGAATCGATCTACGGGCGACTATAGTAGCTTTCCGATCTAATGCCATTGTCGAAAGTTACTCCTAAAAAGTGACACCACTGTTTTTTCCGCCTTTACTTAACTCTGGACTCTGGACCGTGTTCAAAATCTCCCTTAAATATATAGGTCTAAGTCTTGATTCGCCCTCCCTCTTTTTGACAGTGCATCATAGAGGCATACATCAATTCTTGCCATGGACAAAAAAATATGGCCAAACCAGTGCAATCGCTTTATGATAATATTCTTAAAACAAATTGCATTCGAATGGGAAGTAAATGCAATCGTCGGTCCACTTGAATGTATCTCAGGTAGGAATGGTAAAAAGAAGCAGACAGTTTCCTGATATCTCCCACTGGTCAACCGCAGCCCTATAAAAGGACTGCGTGGTTATATTCATTGTGTTGTATCCAGATAGATGCGAACTTTCGTTTTGAGACTAATTTAATGGCGATTCCAAATAGATTTCGCGAAAAGAAAGAAAACCTTAGCTAGCCTTGGCTATTCCAGCTGGAATTTAATCTTCCGTCTTTAGGTCATTAAAGTGGATCTGAGATAACTTGACAAATCGTTGATATTTGACACTTCTTCGATAGTTGGTAAATTTATATAAATTGCGATTTTGTCTGGTATAAAGATGAAAAATTTTATATTTTATTTACATCAATGATTTGAACACCAATTTTCCCTATTATCGGTATCCGTTCTAGCGCCTATTGTAATCCTTCGTAATTAAAATCCGTTTCGAAAGATTATATCAGTTCCCCATATACGCATGCTTAAAACCCCTTAATAAGACTGATTACATTCTTTGAAACCATCTTTCATCAAAACTGCATTGTCGAGCGAATTAAAAAAAACGACAAAGTCGATGAAACACATACTGATGGGCTATCGATACTTGAAACGATGTTTTCTTTTATTCGAAAATCTAGTAAAATTTAGTGATAAATGAATTTTGGCTATCACTACTCTAGACAATGCGCATTAGGCTTGGAGCGCTAATGTATGGTATTGGGTGCAGCAATTACTGAGGAAACGGCTTATTAGATATTTCTAAGAAAAATAGAGATAGGGATAAAGGCTTTTATCTCTATTTTTCTGGCAGTGTGATCCATATCGCAAACGATTTATAAGGGTTTGCGCTGTTATATTTATATTGTTCTTGATGTCATCTAAAGGCTAATGCTTTATTTTTACTTAATTATAAATTAAGTTAAAGAAAATTAAACTTAACTTAAAGAAAATGCAAACAGTGGGCACTATTCGATTTTTATATTAATTCAGTTCAAGCTGATATGATATTGACGACATTTTTGTATTGTAGCAATTTGATATGGAACTAAATCTATTTTTAAATCTATTTTTTATTTTTATAGAATAGAATATCCATAGCTAATTGGCTTATTAGCTAAGTAAGTCCCCTCGTTTAATTTTTTTTGTTGACAAACTATTTCAAATGCTTTTTACTTTAACTTTTCTGTTAAATTCGAAAGTGCATATCGAAAAGATTGTAATTACTTTTTCGAAAGGATATTATTGATCGTTATAATTTAGTTTTTATAGCTGTTTTTCGCTAGAAAGAATACGAAAAAAGCAAGTTTGTATGGATTCATTTTCCACTTTATATCGATGTTATATGAAGTAATTAAGTACATTTACCAATATTTGCAATTTTCCAATTTTCATCCATTTTATTTCGAATTCTGCTTCAAAAAATCTGATTTTTTCCTGAAATTTATTCGTCAATCAAATTTAAAACCAGCAATCTTAATTTGAAACTAACAAAAGGAGATTCAGTTCAGAAGGAGATTCAGTTTCACGTAGATGCTGCTGATTTGTGTTGAAAAAAAATCCATTGATACAATCAGCTCAATTTCTACCTTCTGGAAATATTAATCAATTGTCAAGCCGCTGTGATAAAACATTTGAGATGTGAGCTGAAGATAAAATAAGAAAAATTTAAAAGGGAATTTAATTAAATAAATTAAAAAATGATTAGCATTCACCATTTCTTGCTTCTTGCTTCGCTCCACTCACAACTATTACGCTGAGAAATTTTTGAGAGACACCCAGTTGAGAAATACAAATAGATACAAAAATAAGGTGCAAAGAAACCATAAAAGATTCAAATAGATGACCGCGATTAAAGAAATACTTAAAACAATCGAAAAATTAGTTCTAAATTGTTTCCTCTCTTTCCTTTCAATTTTTCACTAATATTTCTTTAATGGATTCAGAGAAATCCATAAACATCGCAAAATAACATCTTTGCCCCTTATTTCCATAGCTACTTACACTGTTTTAATAAAATAATTCTAACGGTTGCTGGTCCTGCGTACTATCTTCTTTGCTCTTCTGAACACAGATCTCTGATCTGATGTTGTTTCTGGAATGTTATGCTGGAACTATTTTTTATCTAAAGATTACAACCTAGAATATTTCCATCATTAGTGAACATCCTGGTTTTCATTTTTTACATCTTTGCTTCCTCTGGTATTTCTCCACCTTCTTACATTCCTCTTTCCTTGTCACTTGCATTATGCTATTAAAAATGTTAATTCTGGTTCTTGTCTACTACTGTAATTGGTTGGTCAATACTTCTTTATATAGATGGAGAATTTGCACAGCTTCTTGATTTCATTCTGTATTCCTGCAGGCAATGCCAGCTACTCGGCCCTTTCAGTGTATATATATGTGCTTATACTGCCTATTGCCTACATCTTATATTCTACCAATGTTTGTTGGATAATTTTTTAAGGCTTTTCTGTGTAGTTTACATATTGAATCATGTCTGATGTGATAGATCCCTTCTTCGATAGGCTTGGTGTTTAGTGCCTTTCTTTGTGTTGATCCACTGATCTAATGCCTACGATCTAATGTGCTACTATAATCCATTGATCCAATATCTCAATGCTTTTAATCCAGCTTTTTTAACCATTGGTAGGATTTCTCTATTAACCAACTCAGCTATTTGTGGATGGAGGGTCTTGCCATGCCATGGCATTTCCTCTGCTTGGTTTTTGTTTATTGATGCTTCAAGCATTCTCATTCTTTGGAATCATTGATGTATTACTGAATAAGTCTCATTTAACTTCTTTCCAGATCTTTTGGTGGAAACTTCTGGAGAGAAAATCTTTAAAGAATTTCCCATCGTCTTTACATCAGCACCATCTATGTCTCTCCCTTTGCCCATTATGCAATTAACTATGCCAGCTGCGTATTTAATAACTTTAAGGGCATATATATGTTAATGGCATAATCATCGCTTTTCCCACTGAACTAGTTCTTCAAGATCAGTCCCTGATAGTATTTGGATGTTGCTATTCTCTTTACCTAATCATCATACTTTCTACTTTCTATGTGAATATGGGATGCCAAGGTTGTTATAGCTGGTTTGTGTGCATGTATTATGCGCAGCTAGCACATCCACCTTAGCAATGAGTCGTTCTCATTCACTATATAATTCGATCGATGCCATCCATATAGAGCTATACATATACAGATAGTAGTTTTGCTCATGAATTTCTACATCCATTTCTTGTGATCTAATTTATTATCTGGCTGAGAGGGTTTAACTATACAAAATAATAGTAGGTACAATGCATCACATTGATATATGCCGCACTTGGTAACCACTTTGCAAATTTTGAGTTAATTTCCAGTTTCGTTTTCCAAAATCTCATTCTTGATAAAGATCTTTAGGATCCTATTTACTTTGTATAGAACCACATATTCACAGATCCAAGTATTAAGCATGGAATCATAGGCTTTCCTATAGTAAATCCAAGCTATACATAAACAGATTGGTCTGTCGGGATTTCGAGTCTTGGGTGACTGTATCTATAAGCAGCTTGTTTTTTGAGCCTATGATATTGGTCCTTATGCCCTTTTGAACCGTGCTCATATACTGGCTCATATAGTTTTGATAACTATGATTAGGACTTGATGGCTATGCCTGGTAGTATGCCCATATTTCTCCGTTGGGAGAAGCAGGTTACAGTTTTATTCCCTTGCGAGCGTTTTCCATAATTAGCAACCATAACAGCTGGTTCATCTGCATTATCAGCAATTGTCATTTATCTACTATTCTTTAGCCTCTATTTTAGCCACTAGGTGTGGATTATATCCAGATCAGATATTGTTCCTCATCTTTCAATATTTTTGATTCGCTGTTGGATATCTACGGCTTTGATGATAGATTCTTTGGATAGTTGAGAAATGGTTTGTGCTCAAGTCCATCAGCCATTGCTATCAAACTTCTTTTTTTCCCATAGTTTCTTTCAATTTAATTTCTACTATTAGTGACTCTATTTACCATGTACCACAGTTGAGAGTGCACTTTGGATTTTCGGATTTTTTGGAGAACAATGTAATTATCTAATTATTCTTTTTGGCTTGCTTTTCTAATCACTTTAGTATCACTTTAGTTTGGTACCAGTGAGCCTTTGATAGCAATTTCTAGAGCTTCTAATAAAACTATTTCACTATTTTTTTAGCCGCATTCTATTCTTAATTTTCACATCCCTCTGCAGTTCTGTCTAAATTCTCCACGTTGCGCCCTGATCTTATTTTCCCAATTTATAACGATTGTGGCCAATTCATTCTGTTATAGTAGTAGTTGGGACTTATTGTGACTCTATTCGTATGAAATTGTCTGGTGATACTTCTTTAAACCTCTCTCAATCTCAAGGACAGTCATTTCATCCATAATTTTTTTTCATATCAACAGTTTTTTAGCGAGGATTTTGGAAAGAAATTCCAGGCTTCTCAATTATTTAGCTATATATACCTTTTTTTTTCTTTCGTTTCTTGGATATAGTATATCTTGGATGTAATTGGTTTATCTCAAGTTGTAAGCTGCTTTTTTCTATATTGGAACGTTAGATGACTACCTACATTGGAACGTTAGATGATTTCTTAGTTAATGTAAATCTTTTGTTCACCCACAGCTCATTTTATATGTTTCATATATGCCTCTCAATAGGTCTATATTATAATAGAATTTCCATCAGCTCCACTTGTCTTATCTTGTCCATCTTGCCCAAGTAATTTTTTTAACATTGGCATTTTTCCAGTAGCACGCTTATTTTCAGATAATCTTCCTCAACATTTGATACGGATCTTGTTAATTCAAGCAACATCCGAGCTTGCATCACTCCACTTTGCCATTCTCCTATTTCAAATGTAAAGTTCATTCATGATCTTTATCTTTTGTCTCATATCAACTGTTCTGCTTTTTAATATTAGAAAGAAATTTTTAGCGGTCTTTTTTGCAAGAATATCTGGAATTAAAAAAATAGGCTATAATATATATATATATATTCTATGCATGCGCATATCCATGTTTGATAATCAGAACTAGAAACACCGTAAAATTCACTGCGAGAAGTTGGAAGACACATAAGAAGGGCAAGTTAAAAATGCCATGATGCAATATGAGGGAATGTGAGGAAAGTGATGATGGCACATGAACTTGCCAATTGCCGTAAGAGGTGCTTAAGGGTTTTAAAAGAAAATATTTTCAAAAATATGAGAGGATTTAAAGGAAAGTAGCGAAATATTTCAACACGAAGAGCAAAAATTTCGCACTTTTAAAACGCGATCTTTTCCGGATACGATACTCCCACTAACCAAATTTTTTATTTACAAAGAAGTGGATTTCGCGACAAAATTGCCAGATAACGACTCAAAAATATCAAAATTTATTATATCAAAATCAAAATTAATTTATTTAAAAAGTTCACATCATACAGGAAGTGTGAGATTTTTTCCATCCGATTATAATAATTTCAAATTGCAGTGTATTATATTATTTTGTAATTTTCTCTTTATTTTATCTTTAAATTGTTAATTATACTTTATATTATTTATTATTATTTCTTGTTTTTGACATTAATTCTTATTATTTGTTATTTTAACTGTTGTTATTAATACAAGCACATGGCGTTTGCGCTCTGCTTGGCTGGTTTTCAATAAATAAATAAATTTCGAAGATATTTTATTCGTCGCTAGTTTAGAAAATTTCTGAGTTAATTTGTTATTAGTGCAAATTAGAAAATTGTTTAGGCTAGTTGAAAAGCCACCTATTTTGAATGCCAAGATATGCTTCCTGCTTGACATTCTTCTTTTGCTATCAGTGTTCATCCTAAATCTAAATTTTATTAAATTAAATCTAAATTAAATTTTGTCCAATAAATTTTTTTAAATAATCGATTGCAATAGTAATTAATAATTAATAATTAATAAATAATATTGCAATCAATAGATTAATTTTAATTGTTAATTTGAAAAAATTTGCCATTATTATGAAGAATTGAAATGAATTATCAATCGTTTATGGTAAAGGTAAGGTAAGCCTAGAAATATATCAAATTACTTTTTAAAATGAATTAGCAGCGGTAATTTTAATTTAATTTTATGAGCGGAAAATTTTCTAAAATTCTATCCATTTATTTATTTTTATCCATTTTTATCAAATAGCATCGTTTAATCATTAGTGATAAAGACCATCAATGGATTTATTCACCCACTTCTAAATAAATAGAACTGACACTTTAAATAAGCATAAGAAATATTAGGAGAATCTGAAGTTTCCACATACTTTAGATTTTTTAGATCTTTAAATAAAAATTTTTTTATTTTTTTTCCTTTTCTTACTTTTCTTCGTTTAAATTCCTCCTAAAATTATTGCGCCCGCAGGATTTAGAGTTCTAAAGAAATTTTTCATGATAATCTCGTAATTTCACCTTATTTCTGCTAATGCGATTCTTCTCACCTTTTCTAGTTTCCCAGTTAGATTGGTCCCACTGTAACAGCTTTTGGATAGGATATCATCTTGAAGATAGAAATACTATCAGCATTACTCCGGTTTCACTTTTGATTGCACTCTTGTCGCATGATGCTTCTGTCTATGTATTATACCTCTCGACTGCACCTCTCCAGTTTCATAATTGTTGTAATTATTCTGTTTTCTCCAGCACCCTTGATTATATAAATATTTCAAAAAACATTGTTGTTGAAACAAACAATAATAAGTAAATAAAATGCTTTATGATAATAATTACTATTAGGCTATTATTTCAAGGTGCTCAATGGTGCAGTCGTCACACTTTTCCTCCATTTTAGCGCCCTTTAACACTTTGTCAAGAACGTTATCACTAATGTGTCATAATTCTATTATTTTTAATTCATATTGTTTTACCCTCGAATTAATTTGGTTTCACAAATCGTTCGGACCCTCGCCTTCTTTTCTTCTTTAAGGTTAAATTTTAAATCTTAATTTCATTTTTATTGTAGTTCGTCGAAAATTTGTTAATCATGTGTAAATTCATATTAAATTAATCTATTAATCTATTAATCGTTTTTTTTAGTTTATTTTATGCAATTGTTAAAGCAATAAGCGAAAGTGAAGAATAACGAAAGTGAAGAATGGTTTAAAAAACCTGTGTCGATGGATTCTGAACGAGGTATTAAAGAAGCTAAAGATGTTGTCAGAGACTGCTGGGATGCCATCTCACTTTCAACTTCAACTAAGGTTTTAAAGTTTTTTTTCTCATATTTTATACTACTTTCATTTGAAGAATGTTTCTTTTTTTTAAAAACAACTGTGGAGAAATATAAGTATTAAGTGAAAAGACGTTATAGTGTAATTTAATGTAATAAGATCGAATAGGAAAAAGATGAAAAGAAGAGCTTTTTTTCCAAGATTTATCAACTGGATGGATGGATAATTTTACAAAAGATCAAACGAATTATTGATCATTCTTTTGTTTAAATAGTAATAACTTGTGCAATTTCAATTAAAATTATCTCATGACTTTGGCTTTGAAATATAGGTGAATTATCAAATTCAACTTCATCTATATTTACTTTCAGCAGCAGATTTTCTTCCCTTCATATTTAATTAATTGATCATTAATGCAATATACCATTCGATCTTGCTATCCCTGTATGCTTTTTCATGCTAAAAAGCTTTTCATTATCTTCAAAAAATAATTTACTATTAATTTATAAATATTATTAATAATAATTTAATAATAGTAATAATTTAATAATAATTAATAATAATAATGTAATAATTTTTAATAATAAATAAATATTTTTCATATATTTCAATCATTTTTCTAATTTATGATAATTGCTTCGTTTTTCCTTCAAATGTGCTTTGCTTCCACTGACTGTGAATCCTAGCAAATATATATAATTTTGAAAATTTTTTAATTATTTCTATATAAAAGAAAATAAATTTATCTGCTCTTACATCCTCAAATCCTAATGTCGATGGCAAGCGATATCATAAAGCTTCAGTATTTCTTCTTGGCTAAATAGATTAAATATTCTGAATCTTTTTTTCCAACGCTATCCAATGTACTAATTTATTATTAATATTAATATTATTTATTAAATTGCACAACGAATAGTTGAAAAACTATATTTCTCCACCGCTTTTTCTTTTCTTCTTTTCATCATTTCTGATTAAGCTCAGGTCGCTTCTTGTACCAGACCAAGTTTCTTAGAGGGTAATCAAGCGGTAGAAATATAGGTGGAACGCCACCTCCAACATTTTTGAAAGGCAGGTTTAGATTCACCGGCACTAGGACTTCAGTTCTGGGCCGAAGTGTTGCCCTTATTCCTTAACTGCTTTCACTTTATTTGAGTAAAATCTTAATTCTCTTTATATTCGAATGAAACCTAAGCTTGCATTGTTTTCATGTTGTTCCTTACCATTTCTTTTTCATTCTTTATTTTACTTCAGTGTTATTACTGTATTTCATTATTTCTATCTTGCGTTATTGTTATTTCAATAATTTGGTAATTTTTATAGATCGAGTGCATATATCATTGTGCATCTCGCAAATTGGTTCTTTTCTTTATTAAACTCCATGAAAATGTATTTGCAAGCTGTTGATCCAATTAAACCCTTTGTTAGGCTCTTTTTTAATTCCACTAAAACTTTCAAATCTATCTCCTTTCCTGAAAATAAATGAATAAGTCATTACTCTTGCATTTTCTGTCTATTTACTTTTTCCTTGAAAACACTAAAAGAAATTCGAGACAGTGAATTATGCATAGTGAATTTAAAAACACGAAGAGAGCGAAAAAATTTAAAATCGATTATAAGATTTTAGCATCATATCGATACATATCAATAATCTTTGCATAGTTTACTATTTTTGACTTGTTCTGTAACTGATAATGAACGACAGCCAGCAGAATTATCGTAACCAGAAATGGACGACGACCAGTTACTTACTACTGCTGATAAGCGTGGACCAGAGAATTATGAAAATCAAATTCCGTAAAAAAAATCCTTTCTTATTGAGGCAACAATCGATTTTTTTTGTTATGACTTAAATTGGAAGAGTAATATTTAATATTTTAACCAAATTTTTTCAAAGTTTTTTTCTGCTTGACTGATTTTTGAATATTTTAAATACTAGAGAGCATTTGCATTTTTTATTTTTTATCGGCAACTAAGCATTACTTTTTTCGCATGATTAATGCCACAAACGATTTTCTTCAGATTTAACAAGAAAATAATTCTCCTAATTCTTATTCGATCATCAAAAATAAATGAATAATAATCCGATTATTAAATAGTTTTCGAAGTTACGCGAAATAAAATGGAGCATAGACAATAAAATATTCTTGTAAATTCGTAATAAGTTGTATTCCCAATATTCGAAAAACTGGTATTTGTTAAATTGAACTTCTATGTTTTAAAGATAAAACATCAAGGTAATCACTAATAGAGAATAGCGAAACCAACGCTTCAGTCGTCTAATGACTACCGATTTTTCATCTTCCATAAGTAATGGTAATTAAGCTAACTGAAGAATGCTTGCAGACATTGTGTCCAACTGTGCGCTTCAGTGTGACTCCAACTTTTGAATTCGAACAAGCGACCTCTAGTATGATGTCCACTTGCAGTGATCAGTCAAGTATGTTTTTCGAAGCTATTGAAGTGCAATGAAAAAAATTGTAACTTGCAAATTTTCATTTGCATTTCAGTGGAGAAACAGAAAAAATTAGGCTTAATTGCAGTTAATCGATTTAATTTAATCCTTCCCACTTCAGCTATAACTCAGTTTATCCACTAAAAAATTGGCAGAAGTTTTAAGGAAAAATTTTGATATTTTTGTGGAAACAATCTAATTTTAAAAAAAGTAATTTATAATAAATGCCTGCTAGGGATTTATATCTGGATGCCCAGTGTCGCACAGAAATTTGAGAAAAGAATTTCTAATTTTAAAAATTTCATCTTTCAAAAGTAATTATAATTTCCGGTGCAATTGGCTTCGCTATCCATTAGGATAAGAAATCCTTGTAAGGTGATGAAATGGGTGTGCAAATTTATTCGATTCCTAATTCATTGTTGGTTCATTTCATTTCCATTGATAGATTGACAGCTGACAAGAAGCAAACTATTAATGATTGGATCAGTGCCACAAAATGCGACATAATCATCTTCCAGATTCAGATTGATTTTTTAAAAATAATTATTTCAGGTTGTCCGAGAATAATCGCTATTTTAGATGAAAGGCGTTGTTTTTGAAATAAATCGTTTAGTTCTGTTTTAGATGGTGATACAAGTAATACCACATTGTATGCTTCCATAAATTTGCCGAGAAAACAACATAAAAAAAGACGCAGTACAATTCGTTCGGCCAGTTCGACAACTTCGCATCATCGAGGTCGCAAACTTCAAAGATTTAGCACTGAACCAAACTTCGACAAATGTTAGAATGTTAGCTAGAATTTAATATAAATGTTTCAATGCTCATGAAATAAATTCGTAAGAAAATTGTAAATTACAAATTTAATCAAATTAAAAGTGACAAATGAAGGAAAATTATGGGAATGATGGTCTATAATAATTATTGTCCAACAAATATGAAAAAATATGCTTAGTCTCAGGAAAGAATTCGCTGTTAGCAAAGAGCTGAAATTTGATCAGTTTAATTAACTATAAGAAGGTGTGAGTAATTTAATGGACAATTAACAAATATTTTTAATTCACTTTGATATATATTTAGCAGAATCAAAATAAGGAACGAGCTATATTTTCAATAAAAATATGGATAGAATCCATATTTGATCGTTAAGATGGTTCTTTTGACGGCCATTTGATTTTTCGACTCTCTTGAAATACATGATTGATGAATTCGATGTTTTTCCTCTCAACTTGTTTTTTTATCGAAAGCTCCTTGAGGATTTGGATTAGTTGTTATGTGAAATTTAATCACATTTCACATTTCATATGGAAGATATCCCTACATTTTTTTCTGTAATATGGGAGAACAAAGCTTAAAAGTTCAATTGTTCTTTTCATTATTGGTTATGAATATTTTAATCGTTTTGCAGCATTTAGATATAGTTGAATTACACGGTAGGCCAAGATATAATAGTAGCTTCAACAAATCTGTTCTGTATAATACGTGTTGTTGAAAGTTTTGGTACAGCTCAACAATTCATTTAGCAAATTAGCTATGGTGCTTTTTTTGGATTATTAATTTTGATGATCTATTCCAATATATTCTCAAATTTTCTGGAAAGTGAAAAGAATATTACTTGCAGAGATTGGCGAACTAAGCGTTAAGAAATTTGAATCATCTGTTAGTTTAAAGAACGTCGTTATTGACGTGACAGTAAACTTATGCAAATCAAGTTCATTTAGTTTTAAATATATGTTCTGTTCAATAGGAAGAAATTGGGATAACTGAAATAATACTTTTGTTCTAATGTTTTTTAAAAATTTTTTCTTCAAATTTAACCTCTTCTAAATAAGATTTATAAGTAGATGCAATTATTATTAGCCAGTAATTTTTAAGATAAGTTAGTAATATGTGATATCCTTTTGATTCGTTCTTCCTTGAAAAGGCTTCATTAAGTAATTGCCAGATTATCTAAAAAGCTAGCTGATTTTATTTTGGAAACTGTTTTCCATAATTTGTGAAAAAAAATGGATTTAATTTATCATTTACTAATTCAAGTTATTATAAATTCAGTTTGAAAATATAAGTTCCAATATAAATGAAATATCAGTAGCTTGATCGAAATTTAATTTATGTTGGGCTATAAAAATTTTCCACATCATTAAACATGATTTTTCTTTTCAGAAAACGATGATAAAAAATTTCTCCAAAATTTAATGAAAAAATTAAAATTATTCTAGCTCATATCCATTGAATAAATTTTTTTTCTAGAAAATGTATGAAGGCGACTTGAAATATAAAAAATTACCTAATTAATTGGGTTTTTACATTTTTATCTGCTTTCTCAGTATTTTTCTATCAAAATAATAGATCAATTCGACCCTACTAGTCAATTAATGTTAATATTACGCGCTCATGGCTAAAAAATGTTTTGTGATAGAAGATAACAAGTTTTCTGTCATTCGGTAAAAGACGTTAATTTTCTAGCTTTCAGGTATTTTTATTCAAGAAAGAAATTCAATATTCGAATCAAAATTTGCAATTCTCCTGTTTCAACTAGAAAACAGTAATATAAAAAATAAATGCAACAAAGATGGTGAAAAAAATTCTTTGAAAATTCTTTTAAAAAAATTAGAGGAATATGTGATAGGATGGATTAGATAAGCTGATAGTGAGACGGCTGTAGGATAAAGCAATTCATGATAAGTGCATTAAGTACTAATCCTGACAAGCTATACTTTGATTTAATATGAGTGATCCACTGACCACTTTTTGCTATTTCCAGACAAGAACTATGGTTCTTGAAGTGGTAATCAAGGCAATATCTCACAGTCCACGGTCTACGGTATTCCTCGTCAGCAGTTTTAATATAACGTGGTATATTTAATTTAAAAAGACGCAGAAGTGATATTGCCAAATGCCAGTTTTTAAGAAAATGGATTCAATGATTATCTACACAGAAACATCAAAAAACCTTTTTTAGTTCATAAATCTGAAAAGAAAATTCACAGCATTTTAAATCCATGTATCGATCTTGAGCCCTTTTATCGACCAATTTAGTCGTTTAGAATATGATAGAAACAGTGCTGATTGATAGCTTTAATCATTTCCACGATATTTTAAAACCAACTATTTCCTAGTCTGCATTTTTGCTGCCCATATAATGTCTTAATCATCCGTTCAGTGAACATTTTATTCGATTATTTTTATGGCATCGGCATTTTTTGTCCTTTCTAGCTTATAAATGGTGTTTTGTAAATGCAAAGCTATCATTTTTGGCTTTAAATCTTGTGATAAAAGTGATAAAAACTATCTTGAACTATTTGATTCAATTAGTCATTTCTCATATCAATTTAATCTTCAAATATTTATTTGACTTAAATTTTACAAAAAATTTTCTCTACTAAATTCTTACTCATTTCGTATAGTTTTTGCAACCGAATCACAGATTTCTTGGAATTTGTACAATGAAATGCCAGTAAATCTTATCCTGCAAAATTAAATCTAATTAACTATCATTTTAATTGATTTATTTGCTTATCACCAGTTTTCTAGCAAAAATTGCTTTTTTATTATTCAAAACCATTTTTAGAAGAACTAGCAAGTTTTATTTTATGAAAAAAGTTCGTGTTTTAAAATTTTACGACAACGATATCGAAAATAGGCTTAAAAAATGAAGCTAAAGAAAATCTTGTTTGCGATTCATTTTTAAGGGCCCACCTGAAAATATTCTAACTTTCTAAAAATTATCCGATGAAGACGAACTGAAATTAATTCACGAAACGTCAGGACGTTTCAAAATAACTTAAGAATTCGGTTTCGATTTTGCCTCAAAACTCACAAAATTATATTTTTATTTACTGAATAATATATTTCTTTCATCCCATTTCTAAATGAATTCTTCTGTTTTTATTTCATGTAACACATAAAGTAATTTTTTTTTCGGAGGAATTTATGGATTTTTAATTCAAATCTAATCAATTTAATTTATAACTCATCCTAGTTTAAACAAGTTTTTCGCGTTATCTTTTTCTAGTATTCGACTAATATTCGAAAGAATAATAACGCGAATATGAGGCATTACTTTTTATTGTTCATCTCCCAACATTTCTTTAGTTGGATTTATGATAGCTGATATGAGAAGCGTTCAGAGTCACTTGGCGATGTTTTCAGGTCATCACTCGATGCTGCCTTTATTCTAACAACTCTCACATTACTAATTAGGTTGGCTCTGCTGGTTATTTCCAAGCTGTTCAATTTGACTTCATCATTGTATTAGAAACCATTCCTTTTTCCATCGTCTAAGTCCATATCACTGGTTCACTTATATGTTCAAAATCTTTCTTGCATTAGTCCACGTTTTGATTGGCCCTCATCGGTTTTGACGCCATCTATCACAAAAACGAAATACATGCCAATTCCTGTGGTATACAACGAAAAATATATTCTAACAGGTGAAGGCGACGCTCTGTGATTGTACTGTTAATGCAAGTGGTATTTGAACGAAGATGGATGTGATCAAATGTGAGCGATTTTATTCGCCCGGTTATTCCGCAAAATGTATCTTGAGTGGTCAAAGGAAGATAACATCTTAATATCGTCCACTCTTAAATCATATACCAATCATATAACAAGATTAAGCGAATTGAAACCATATAGAAGCGAGCTTTCATCTTTATAGCAATTTTGTGATGATTCCACAATGGTTTCGACAACCTGAAAAATGCATTTCTGGCCATTGTTATCCGGGTTAATTTCGTCTTTTATCTCGCCTTTTGGGATTAGAACAGTTCTAAGATATTTGTCTGGCACTTCAATTCACAGTGAATTGATAAAAATAGGTATTTTATCAACTTTTTCTATATAAGACGAAAACACTTTCGTTTTATTTACATTGATTTTGAGTTCATTTTAGCTACACTTGTTGACAGACACATTGTTTAATATTCTTTGCATTTCATTATAACTGTCAGCGAAAAGGACATCTCCAGCGTATTCAAGGTTTGTGATACTGTACGCTGGACTAATTTGTATACCTTTTGAGTGCTGATAAGTGAAGTCCATTATCCAGTCTATCGAATAGTTGAATATTGCTACCTTGATTGACAAAGATTTAATTTAATCTGACAACCTATGAAAAAAATTTCTTGAAATGTATTAGATTTTGTAAAATTGTGAAAAAAGAATCTTAAAAAAAGTGGCAAAAAATCAATTTATTACTTATAAATAATTCTTTTATTTCGCCAAATTTATTTATTATTCATAATTTATAATTTATTAAATTTGAATCATTATTTGCAGATTGCCATCACATAATTCGACCAGATTCAGTTAATAACCAACTCACAGTTCCACATCACTGGAATTCTGTAACTGGCCGAGCAAGTCCATCTGTAGCTGGTAGTATGGCATCTGATCCTGAATCGTGCCTTGACGATAATCGTTGTATCAACGATGATTCTGATTCTGAGATGATCAGTTAGTCTTTATCCCAATGTTGCCTATTGTCTATTTTTTGCATTTGTTTTTTGCATCTCTGAAGATATTCTTCCCATCAATTTTATTAGTTTTATTTTTTATTTTTTAAGAAGAAATAGAATATTCCAATTCTCATATCATTTAGGGAGTTTAATAGACCGCTATTTACCTCATTGAAATCCTCACATTAAAATATTTAATGTTTAACATTTGAAAATGAATACCTGTAGATTTGATAAAACACAAAGAAAGCTTGAAGATATATCAATTATCACTCGCCCTCAACCGAAATTTTAATGTTTCTAAATTTATGATTTTATAATTGAGACGTGTTGAGTATAAAAAATTGTCTTCGAATGTTATCATCATAGAATAGATCTTGGCTTACCTCTTTTCTATTTTCGACTATTTTTCCCTTGCATTTTTTAAAATATTTCTTTAGAAACAGTTCCAAATAGAACCAAAACTTTTTCAAATAAATCTTCATGATTCACCTTTTCAATTTTCGGAACAAATCCACCGAACTATCCTCCAAGATTTTACAAAATAATTATTGGCCAAATAAACTGCCTAAAACGTGAAAAGGCAATTGAAGATTAAATCTATCGAAAAAATTTGCGAAATACTCTTCTGCTTTTTCTCGATTTTTACTTTTCTTTTTTGTTATTTATTTTAATAAATAATTTATTGTTCATTGCGAGGCGCTTTTAACAAAAATTAAGACGAAAACATTCTTTTAATCTCGCTTTTTTCTATTTTTTACTGTTGAAATAACTTAAGTGTCGATCGTTTGGCGCTTCAAAACGTTTCTTTGTCGTTATATCAAGAAATTAAGAAAATTAAGAGAATGGAAAGTTTATATTTATTTGTTTTGTTCTTTTGGTATGTTCATTACTTTTTTAAATTCTATTTTCGGTTTTTTTCTATTTTTTAGCATTCTTTTTTCTTTTTCATCAGTAGAACAAATTTCGTTCATTTTTATTTATCTAAACTTATCGCATTGGGAATCTTCTATCGTTTATCATTTATTTATCCTTTTTAATATTTTTCCTCGTTTTTCTCGCATCTTTTTAAGATTTAAGCAAGTGAATTTGGTATTATTTAAGGATTAAGGCTTTTTGAAAACAAATGAATGTTATCATTATAAGGAAATTTTCAAATGGAAATTGAAATTAAAATTAAAGTTAATTACCAAAAAAAATGAGTTTCATTAGGAAATTATCTGGAAAGATTACTATGAAGTGAAGGAAAAATGAAGATTTAGGATGAGCAGAAGAAATAGAAGAAAAAGAAATATCGTCTCATATATTGTTTTTTGTTGAGATTCCCAGATATATGAGATTTGCCTGATCAGATAATTTCATAACGTTATTATTTTACTGATATTTTTCATTTTGAGTTCGACATAACAGCACAAAAGAATTATTTCTATTATGAATTATTATTCATATTATTTTCAAATTTCTCGAAGTTTTTATGAAATTTGCAATTAGAACTTCACGTTTCCTTTTAAATACGATAGGTGATGGTCGTCTCTCACAGGCGTAAAATTGGCTCCAATGGATAAATCATTTGTTACATACAGTTTATAACTTGATGGATTGTTGTTAAGAATGAAAAGTGAAGTTTTCTCACGTTAAGCAGTTTGTTGCATTCATATTTATTTATGTAAAGAAAGTGGCGCCATATGTTGGTGTTGGAACAATAAATATAAATGAAGAACAGAAAGACATAGATTAAAAAATAAAAGAACCACAAATTATAGCAAACAGATCAATGAATTGAAATTATTAATCAGCTTATATATACGTTGTTAAATTATGCATAAACACCGCCAAACAATAATTTAGCTTTGTCCGTTTCTGAGATGTTTTATATTTTGTGTTTCAATGGATTAAATTACTATACGGGAGTAATGTGATCGTTATAGAAAATCTAATGAAAAGATGAGACTGCATTTGCCACAAGAATCGTCGTAGTTTGCAAGGAAATTTCGTCCCACTGTTTTTAAAATAAATTTGATGACAAATTGATAAATTCTTGATAAATATTGCGGAACCATTGCAGGATTATAGAATTTAAAGAGATAGAAATAGAATTTTATTATATAATAATACTTTGTGAATGAAATATTTAAATTCCTTAGATGTTGATTTGCTATATTTTGTGAATTCTTATGCTTCTTTGCGCATTGTGAGAGAAAATAAAGCGAACTAATAAAAGATGAATCTCCCTCGAGAATTATATCTTTTAAAATGGATTTCTTGCGTTCAATGCCTTACACTTTGTCAATAGTTAAATTATTAATAATTTCATATAAAATTGGAAATCTCTTCGCATTTTTCTGTCATTATTGAGGATTCAATGAAAAAATCCTTATATTTTTTTTTCATCGTCATATCGCTGCCGTTAATTAAAAATTAGAAATTTTTTGAGTGAATATTTCACATCATTATGAAATTCATTATGAAATTTGAGTTTTTTTTTCGAAATTTCTCTTTGAAAGGTCTCAGAACAAAATTTTTATTTTATGTTTATTATTAATAGTTTTCCTAAAAAATCTCAGCTTTTTTTCGCAACAAGAAATCTTTAAATTGTAAATTTAAGTATTCCTTTCTGGTTAAGCAGTTCCATTCACTATTATTTCTGCCAGTGAGCCACTTAGAAATTAGAACTTCCGTTGACTCTCGAGTTATTTAACGATATTATATATTTTCTCCCGTCGAAAAAATTCTAACGAAAAATAAAATAGGTATTTAAAAACTTGTATATTTAAATAAAAAAAGAAGACGGCAGCACTGATCAGCTAAATAAATACCCTTTCAAAATCTTCATGAAAAAATTTATCGAAAAACATTCGTTCGAGAAAATGATAATATTAGGGTCATATAGAGCAAGAAAATGCCTGTATTTTTGAGGAATGCAATTAATTTTCTTTGAAAATTAGGCTGTTTTTGCCTTTCAGGCTCTACGGAAGTGTTTTGCGAAAGCTATGCAATCTAAACTATATTTTCTGAAATAAATATATAAATTATTTTATTATTTGAGATAGATTTTAGATCAGCTATTGAGTTCAATTTGTTTTTGCTTCGCACGACATCATTATGGGTTAGATTTATGTTTTTTGACGAGTATGGTTCTGCTACTGAAAGAGAAATCCGAGTGAAGATGGACATCTAGTTCTATCACCAAGAAGCCTGTGGAACCAAACCAGAAATGACCAAAAGAAGAGGAGGGTGTCGATATAGTTGATGTATTTCGACTAATAATTTACATTTTCATTGGGAACGATAGTATGAAGATGAACATATGGTGGACCAGCAATCATCGATTGTTTTTTATTAAATTTCTTTTACTTGGTTTTATCAGTTTCTTTAGAAAACTATTAGAGCTATGCTAAAATATGCTCTGATTTCATACTTTTCATATCTCTAGCAAAAAGGTGCTTTATTGCCGGCAAACGGAAAAAAATGAATGCTAATGAGAACTGGAGGATAAGGAGGTCACCTTATGCAGAAATTAAGGCTCCCTTCCTCATTAAATCAATGAGCCAGGGTAAATCACGGATTCCTTCTTTGCCAAAAAAAATTGCTCGTTCTATCTGAGCTGCTCAACTAGTTCACTCCACTTCATGTGCTGATTTATCAAAATTACTGTTTCGCCATTAAAGCACTATATCGTTAAAGGGTAGTCGCTATTTTGTCTTTTATAACAACATTTTAGAATTCTATGATCAGAGTCGTTAAAATTAATTGAAATAAGCGGCAAATATATAAATAATTTCGAATATTCTCTAAACTAATGCAAGTAAACAAGCTTTTCACTATGTTTTAAAAGTATTTTTAGAAGATTGAATTAATTAATTTGATTTTAAAACTTTAATGTTCACACAAAAATTTTTAGTTCAATTTCAAGTTTTAATAAATACATTTATGTGTTGGTGATATAGAATTGAAATCAAATAATTCGTCTTAATTCATCGAAAAGGAATTTGACTATTTCATAAGAGAAAAAAGCGGAGAAGATAATTATGAAATATAGTTTATTGGAGCGTACTGGAAAGAAGCAATTAAAAACTTTCTTCCTCTCAATAATATACATTTTTAGAAACAAATTTTTTTTCAAAGAAACTATTTCATATGGAAATGCTTTCTCCCCACAGAGATACTTTTTGATGTTTGAAACGTAATCTGCTACCAGATTAAATTCAGCGCTTTCGAATTAATTTCAGCGTTTAAAAATAATTTTCACTTTTGCTGATATAGTGGCTAACTAATTAACTAAAGCTAATTAATTAATTAATTAACAACGTTTTTCGCAAGCAGATCAGATTTTTTTTTTGTTGAATGAGATGGGTGGACTGAGTCGAGTACGATTAAACTAATCATAATTAAAGCCTAACAGAACTTAAAGTAAATAATTCGTTAAATGAGATAAAATTTGTTCGTCTGTTGTTACTAAAGGAATTTAGGAAATCTCTGCTTTTGTATCATTTGTCAGTCATACTACATTGCACTGAGTAACCAGTTCTTTTTAAGTAAAAAAGTTTTTGTAGTATAAGTAATATTTTGCGATCATTTCAGTTTTTTCTTGTTTTCTTCCATTTCTAAAAATAAATGTTTAGCATGTTTCTTTAATAATTTACAAAAATTTCCGATTAGGACTGATAAAGACTCATACTTCCTTTTCTACTGATTCTCCAAGGTTTCCCTGGTTAGATTATTATTTATGAATAGCACTATTACTTTTGTAGCTGTGAGTCTTTATTTGCTTTTCAAAGCTTGGATAATTAATTGATTTCAAATTTCGATTTCGATTTGAATGAGTTCTATATTATTAGGAGCATAAAATTAGATCCTTAAATGCCACTGTTTCAAAGTTACTTAAAAATGAAAAATAATTAAATAATTAGACCGTTATGCTATTGGGGCATCAATCAAAAAATATAAGTCTGGATTAGGAACTTCTTTTCAGAAAATATTTAATATCAATTCCATTCTAACTCAAACGATTATTGAATGAAACTATAGTTTTATATAAACATGTTCAGTAAGAGTTTTCTTAAGCGATTTCGTTGCGATAATTACTGTTCATCTTTCTCATTCTATGTAAAATTTATTTTTAGGCAAATATTTTTGTAAAAAAAATGGCATATGAGTTGTATAGGTTGAGCTGAGTTGCCGGGTAGCTGAATGACTAAAATATTTATTATTTTCATTATGCTTCTTAATTCTTATGTGTTCAATCTTGATTCTTATGTGTATCTTTTCTTTTCTGTTTTCTTCTAGCAGCACTCGCCATTATTGACTGCGTTATCGGGATAAGATTCTTTTGATCACTTGAAATTAGAATAGATATACTACTAGACTTCATTTTTGCAAAAGCTTTTCCATCTTTAATGGTAGGTAGTCTAATCAAAGGGCAGAAATCGAAGCCTTTGGATGGTTGGCTCTCGTCAAAGTAAAATACCATTCGAAAATTCTGCTTCATACACATCATTAAATATATTTTATTAAATTAACAATATAATTATTTAGATCAATGTTTTCAAAGATATATTCATTATTATTATTATTCATTATTATTTCCACACAATTCATTTAATTTATTTAATATTCTCGATGATTTCAGAATTTCTTTATCAGTTTATCCATATACTCAGTAAAAATTGATGAATCGATAGTTCGTCTTTACTGTACCAACAAACAGTTTAAATGACATTCCTCAATAAAAGCATAAAAAAAATTCAAAAAATCCTAATTTCATACAAAAGAAAGAAAAGAATTCTCGCTAAATAAAAGAATTCTCGCTAAGAAATTCATACCACGGAAAAGCTGTGAATAATTTTATTTTTTTTGCAACAAAAAATTCAAATTCACTTTTTTTCAAAAATTTTTACTGCTTTTTTACCTCAGTTTTTCCAAAATTTTTTTGTGGTTATAATATATGCTTCCAATTATTTTTAATGCATTAGGATATATTTCATCTTGAAAATCCTGAAAAATTGCTTGTTAATATAATAATGACGACTTTTCTGAATATAAAAATTCCGTTTCGAACCAAATTAGTTGAGGGTAAAAATATATTACTCGGAACATCACCATACTTTCGTTAGGGTGATGATTTCGTTAATGATTTAAACTAATTTCGGGTATGCCACTCGACCATTGCAACTGTCCTTAAAATTATTTCTTTTCTATTTCTGAACATTGCTGATGTATAAAAATAGACTTAAATATTTTTTAATTAATAAAAGGATAGATCTGCCAGTTCATCGGAGTAATTGAGGCATCTTTTTTAATAAAAAATTTAAAAGAGTTTGATAAATAATCATAAACTAGAGAATAAACTTAAGATAGTGTATCAGATATATATATATATATATATACAAATAAATAAATTATAGGGAAAAAACGTATTAGAGAAAATCTTTTGGAATATTTTATGCTCTGAAAAGTTCCTGGAAATATTTCAGGAAGAATTCATCTATTCCCCGCATTTACCAGCATACTCTTTTCCTAGAATGCTAGGTTTTGGTTTAATATTTTGATTTTGCGATTCTAGTTAATTTTGTATTTTTTTTTATTATTTGACTTTATTTGGATGAAAATTCGGCTGAATTAGAAAGCTAATTAAAAACTAATAATAGGAAAAAAGGAAAAAAAGAAGCGCGATAAAGTGATGAAAGTGATTAGTCCGCATATTAAATTAAACACTTGATACATTCGATGGAAAAAATTCTAAAAACTCATTGGCTTATAATAATAATCTTTTTTTAAATATTTTATTTTCTTTTTCATTAAGCTTAAAAAGATGTAAAATACCCTGCCGTTACTAATAAATCCAGAAGTTTAATTTGTAAATATATGGAAAACCCTTGAAATTTTTAATGACATATTAAGAAAAGAAGAATGTGGACGAGCGGTATGCTGCTTTTATCAAGATAACCATCATAAAACCAATATATTCTTATCCTTTGACGATAAAGATACAATAAATAAAATATTCAATGATCCATCTATATCTCATTCCTCCAATGAGTCTTTGACAAAACCTTCTCATCCTAGAAGCCTAGCCAAACCGAGAATAAGAATGCTATCGAATGAACAAAAATAGAGATGGAACCTATAATTTATGAATCTTCCAGAAATTCTCCAGAAAAAAAGTCCTTTTTTAGGTGCAATTTTTAATCATCATTAGTTTAATCCATCGCTTAACTAATGTGCTGATCAAAGTTCTTTTAGAGAAAAATTGATTATAATTTACCAGTTATCACCAGGCTTCCGCCAAAATGATTTTATTTAAGTCGATTATTCCTAACTATTGAACGAGACATATATTTAGCTTAAATATATCTAAAATTGATTGTTCTCTTTTTTGTCAGAACACATTAATCTAAATTTTTCAATTAGTGAATTCGAAATTATTAAAACTTGTGGCTGATTATTTTTACAGTTTTTAGGTTATTTTAATGATAATTTTGCCAAATTAATTTTAGTTTTTGCAAGCATAAAATCTCTCATTGTGAAATGGGATTTTTGACTAACTAACTGTTTTTTGATTTTTTTATTTTATTTTAAATGAATAAATGTCTTGTAAATTTGCAAGAAAATCTGCATCAACGAGCGATTACAAGCTTGTTATCTCATTGGTATTTTTATGAAATCAATTCAGTATTTAATTTAGAATTTTCTTTATTTTTTATTTTTATTTTTGAACTAGTTGCGCTCAAAATTTTTTGCTAGACTAGCTCTGATAATTGCTAATAGGTTTGCTAAAAGTTTTTACCAGGGAGTCGCTTGGCAAGTGGGCTGGCATTGTATTTTTTAAAGGCAAATTTTTTCTTGTCAAGTTCAAGAAATTAAATTTATGGTGTAACCAAAATAGCCATGCCACATTACTATTTTTACCGTTTTCTTAAATAATTATTATTTAACGTAAAAATTTGGGGTATCTCTCTTCGGTTTCTAAGTTCAGAATTCATTAGTAACGTGCTAGCCAGCGAAGATGGTACTGTTAATGCAAGTGGTATTTGAGTTAGAGTGATATGCAATCATGTGCAATTTTATTTCGCTCGACAGACCATATTTTAGACATGAATGGTCAAAGGCAGATGGCTTTTTAATATCCTCCACTCTCAATGGCGAACTGAACAGTCGCCATTATATACAAAAACACAAATTCTTGAGGTCAGCTCGTTTAAAAAACATGATCTTTACTTTGAGGAGAATACTACAAAGAGAAATTGATTCACTGAGCTGAAATTTTTTCTATCAGCAGAAAATTGATTTACTGCGCTTTTTTTTCGAGGAAGTTACTTTTCTTTATTTTATTTAAAGGTATTCGTTAATCCATTCTCAGCGGTCAAAAATTAATGTCTTTCGTTGGTTTTTTATAAATAAGCGAATAAAAAATTATTATACTTATTTTCACATATTTTTGACATAGTTTTAGAAGATTTTGAGTTTACTTATCAAATTTTTCATCTAAAAGGACGACAAATAGAAATTTCTTACAGTATTCAGCGTAGCAAAATTCTTAGGTTTAAATGGCCTTAGATAGTGATTTTGATTTTAGTGAATTTATCCAATCCCCATTTAATATTTGCTATAAAAATGGAAATGGCAAATAATTTTTTGCTTCCCAGCAAATTAATTCAGTAGATTCATTAATATATTTATCTATTAACTTTTAATTTTAACTTTTATTAATCGCCACTTGACCGAATTTAACCAGAAAACGCTAAGCTCTTATTCTACTTACTTACTTTACTTAGTTTGGTCCATTCTTAGCTAAATGTCGCCTAATCACTTTAATAATCAAGTTCGTCCATTTGATCATTTCTTAATCATTCATTCAATCATTATGAGACTTTTTAAAATCAATTGGGCATAAGTATTTTAGTTGGATGGCTTTATTGCTTAGTTTACGCATCATATTTTGGCACGTACCATTCATTATTCCTTTAAGATATTTACGAGTAATCTTTGCAACCGATTGAATATTGAAAAAAATGGCAGAATTAATTATATATATTTGTGTAAATTTCTTTGTATGACAGGTACGCAAAAAAATCACTATAAAATCAAACATAAAAGGACTCGTGGATGTGTAGAAAAAAGATGATTTTTTTGTATTTAAAATAATATAATATAAAAAAATACATTTCATTTACAAGCTAACGGCAGTCATAAATTTCCCTTTAATAATTACACTCTCTTCGTTCTCTTTGTCAGTAGAAAAAATCTATTTTGCTGCACATTAATGCTGAACAGTACTTGAAAAAATCTCTTTTTGGAAACTAAATTAAGCGCAATATTTGTTTTTAGATTCTAAAAACCATCTTTCGACAGTTTTATAAAACAATATTTGAATCGTTTCTAGGAAAACAACAAAGTTCCAGATGAAATTTCCAGATGAAATTGTTATTTATTTCTTTCTCCTCGATTTTAAACGACAAATTTTTAAACGAGAGTAGTGTAGAAGAGTCGCCTGCATGATTTTGAAGAGAAATTTGCTCCAAATTGACAAAGACAAACGGTTAGAATCAGGGAATCGAATGATGTTAGGCACGAATCAAAGAAACCATCCCACTTGACTGCTCCTGCCATTTGCATATATTATGAAGGTTAGAATGTAATTTTTTATTTAAATTCACTCGCTTTTGGAATATTATGAAAAAAATTTGCTATTAACCTATTTTATAAAAGTTTGCAAAAATTGGTAATTTTAATGGGTGGGTATGACCGGAAAAAACGAAAGAAAGAAATTGCTAAATTGAAACCGTTATCCTCATAACAAGCTCTCACGCATTATTCTTATCATTCATTCTTAGCACCTCTCCTTCCATTTATGCTATAATTCCTTAAAATTCCCCTCGAATTGCGAATTTTTTAAACTCGATCAGAAAATCTAAAATCCTCTTAAAGCGCCTTCAAACCTTGTTAAATTTGTTTTTTCGAAATTTTTCCTTCGTGATCTTTCCTTGTTTTGCGAAAAGACTTATTTGTTGTTAGTTTCCATTATTTTAAACTTTCTTTAATTTTTTTTCGCCATTCCTCAGGATTTTCTTTTCTTTTTACATTAACATTTTTTTCATATAACATCCGCAAATTTCCCAAAGAAAAATAGAGTGATAGTCAATGCTCATATTTTACATAAATTTAGAAAACAGACTGATTCTATAGCAATTTAAGTCCATAGTGTTCAAATAATTGGTAGCGGACAGAATGGTATGTCGCTTTGGCTGAGTTCAAGCAACATAAATTGAATTCATCGCCTTCATGGAAGCTTGTCATTAAAACCCGAACCATGCAATGGATCCATCTGTATTTCTATCTTGAAATGAATTTTTGGAAGTATTTTGAAAGCACTAGAAAAATTTGTTGAATAGATTCATTGCTTGAAGAATCGGGGATTCGTAGAATTAAACCTCCCATTAAAAAATCTGACTAATACTGGCTCTGTGCATTTTTTTATCGCCGAATGGTATTTTCTTTGGCAAAAAATTTCTCACCTAATAGCTAATAGCTAACAAAGAGAGTTCAAATAAGAACGCTGATTGTTATTTTTTTTAAAATCAAGCTAGGAAATCTGGAGCCTTTAAGAGCAAGACATTTCAATTTAGTTAAATAGGCAATTAAAATAGGTAAAATGAATAAGAACTTTCTCTCAGATCTGGACGGAAGCTTTGGTTCATTAAATTACAGTTAAGTAGCATGGTAAAAAAAAAACCGTTTTTCCATCTTTTTTTCCATAGGTTGTAGGTTAACCTAATAGCAGAAACTCGTTAAAGCAATAGCTAGGCTAGCTGAGCCAAGCGAAATTATGAACTCGTGGATGATTGATCAAAATAATAAAAGAACGATTACATAAATTTATTTTACACCTGGAATAAACAGAATTATTTCGAGGAAAAATTTTGAGATAATTTTTCTATTTCAGAATAATTTCATTAATTTAGAAAAATTTTTTAAAAAAATAAGACACTATATGCTGTGATGAAAGTAAAGCCATCATAAATTCAATATTTATTTTTATCGTTATTTGTTTTTATAATTTAAAATTCCTACTGATTCTGAAAACCTGTGCTTCTGTCGCAGGTGACTCTTCCAAAGGGCTCTCATCCTAACCAGTAGGCTCAGCCAAATAGGAATTGGTGAATGTTATTAGAAAAAGAATTATTAAAATAATTGTTCGTCTCTAGAATTAATATCGATCAAGCTACATCTCAAATAGAATTGGAAGAATTTGAGTGCAGTTATAGCCAAGGATTAAAGCAGTTTTTTGTCGACTTTAGCAGAAATGCTTTTAATTTTTTTACCAAAAAATGCAATATTAGCAGAGATAACATTATATTTGCGAATTGCCGATGTGAATTGCTTAGTTTCTAGTTTTATTTTACTAAAATTATTCAATTGTTTTCTTCACATAAATCTTTTCAATATTTTCGATAATTCCTATCACTTTATTAATTAAAACGTTTAAAAACATTTAAACGAATATTTAGTTTTGTTATCAATCCTTGTGTTTTTTGCCGATCTTTCGCTAGAATAGCCTTATCTTCTCCTTGTCCCTATATCCATTAATTTGTCCATTTGAGGCGACAAGGTAACCAACTGGTTATTCTTTCGACTGTCGCAGTATCAGGGCAGAACTTTATTTGCGGCAAATTGAAGCTATCACTAAAAAACTCGAGTGATGCTAGGATCCATCAGTATTTCTATTCGCAAATTAGCAGTAAAAACGAAATTTTATTTTTTCCATTTTAAATAAGAAATTTTTTAGAACCTCATACAAAACTTCCTAGTTTTCTTTCATTTCTATGATTTTACATTCTATGATTTTGTTATATTTGCACTTTAGAAATTTTTCGCTAAATTTTTATCTTCAGCTTTTGATATTAATGCATGATTATTTTCTATAGATAATGATGATCAAACGAAGGAATACACAATTTCTTACGAAGCAAGCTTCTACTTAATGAACTGATTGGTTGAAAAATATTAAATATTGGAAAAACGGATTTTTAGATAATTTTTTAAATGTCGTCATCAGAATGCGTTTATAACGATACTGATGGAGGATTTCGAGATGATCTTGCTTTATTACCTGATTCAAATAGCAGTTCAAATTATATTACATGCTTATCAAAATCATTAATCGATGATGCAACTTCAAGAAATATTTTCATTAACGATGATGTGAAAGCATCGCCTGAGGCTCAGTCATCGAAAGTTGTTTTCGCATTACCAGATCATGAAGAAGTAAAAATTAAACATTCAGTGCCAACTGATCGTAAATTATTAAAATATTCGAGTGAGACAAGTTTCATCGAGACAAATAGCGAATCGTCAAATGAACTCGAGCGAATTACTAACAATCGTAAACTGAGGCATTTATCAGTTCATCATACGTCGACTTTTATCCGTGCGAATGGTGGCAATAGTCTATTTAATCGAATACGTAGACACAGGCAACATGAGTCAGACAGTGGTTCCATTGGAAGTGAAACGACAGTTGCTAGTGGAATCATGACTCCAGTTGAACGACAACGAGATCGATTTAGAATTGGACGGCCTAAAAGTGCGGGTCAAATGAGCTATTCTGATGCTAACAGTTCAAATGCTATTACTTTACAATCACTCGACTCATTTCATCCATTCACTGTTAAATTATCAGAACGTGATGAGACAAGTGATAATGCTTATAATATGGATGACGACAGCGCACATGAATTCGATGAAAAAGACGGTAAGCCATTATATATTTTTTTGTCATTTCCACAAATAAATAGTGTATGATGCCACCTGTTCGGTTCTTTAATTATATAAGGGCAAATTTCACTCTCATTTTACTTTGGTATGGAAATTATATGTCCTTGGATCGCATTCATTCTTTTCAAATTTTTGGCAAATTTTTAATTTTTAATAAGCAAGCATGGATGTACTGAACTGCAGAAATATAAACCCCTGGTGGTTTTACAGTGCTGAAAACCGTGATGACTGGGCCTAAATTAACAATGAAGCTGGGCTCTTTAATTTCGTAGGGATTTGTCGCGAATTTTAATTTTCTTGATTGCATATCATATTCACCAATCGTTTTCCCTTCTCTAAAACCCTAGAAGATAAAATCATCTGATTTCAATCCTATAAAGCCTATTTATTTTATTGTCATTTCCAGCTGTAATAGATAAATGAAGTATAAATATAAATACAGCATATTAATTAGAAATAGTTAAGTGACATAACAGAAGCCATAAAAGCCATAAAATATTGTTAGCCTATTAAGTAGGCTAATGTTCTTTAAGGAATGAAGCTTTCGTTCTGCTGCGACTGGCGAATTTTATTCTTTTATTTATTATTGTCATTCAAGAAAGTTTTTGCACTGGTGATTTTAGAGATTTAAAATCCGTAAAAATTCAGTAGTAGGCAGTAGATTATTAATAAATGATTATTTTACATTTGACTTAAGGAGAATTAAGTTAATTTGAATTAGTATTAAATTAATTGATAATTTGATTTTTATTTTCTGGATAGGAACATCTATGTTATTAAAAAAGAGAACCCCTAATAATGCTAAGGATCCTATTGTTCTCTTACATCTGGATTTTAGTAGCCGATGTGGAAAAACACCCATTTTCGTTTAGCTAATTGATTTTAGTACCGTTTTTGCTGCAGAATCACTTGACGATAAAAGAGCAGATAGGTCGTCAGCACCTCTTGAAAATTAACGATACTCCTGCTAGATCCTCTAACGTCCGACGTGGATCGAAACCATGCCATTTCTTTTTTCCTTGCTTACCGGAGGAAGGAAAAGAATTTTTCGTAAAATTTTGAAATTTTGAACTGAGTGAAATTTATTTATCTGCATTCAATGAAAATCAATATGGCTGCAGTCCCAATGATTGGCTAAAGTAAACCACTTTCTTTGCTTTAAATGAATTGTTAAGGAAGATAAATTAGAATAAATAATTCCTTTTATTAATCAGCCAATAATTAGGTCGTTTTCTTGTTGAATACGATCCATGCTTATGTATTGTCGCTATTTTTCTTCGTATACATTTTGAGAATTTTGATTTGATTCCTATGAAATTCCTATAATTTTTGTCGGAAGGAAAACGAAGAAAAAATTATTGATATGTGCAATTTTCGAATTTCATCAGCTCATTAGATATCTTTTCGTAATATATACATTCAGCTCCCAACTCTACTTTTATTATGATGAATGAAATGATTAAGAGATTTTTGGTTAACCATCACTGAAATTTGATCTATTGTTCATGCTTTTCAATAATTTCAACAACAAGTTTTTTCGCCTTGAAATCGTTAAATTTAATATTCGCTTTTGGAACACTTGTTTGACAACAAATGGATTTTATGTATGGAAGTACATTTTTTGAAGAAAAATTCGTAAAATTTTACTGATTTCAGCCAATTTTATGTCCTCAAAGGTAGGCGAAAACCAGGTCGCATAAGTAAAAAAAATTTGAAGGTTTTATTTGAAAGAAATATCAATATATGACTTTTAAAAAACTTTTAAAAACTCTTAAAAACTGACAACGAGCAGAAATACACTATTTCTTACTAGTGATTAAATTGAGAAAGGATGAGAATAACTAAGGATATCAAAAATAGAATCTAAGGATATCAAGAATCTAATCGCCAAGAAGCGCACTGTTTCGAAATGAGCGTTTGATGATGCAAAATTAACGAGAAAAAGAATTTGAGATGGAGAAAATGATCCACTGATTACAAAGAATAGGTACTAGTTAGAGCCACTGAATTTACCACATTGGACAAAGTGTAAATTCTGCAAAACACCCCAGAAACAGTCCAAAACATAGTGGCAGGATATAAAATTCAACATAAACTGAAAAGAACAATTAGCTGGCATCTACAATAATATCTACTCAGTATATGGCTTAAACTCTATATATCTAGATGGGAGATTCCTCAGAAAAAATATAGAGAATAATGAACGAAAATCTTTTTCCCCATCCAAAACACACAAACAAGTACTGGCCAATCAACCAGATATCGTGGTAATAGATAAAAATTAGAAATGTTAGCAATGGTGATAGCTATAGCAATATTAAGTGAAAGGAACGTTAGGAAGTAGAAATATGAGAAATTAGAGAAATACCAAGACCCGAAAGAGGAACTAGAGATGATGTGGAAAATAAAGGCCAAATTAGTTCCAGTAATAATTGGAGCACTTGCTATGACCACTAAACACTAAATTAGAAAATTGGCTTCAGCAGATTCCAGGAATAACATCATAGATCTTTGTCCGGAAGAGCATTAAAATTGCTTGGAAAAGCTAAAATACCGCACTCATACTCACAGGCCTCTGATAGAGGACCCAAAGTTGAGGGTAACCCATACCACTCACAGCGAATGAAAAATAGAAACCTAAGATTTTTTTAAAAATATATTAAGAGTTAAATATACAGTTTTTAAGAATAATAGGCTAAACAAATTTTTAGGCCATAGCGATTTTTAATCAGAAAAATTTTGAGCCAGTACTTCTAATTATTGCAATTTATTTTTCTTTTAAGTAATATCTCGAAATTATATACGATATTTTCAACTCTAATTTTAGTTTTTTTTGGTCATACTTTCAAAAAAAGAACAACTTATTCCCTAAAACGCTCGCGGAAACAAAATGTTTTAATTTGGCTGTTCAGCTTAATTTCATCATTATGAGATTATCTTTTTCCCCAATAAAAATCGACATTGTTAATATATCTAAGAAATTTTCTTCTATGTCAAATACGCTGATAATAATTTTATTTAAGGATGATTTATTGTTTAATAAAGAAAGCAAATTTCATGTCGACCATTTAAATTGTTCAAATAAACCTAAGTATTTATTCATTAATCAGTAATAATAATCCAAATAGCGATGTTTACCGCTAATCAGTATTTGTTTGATAAATTTCTCGGTATTAACTCTTTTTCTGAAAGCTTATTTTATTTTATTTGTTCTTCACATGCCCGTGTGATCATGGAGCTACTATTTTACAGCTACAGTTGGATCGTTTTTTACGTACAGATTTCATTAATTTTGGCTTTTTTTTATTTTTCTGTCTAATTTTCTTTCCATTTTTTTAGCTTGGAATTGACAAATATCCAAAGTAAATATTGAATATTAATTTAGTTCAATTGTCATAAACAAAGTTTAAATCTTCCGTTCGTTTTAATATTATTTATTGTTTAATATTTTAATATTTTTTCTTACTTAAATTTTTTTAACTTATATTTCGATGAGATTTGAAATTTTCAATATTTTCAGAAAGGATAATTTATTAATATCTGAGGAGATTCCATGCTAATAAATAATTAGAGAACACTTTAAAATGCGCTTCATCTTCGTAATCTTCACCATACCATCTACTGTTTGTTTCTTTCCTTTCATCTTTCAGTAAGGAAAATTTTTTCATGTGAAAGAGAAAAAAAGTATGAAAATAAGAAAGTGTTAAAAAATGAAGTCTATAAAAATTTATTAATTAAAATATTGAGCAGAATATGGCTCCTTTTGCTATTATCAATATTTTTATTCCTTTGTGGTGACAAAATAGTATCAATAAAAAAAAATGATGGATCTTCTTATTTAGTTCGATCTGCGATTAAAACAAGACAATATGCATTCTCATAAGAATGGCTTTATTAAGTATAATACGTATAAAATAATAGATATTTCATATCATAAATATGCATCATTAATGTCACTTTTTTATAAAAAAGTTCACACCATTACTGCCAAAGATTCACTGGTTGCAAGGATGAAGTATTTCCAAACTTCATGCTTCGGTCTGATGCTTGATTTGAAATAATAGATCATATCTCTCTTTACTTATCAGGACTCGATTATTCATGAAGTCATTCGCAATCATTAATTGTCCTATTCTGTGTGAAATATTTTGCTTTTGAGCAAGCAACTGCGACACTAAACATTCCTTTTGCATTTAAAAATTACTCATCACTTTATCACTTTATCACAAGAATTTATCATAAGATATTTTAAAGTCGAAATCCAAAGCCCATCATTATATAAAACTTTAATTCATTTTCATCTTGGTGGTCACAAATCTTTATTAACAAAAAAATTATTCCTTAATTTAACAGCAATTTTTACATTCTGTTTCAAAAATTTTGCTAAATTTTTTAATTTAATAGATAATAGATAAATTTCAATAAACTTCATTTCATTAATTAAAATTCGATGTTTTTATCAATATCGTTTAATCCGGCAATTTTCTTCCATACAATTATCGAGCAAAGCAATTTAAGTGAAAGGTTTTGAATTCATTATCATATGCCATTGCGAATGACAGGCGATACATTGTTTAAGATCTTGATTGGCTCATTAATTTCAAATTTTCCAAATAACTAATTTCTACAATTTTTTATGAATTGATAAATTAAAAAAAATCGAAAAGTCGATGAGAAGAGTTTTCTGTGCTCTGATGTAAAGCGAATCCTGGTAATCTTGTGGAACAACATTTTATCTATGAGCAACAATAACCTTTTTTTTTTAGTAATTTGACTATTATGAATTTGTGGTTTTCTTTAAAATTCTGGTATGTTGCCATCAAATTTATTTATCGAATTGAGTACAAATACAACTTCATGTATAAAAAGTGCTTTAGAGTAGAACACCTGACTGCATACACAATTTACAAGAGCATTCATTAAACATATGTGCCCGACAGCAATAGCTATGCTCATTTAATGCTTATGGTCGAGTTTGTTTATTCTTGTCTTTCATTCGATCTTTCTTCATTCCTCATTTAGTGCCGAAAATTTTTGCGTCGAAAATATTTGAAAATTTTTGTTGCTATATTTCCTTGAATGCTTCAAAATCATCAAAACAAATGGCTGATATTGGTATAAGGCAATATTATCAGCGGACCGATTTCATCTGATTTAAATATTTTTTCACCCAAATCCCAACTGTCGTATTCAAACGCATTAACAAGCATTGTCATTTCGACATCTATCAAACCTGCACAAGAAACAGAAATTATCTGTTACCGCATCTGTAGTCCTTTTTTAGCGTTAAATCCTGTAAATTTATTAGTATCCTATCATCATTTATCATAAATATCGCAATGAGTGAAGATGCTGATGGAGCATGTCAATCGCTTTCGTTGCTTGGCTCCATTTCCACAGATTTACAAAAGCGAAAGCGATCCAGACTAAGTATTGAAGTGCGGCGAAGGCTTTCGCAAGCTCAACGTTCATTTAATCTTCTAAATACACCACATACAAGTCGAGGTAATCCTTCGCCAATTTTTTTTCATTTTTTTCTTTTATTTTGTTGTTTTTTTCAGTAATACTACTATTTTTATATTGCGCCTATATGAGCGCATGAAAGCTAAATATGCGGTAGTATGAATGCGTATTTATTTCCAAAATTAAAAAATAATTGCATCAGGCAGGCACTTTTGGTGATATTTTTGTAACAGACCTAAATGATGATTAAATAATTTGGCAAGAATTAATTCAAAGGAGCCGATGTTGTTTCCAATCTTTATCTCCTCGTGATTTATATCGAAAAATTCGAATAATAAATATTCTAAAATTTACATAGGCTAAATGATAAGTTAAAAAATAATGAATAGATAATGAAAATTGATTTTTATCATAGTTTTTTATTTATCTCTGGTTGGCATTAAATTCCCTTCAAACAGCTCAGTATCAGATTTATCAAATGCATCATTAAGAAACACATATAAACATGTATAACTTGGTTACATCATACCATATTCACTGGTTCTTGCCACTTGACAGAAACCCGTCACCGGCCTTGAGTGGAGGACTGGTGTGAAGATTTAAATCAAGATCATATAAGGGCAAATTTTACTCGAGATTAGAAAAACTTATGATTCAATGAAATGCTTGAGTCGCTTCCCATCTCAAATTTCGCGAGCTCCAGATTTGCATTTCTGATATACAAGTACATCATGTATAAATACATGTATATATATACAATGCATTTTGTTGAATAAAGTTGAATAATTAAATGAATAAATCAAAAATAATGTGGTGCTACTTGCAACTTTTATCTTTATCCTTTTTGCCCTTTTTTTCAAAATTCTCACCTCCAGCCATTTTGTGGCAAATGATGCTTATTCTAAGAACCAGCAGACCAAGCCAAACTAGAAATGATAAACATGTCAAAAGCAGCAAATGCAGCAAAAATTACGATCTTTGACGATAGACAGTGAAGCCGTAATTATTTATTTAGTTTAAAGTTAATATGATAACTAAAAATATTAATTCTACCTAAATACTAAATGAACACCGCTGGAGTATCTAAATTCATTGTTGAAACAAATGCAGGTGATCTCGCCATCATATGTCAAATCTTAGGGGAAATGAATCATTCGTGCTTTATATTTCACCTAATATTCGTTTTTTATGATTAAATATGTAACTCGTTATTTTGTTGCATTCTTCATTCCACAATCGCTAATTCGTGAACCGTCATCATATTTTTGTTAAAAGCCGTTATTTACGTTTTTTTTTCAAATTTCTATTTTTCCCTTTTACTAAGTTTTCCTCTTGTACTTATTTTTCCATTTCTCAGCATTTAGAAAAAATCTGGACTTCTAAGACTTTCAGTTTTTTTTTGAGAAAATTAGCGTTGTACTGAAAAAATGGTTGTTTGAGTTAAAATGGAATAGATAGCAAAGATAATGAACGTAGGCCACTTTTAAAAAATCTACATCAACTAAGTTTTTCTATTCCAACCATAACTACATCTATCTGCTCATTGCTTTTCAACGTTTTGTTTTTTTTTAAAACTATTAAAACTCTTAATTCGAAGAAAAATTTCAACGATCTTTATATGCATAAATATATGCCAAAAATACGGTTTTTGGGGAATCTTAGCTTACATCTTCGGCTAATAAATGGTTTATTAGTATACTATTAACCTTAAACAATCATTTTTATAAACCCTTTGTCCGAATTCTGTCTATATATATTTTTGGATTTTTTGAAAAATTCCATATTGAGCATCTAAGTCTAAGCTAAATTTAATATATCAAATATATTTTCAAATATATTTTATGAAAAGGAAGGAGACATGATGCAGTCCAGTAGAAGTACGAATGATATTTGCCATCTGCTTATTTGTCAAAATCTGTGCAAAGATGCAAATCGGTTGTAGTCTAATTCTGTAACAATTTTAGCTTTCATTTGCATTGATTTAACCAGTTATTCTGCAAAATATCGTTTCATTTCAAAATTAGAACATACTGCCTTGCTTTTTTTTGTTCATTATTGGAAAAGATAGTACATTTACACAAAGCTTCAGGTATTTGTAGTAATTTTAAAACAGCAATAATAAGATTCTCGAAAAATAGACCTATTTCACTTTTTATATCAGATATGACTGACAGACCTAAACAATAGACTTTTTAGGTTGTTTCCAACGCCAACATATGTGCTAAAATAAATAAAAAAAATAGTAAAGAGGAAATTCTTGCTGAAATAAATTCAAATGAGCCCAAATGACTTCGAAAAAAAGGGAATCTGTTAAAAAAAGTTTATTTCAGAAAATACTTGCCTATACTAACCAAATTGTTGTCCCGTTTCTTTATGTAATAAATTATTGGAGCAATCTTTACCAAATTACTGACTTTAAAAAGAAAATTTTCGTAAAGATCGTTTTCGAAAGTATTTCTCCACGAGGAAATTGCGAAATAGCGTCTTTCAAATAAAAGGGTAGGAGTAAACGTGTCCAAAAATCCGGATGATGCTATCGATTCACCTGTATTTCTATGGCCAAAGGACTCCCTAACATATTTGTCCAGTGCAATAAGCCAGCGGAGCGAGTTTAACCTGTTTTGCCAGTATTATTCGTGAGAAATTTCAATGAGTAATAAGAGATAAAGTAAGTATTTATCTATCTCGATCCAATTACCAAAATTCATTCAATAACTGTTATTTTTATTTTAAGTACCGAAATAGAATGGTTGTTGCTTTCATTCCAGGGACGTTATTATTCCACTCTCGGCAGGAATTTGTTTCTTTAAACATGTTTTTCAAGAATCTGGATGATGCTGGCAACTCATTTATTTATTTATCCTCTATCGCTAAGTCTTCTCGTCAAAATTTATTTAATCCAATAAGCACAAGTCTAACCAGAAATGAACGATCTAAACAATTTTAAAAAAAAAGCGTTAGCACTGGTAAAATATATTGCTGTAACTATAACTCTTAATTTCAAATTCATGAAATTTTTGTCATATATTTCTATTGGAATGTTAAATCACTTGAAAATTGAGCTTCATCGTTTTTGACATGTGGAAGAATAAAATAGATATGAATGATTATACAATTGATATGAATGATTATATGGATTAAAAGAATAAATTTATGGTACCCCAAAAGCTTTTTTTAATTCAGTTAGTGCAAGAAAGCCTGCGAAAATTTGCTTTAACTTTCTTTGATTTCACAATCTATTTAGAATATCCACTTGCCCCTTCATTCTTTTCCCGTTATCCTTGTATATATTTTTTACTATACTTGTTAAAGTGGTTCCACTGGACATAAGGTGCTTGTTCGTTTCATGCAATTTTATCCGTTGGAGATGTATTTATCATGACCACATTAATAGTTTCGTCGCTCTTGCTAGAATCTTGGAAGATACAGCGAAATAATTTCATATTTAATACATTATATTATAATGCATAAACATTGTTTGAGCTTTAGAGATGCGTCATTTTATTTCTGAAGCTAAATCAACGTTCGAATTCGATTCGCTATGGCATTGATGCTCTAAAAATTGCGTTGGTTTATGAAGGAGAAGAACCGCCTAACATCGATGAGAAATAAATAACGCGGATCAGTTGAAGCATTTTAGCATTTTGCGTTGACACGCGAGTCTTATAGTCATTATTTCATTCTTCGCTACTAATTCCTTATTCAGTCTTTCACCCTTGATCTCGAACTACTTTTTTAGTAAGCCAAGACGTCAACAATGTTGATTTTTCATTTTGCTCTCTTTCGCTCTATCTTATGCTCTTCGATGGATTTGGATAATTCAGACAATGCAAAATTTACTGGCTCTATCTTTTATCAAATTATTCCACAAATTTCTCTTTAAATTCGTTGGTATTTTCAAAGATGAAGAACATAAATAAAGAATTTGAGCTGGGAAAATTCGTCCTAACTACCACCACTACAGAGAGCAGTCCAACACAAGATTCACCAATGCCTTCATCTTTTCCACGAATCATTAAGGAAATCACAACTCACGATAGCGATAATCAAAAATTAAGTGATCGACTAAATATTGTTGGATGTGCTTCACCAGTATTCACTTTACCTTTGGATAATTTCAAATGCAGCTCAACACAAACAATAAACAAACCAAATTCAAATTTGGATCTGCAATTATATTCTAATTTAAGAATGCGCGATCTTTTCCGGAGGAACTCACATACTTTACTTATTTTACCTGAGCAAAAGCAAATTTCGACTATTTCTTCATCTTCTGGAAATTCTCATATGCATCTTAATATGCGAAATGAATCTGGTGATCCAATTATCCATGCTGGCCATATCATGCAGTTAACTAAAACAAAATTATCGTTAAATCCTTCTCTAACGATGCATCGAAAGTCAACTTTCACAGGATGGTTTAACATGAAAAATAATTTAATGAATGAGGCTGACAGGCGATGTTCTCAGCCACTTCTTTCAGCTGGTACTGACCAAGATTCAACGCCTAGTAAACGTTATGGGGAAGGCGTCATGATAAACGATACGAGGTATCAAAAACACAAAGCATCGAATGAAAATCCACCGCGTATTCTTTCAAAGAGGGTCAGTTGGTTGTCAATCAAACAATACGATGATTCCGATGATATTCTAATTTCGGGTACCAAAACTAGTCGTCGACCGTCATCAACGAACATCTCCGAACATTTCTCAAGTCGTAGTAATTCAAGGGCTAATATTCATTACAACTCAGCACTTCAACTTGATATTAGTAGTTTAGCAGATCGAGGTGAAACACCACCATCGGAAACTATCAGTTGGAGTTTCGCAGGTGATCAGATTATATATATTTGAATATTTTTAATACGCTAATGAAGATTGTTCATCAAAATGCGCAAAATTCTTCCATGTTAATATAACAAATAAATTTTTTTCAATAGGTTATTTTTCTTTAAAACTGTAATATGTAAAACCTCAGTTGTAGAATTAAGCCTTTGCTATCAATAATGAGATCGTCTAATTTTTCACTGATGAATCTCTAATGGATGAGTGTAATTAATTAAAAGTGAGGGAGGAAATATGCAGATAACAGAAAAACAATAGGATTAAACGATATTTCATAAAAGTTTAATCTTCGCAAAATTTTTTAAAATTTAGTTCCGTCATATCTAATCAAAAAAAACAAATCTGAGCAAATGACATGACGAGGTACCATATCTCTGATTTTGTTCGTGCACCTGCACCAATTCATATTTTAAATTTATTCAGCTTATATAATAAATTTAGCAGCCAATTAATTTCAGAAATTTTTTTAAATCGGGAATTCAAAAGAAAACTTAAAAAAACTTTTCAATTTCGAAATTCAAGAAAACAATAAACTTCAATTCTAATTAGCGATGAAGGAGAAATAAATTAAAATCATTTGATGATTTTTTGAAAAAATCTTCAAAAATATGTTAGAATCGATAAAATCTTATGTCAAAATGCTGTAATATTGCATCGCTAAAGTCCTCTTCTCCTCCTCCAAAAAAAATTAATTCAAAATAAATTTAAAATAAATTTATCTTCAAATTCATCATTTTATCATTTTAAATTCCCTTTTCTATACCTCAAAGCACAATATTAAAGGTTTAATGAATTATAATTTTCAGTGTACTTATGATGAAAGAATCATTATTTCATTTTTCTTCATTTCATTAAGCCAACAACAACAAAGAAAAAAATTCAAAATGAATATATGAAGAAAAAACGTCGGACTTAAAATATAAATAAGCGAATAAAAGAACAATTTGAAATGCTAACATAGCTGAATCGCAATTTTTTATAGAAGAAAGATGAGATATCTGATACTAGCAAATAGAAAATAATTTTGAATAATTGGCCTAATAATAAGTCTGAAATAATGATAACAATATGGGAATAATTGCATAAAGAATACTGGTTTCAATAGTCTATAAGTGACCGATAAATCTATAAAAGTGATATTATTGTTGAAATAATTTAAATTCCTTTAGTAGAAATAATGGAATGCCACAGCAAATAGACAGATTGACAAGGATTTATTTTTGGTGATAATTTTATTTATAATTAGTGATAACGGCTTTAATGTTCGTTAATAACACAATTTTCACTAATATATGACAACGAAGGGTTTGATAATACGGTGAAAAAAGATATTTGGAAAGAATTAGTTAGGTATTGAAAATCCAACTAATCGGCGAATTTTAAATAAAAAAATATACATAAGATAGCGATATCATTTCTGAAATATTCGCTTGCAAGAAATTTTAGTTTGTATTTTTTGAAGCTTTTAGAATTCTTATTATTTATTAAAATAGAAATATAAATAGGTCCATGTAAAAAAAATTGTTCATAAGAAAATTCTCACTTATTTCTCAAATAATTCGAAGAATATTGAATATAAATATTTAGCTAGAGAATTTCTTTTTTGCCAACAGTTAAAGAATTCTCTAAACTTTACGAAAGTAAAATCTTCCACGCTCCCCATTATTGCTGTGTTTAATGGGTAAATAATGTAAATGGAAAGCATAAGTCAGATTTTTCTGCGGGGATTTATTTTTTCTTTATTTTCTTTTTTAGCTAATTTAGCTAATTTTCTCTTAATTTATTATAATTTATTGACACGTTTTATTTTTTATAACGGAATAGTGATTTGGGTGAATATTCGGCAAAGATTTGGATTTTAAATAATTTAATTTTCAAATTTCAAAGGACTTTCTGTAACAATCCGATTATTTTGTTCAATAAGTAATTTTCTTATGAAGTGACTGACTAAAATACGCTATAATTTAGTGATCTTAGACTGTTGTTACATAAAAGAATTGCATCATCTATTAGAATGGCATATATTTCTTTTTTCCCTCTGAATCTCTTCAAATTTTCTAAGTTTTCTGGCAATAAACCTTCAGAATATATATGTAAGAAACATAAATAACAGCTCTTTCATGCTCCACACGAGTTTCACTGATTGATATTTTAATTTTGCAATCGCCACGGAAAGGTTTAATATCAATAAACTCAATTAATTCATATTTGCACAATTGTTTTCTTTTGGTGAAATTTCTGGATTCGTTTTTGGATTTGGATAAATAAATTAAATTTTTTATGTCCATTCTTTTCAGAAAAAAAGCCACAATGCCTAATTCGAGACTCATAATTTTTATAGATAATAAACAAATCCATTTGATGAAGTCCGTTGTGGGAATTATATGTTTCGTATTCGTAATCTAAAAATTCCTTTTCTATTAAAATATAGAATTTTCGATGTCCACTATTTTAAACTACGAGCTTCTTTTTAAATCCATCGTTTTAAGAAAGGAAGGCATTTTGAAAGGAAGGCACTTGGAAAGTTTTATCTTGTGATTAATACAGATTAATTAATGCTCAACGAGTTCTTTTCAGTTCCTGTTGAAAGATTAAATCAGCTGCTGAGCGATTTTCTAAATATTTTATATCTGATTTAAAATTATATTTTATTTTTCTTTTTAAAAATTGAAAACTCAAAATTTTTTTAGCTAAAAATTTGATAAAAGTTGCGAAAGCATATTTTGACACCTTATGTTGGATTTCAACGCAGTTTGTTAAAAATTTTTTCGCTTTTCATTAGATATTTGGTAAACTCCGGGATTAATTTTATTTCTAAAATATGTCCAAAAAAATGTCTTAAAATAAGTTTTTAAAATAAATTTTTTACATTTTGTCAATTTTAGATGAATATGACAATGTAACATTGATGTATGCAAAACATGAGAAAATTCCAATGAAAGATTTTGGATCGGAAATTAGAGCCACAATGGATATTGATCATTTGCTCAATAAGTCCGTATTGTTGCTCGATCTTCAGGAAACGTCACTTGAGGAAATATTCGCTAAGTTTGTTTTCCGCGCTTGAATGGGTTTTAATAGAAGTTTCATGCAAAAGCACAATTTTAGGATCGAGTTCTTCTTGAGTTCAGAGTCGAATAAAATTTTAGAGTGCATAGAGTAGAATAGCGGATTGTTAAATTAAGCAAATGAAATGCTGCTTATTGATAAAAACACATTCCATTTATATTTTATACTTGTCAAAGTCTTAAAATCACGTCTAATAATCAACTAATTTTATCGGATTTCTTGTCATTTTAATCAAATTTAACTTTATTTTTAATTCAAGTTATATTTACATTCACTTATTTTTTCATAAATAATATATCCTTTTGCTTTTATACTCCTTTATGGCAGATTTCGATGCGCTTCGCCATTAGAAGAATAGCATAATTTCTCTGCAGCATTTCATACAAAACAGATTCTATTTTTGCCACAACCGCCATATTTTACTCTTTGCTCTGAAAAAGTGCATTATTCTGATTTTTAACATTAGTTGAGGGAAAATTTTTATAATCGAAAAAAAATTTATAATTTTGTGGTAAAAAAGTCAGGCTGCTTTAAAAATGAAAAAACTAATAATTTGACATATTCCGATGGCAAATTTTTCTTTTTTTTCATATATAATGATAACAAAAAGGAGCGATACTTCAGAATTATCCATGAGATGGACATTCAAGAACCCGAATTTACAAGTGAACAGGTTCGATCAGTTTTGTTCACTCAAGATGCTGGAAATCAATGTAAGTCAATCTTTATTTAATTCTTTATTTATTAATCCATACATTTGGGAATATCTCCTCAATCCATAGAAGTATATATAAATAGATAGATAAAATGCCATTTAAACTGCTATTATAACATTGCTGCCTATCAACCATTAAGTAGATAATATTAGCGAAAAAATTCCATTTCTTTTCTTCATAAACCAATTGACTTTATTAAATTTTGTGGTTGATAGGCAGCAACGTTATGAGCAAATTTAAAAAAGATAAAAAAGTTCTTATAGAAGTAATTTATGGCTTAGAATGAATTTAATTCAAAAAAAGAACGATGAAATAATATTTTAAAAATTTTTCTTTTAAAAAAGAAATCCACTTGTGCTGATGATCTCTTAAGATTCAAATTTATTTTTGGTGAACTAAAACTTAAATGGATTTTTTTAATATTAGTGCGTTCTAAAACAGAATTTCATGACACGTTTCTTCTTATCAGATAATTCATGGCAATAATTCATCGTTAAATTCTTAAATTTTAGAAATTAAATTTATCTTTAAATTCTCGAACCTGTACGAATTATTTTGATTTAAAATTAAATCTAGATTGTAGATTCAGTAAAACTTATGTACAATTATTCTATTGTCCAGAAAGCCTAACGAGTTTGTTTTGGGTTTAGTTCATATCTTGAGTCGAACAGTTCAAAGTATTTGTACAACTGGTGCAACTGGTGGGACGTTCGATTATGATCAAACGTGGATTTGTGCTTTGTAAGGATTGCCCTAATTTTTTTCGTACTGACATTTCTGAAAGATATTTTTAATTGAAAAATTCTTTTATCATTTCATTTTTTCATTTTTACTGCTATACATCAATAATTATTGTTTCTTAAAAATAAAACTAAGAAATTGTAAAAAACTGATTTAAACAAGTTGGCATTATTTTGATATGATATGATATAGATCTAACTTTGTATAACAGAATACAACTTAATAGCTGAAGAGAACCATTTAGCATTATTTAGAATTAGCTCAGATATATGTTCACTGAAGCATCAATCAACCAATAAGGTACAATACAGTAATGGTTTATAACTAATTTGTAATCGTTCTAAATATTTATAAATTGAAAATGAATCGTATAAATAAGTATAAATAAGAATCTGGATATCCGTTGACTAAGTAATTTTTTTCACTGCATTAATTTCTTAAGTTTAGAAAATAGGAATATCATTTACATTGCCCTTTATCAGCTTGTTTACCTTACCTGCAGCCTTTCTATAAAATATCAAATTGCTAATCCAAATCCAAGTCCCACCAAAAAAAATTTTTTTTTAGTATTTAATAGTATAATTTTACAGATGTATGTTAAACACAGTACAACATCGGCATGTCGCTATCGCTAGGCTTAGCCATCCAACTAACCTTGGCCGGACTATGCAAGATTTACGATTCATTATAATTGTTATTGCCCCATCTCGTGCCGTATGTTTTCGTCCAATTTATTCAAAAACTAAATTCATTTTATATCTGAATTGGATAAAATTCAAAGGGTTTAAATAGTAGGGTTTTATGATTAGGCTTGCTCCAGTGGTTTATAGTGCAGTACGAAGTTTTTGCCGAGAAAAAATATTAGTGTTCTAAACCGAATTTTTTGATGGCACATTTTTTCTTATCGGAGACAGAAGCCGGCAATAATCGAAGCAACAACAAAGTGCTCAAATGCGATGGTTTATATGCGAATATTTATAGACTTTTTAGCTATCATTCAACTTCGAAATTTAATTCAATTTTGTAAATAATTTAAGGCTTTTCAAAAATTTTCCACTTTTTTCATTTATATTTTGCACTATGGTAATAAGGTTGTTAATGAAGAATTAAGATAGCATGCATTCAGAAGGGAACGAAAACAGCTTTGGAAACAACAAGAACATTCGCAACGCTTTTTGCAGATATGGATATAAGACAAAGGCTTGTTATGGCACAGAATGTCGAACAATTCAGGTACAAATAAATAAGTAAATAAAAAATTGATGAAATATGAAGATATGTGTATGGTTGATAAATTGACAGCTCCTAATAGTAGAGTAGTTATTGTTTATCAAGCATCATGGCTCTGGCTCTTAGCATGAATAAAACAATAATTAAAAAATCTTGATGGTCTTAAAAATCTATCTGCTATTTCTATATCCAAAGGTTCTCTAATGAAATCGTTAGTAATTGCCAGTGGAGCCTAAAACATGAAGTAACTAAGATAGGAACTTTAGCCAGGAAGTGCAATGGTGCAAGCTTTCGTCTAAGGTTAAAAATTATGGATTCGATCTCTCTTGCAACTTATAATGAAAGCCTAATTTAAAAAAATATCTTTCTTTTCACTTTAGTAGATATTTGTGAAGGCCACCGAATATATTTAAAGGTCAACATTGCTGTCAGCTGCAAAGGAATTAGCAGTGGATCAAAATCAATGGAGGGAACGAAAGACATCGATTCACTTTAGTCAAGCGAAAGAACAGTTGGTGAGATTTTTTTCAAATTTTTTCCGAATATTGAGCGAATCTTCTATACCCACTTAATTAAAATGTCAATCTATCTGATTATTCTTAGTGGTGCAAGCTTTCGTCAACATATGCCAATACCAAAAATATTTTTTTCAGTTTGGACCTGGATCATGGTACCCATTTCGAGGATTAAAAAATGATTTTCTAAGGCGGTTGAAATATTATGGATCAGATTATTTAGATGGCTAGTTTTTTATTTATATTATTACCATTTAACTCGCTGTATAACGTCATTTTTCTCTTCCTTTTTTATGGAAATTACAATTACTTAAAGTGAAATGAATGAAAACGAATGAAAGATATGCTTTTGTTTTAACAAAAAACTTAACTGAAAATTTCCGTTTTTTATTAGATAAATCTATTAAAATATCAGTTTCAAATTATCAAATACTGGAAAAATGCCCTTGTTGGAATATAACAAGAAGATTTTTGCACATTTCGAATATGAATAAGAAGGAAAGATCTTTGCATGTGAAAGAAATTTCTTGCATGTGTTCTCGCAGACCTAATAGCAAAATGACCAGCCATCCAATTTTCCCTTCTACCGTTAATTTTTTGCAAATTTCAAATTCAATTTAATTTTTTTTTTGTTTTAATAATTATTACGCAAGGTAACCGAGTGAACGATGATTCGAATTTTCTATTTTCGGTTTAAATATTTATAAATTTAAATAAAATATTTAACCATGACCATAAGCAAGACCATATATGTCTTCAATATCGAAAATAAACTAATATTAATTGAATTAAAGCATAATGAATGGAAATGGCCAAATTCTATTTAAATAAATATTCTTTAATTTTCGTTTGAATTAGCTGTAGATGTTGAAAAAATACTTGGCTCGATAGTTTATTCGAAATTGACAGTGTTAACAACAAAACTGACCGTTTTAAATTTACAAATAGACTTATAAATCTTGAAAACATAGCTTCTAATGATTATAATTTAAATAAAAGTCACAGACGATGAGAGAAAGGATTTTGTTTATTGAAATATTTTTATAATCTCGTAAGATTGTCATTTCTGGTTAGATTCGTTCCACTGACTAGTCAGATCAGATAACAGCTTTTGCCAAGGAGTCACTTGGCGCTACACGCTAGAAACACAGATGAGCATCACTCGAATTTGTGAAAGACAAGTAATGTCGGCACTAAGAAGTAAGAATACTAAGCCATTCTATCCCTATCAGAGGATTAATAAAATCAAGCCAACTTTAGAAATGTATCAAATCTTGCTTTTCTTTTCTTTGAAAGTTTAGTTATAGTTTATTTATTTCTTTAATTTGAGCAACTCATTATATTTAAAACATCCTAAATTAATACTAAACTATTAAACGAAATTTTTCATTCTTCTTTTTTTTTAGCTGCAAAATTAACGGAATAAAATTCACTGAGAAATGAAGAAAAAAGGAAAATCTGAAAGTTAATATGGAAAAAAAAAGAGAAATGCAGATATCTTGTTGCATCAGTCACCATCTTCATATATCGTATCCTTCCTCTATCCCATCCGTCCTATCTTATTTCTATCTCCTTCTTACCCACCTTAATTCTATCCTTCCCTATCCTTCTGTGAACGACGAGTTTTTCATCTGAAAAAATAATCAAATAAATATTTTATTGTTTGTTAGACATAATACTATCGATTTCCATCCCTGTTATTCACCACTGATTCAATCATGGGCGATACATTCCTTTATTGCATCGAAATCATTTTTTTGAGAGCACAATTTTCAATTGAAGAAACGGCAAACATAATTCACTTTCAGGTGTACGTGGTCCAAAAACAATACAAAAATTATTCAGTTCAATAGTTTTCTTATATTTTGCATGTCTTCTACCTGCAATAGCTTTCGGCGTACTCAATGATGATAATACTGAAGGAAATATAAGTAAGTTGACGACTAAACATGATTATGCTTTGAAGACAATCAATCTAATATCCATCATTTTATTTTTCAACCAAAATTTTATTTTTATGCAATAAAATTAGTGAAAGTAAATAAATAAATAAATACAAGAAGTGTGGATTTGATTCCATCGAATCAGCTAGATACTCTTTTGTGGTTTAATGGCACTTTGATCGGAAGATTCGAAGATTTGCAAGCATGAATCTTCATCCGCACGCCATTGCACCATTCACAGTCTCCCAACTCAATAATTTGCCAATTCAGATGTCCGTAAAGTAATAATTGCTCAAGCACTTGGCGGGATTTTTTTTGCAATACTCGGTGGCCAGCCAATGATTATTTTGCTCACAACAGTTCCTCTCGCAATTTATATAAAAGGTAATTAACTATTTTTCTTGCTTTTTAGTATAGTAAATGTTCACATTAAAAAATTACAGAAATTTGACCAAATATTAGTTAACCATTTTTAAATAAAATTTCTCGCAAAAACACATGATTTGATTATTTAGCCCAAATTATATCAACAAATATAGTAAATTTACTAACGGAATTTATTTGCAGCGATAAAAACTAATCGAATTGCGAAAATTTTCGACTAGCTTAGTTACTATATAACCTATGTGTACATTTTCTATAAATGAAAATGTAGAACAAATTAATCCTAAGCGACCTTGATAATTTAATCAAATAGTACGGTGTGCTGCTTAAATTATCAGTTCAAGAATCATGGTTTTGTTCATACTTCTTGATGATAATGGACCTTGTAATTAAAGATTGAATCCTTGTGGTGCTGTAGGCCCCTTTATATCCCATTCATCCTTAAGTGATTCTCTAAGGATTTCACCTTCATTAGTCAGTGGAGAATGCCAATCAGAATGTTAAGTGCGGTAGAGCAAATAATACAGTATGCGGATATCGCTAATCGATAACACCTGCAAAAGAAATGAAATTTTCAGTGATTTACAAAATATCAGAAGAACTTGGTTATGATTTTTTTGCAATGTATGCTTGTGTCGGCTTGTGGTGTCAATTTTTCCTCATAATTTATGCATCTACTGAAATGTGCAGTCTTATGAAACTGGCTACCAGGTTAGCAGGCCAATTACCTTGATTAATATGATCATTTAGTCAAAATATTTCACATAGTAAAAAGTACGTTCTAACATCATAAATTCCCACTTCATCTTCTTTATTTTATCCCTATTTTAAATTACGATTTTCTTGGATGCAAAAACGATTTCATCACCTATTTTTAAGTAGTTCACTCCATATAAATTCCACTAAATTATTTAATTTCCATAATTTTCGTTTTCTTTTTTTTCTCTTCTTTAAAATCAAAAAAATTGTCTTCTCTGTTCGTAAATATCTGATGTGATGAATATTATCTGTTAGCCATTTGTTAAGATCCACAAATCTCTTTGCTTCTATTTTTAAAATAAATGAATGGAAAATATTTAGGAGTAGAAAACTTAACGATTTTTATTATTTGATTTTAGGTCTGCTGAAGAAATGTTTTCGTTATTCATTGCAATAGCATTTACAGTGGAAAGTATAAGGGCGCTTCATACGAGTAAGCACAGATAAGCTGTTTTTAATTTTATTACTAATTTTATAAATTAAATTCCAGCTGCCAATAAAATAAAACTGCAAAGAAGGAAATTTAAGGTTTCATGAATAATTACCATAATTGTGATGAAAATAGTACGAGGAAAAAATCGGATGATAATCCATTCAATGATTTACGCGCAAATATCGTACCATTCTTTGCAGCTGTCGTTGATAATATAAATACATCAACGAATCCTGTAGAAGTAACTTTAATTCTATCTAATAAGCATCATTCCTTATTAGACTTTTTTTGAAGATGAGTTCGAATGTTTCGAGCAAGAAGTAAAGAAAAGATTTACCAGCTTCTTGATCTTAAATCTCGTACTTTTAGTAAACTAAAAGCTTTAAAATCCATTTGAATTGTTTTGTTTTGCATACAAGACTTTAAAATTTTACAGGTTTATTTGCATCCATGTCATCGTGACACTTCTATCTTATATATGTTGCTAATGTTTGGAACCCTATGGTTGGGATTGTTTTTATATAACTTCAGGTATTTTTTTAAAATTTATTTCAAATGGCTAATGAAAAAAATAGGATTTTATTTTTTACAACTCTCATTTCTCAAATTCTTATGAAGATTTATTTTCAAATATTTTTAGATAATAAATAAAATTAATTAATTTGTTAAAATTAATTAAATAAAATTAATTAATATTAAAATTAATTAATTTGATTTACAAATTTTCTCAGTAAAATTGCGCTAATAAAGGAAATTTAAATAAATCCTTAATGATATTGCTTTCAAATAAGGCAAAATTATTTCGTTCTTTCAGGAAGACACCTTATCTTACTCGCTCTCGAAGAGAATGGTTAGCTGATTATGCATTACCAGCTTCTGTTCTTATTATGTCATTTACGGGTGCATACTGCTTCTTTGATATTGAAAGTCTGTTATTTTTTTCCTTATTTTCCTTATTCTAGACCAAATTAACCATTAATATTTTTTGAAATTATCATATTTATTCGTATCTATTCCTATGTTTTTTACCATGAATATTGACGATTTCGTTATTTTCAATATTAAGTGGAAATGCTTATCGCTCTATCAAAGCAATTCAAATTTTAAATATCTCGGATTCACTCTCCTACCTAACAGCTGGACGAAAGACAAAATTCCAGTATGAATGGCTGCAGCCAGAGATGCTTTCTTTAATCTAAGGAAGCCTCTCTCGAATTGCTGCGAAATGAGCCTCAAAAAACTTACATTTGGCTGCAATACGTACAGTTTTGCCATACTATTGCAAAATTTGGCCAATGAAAGTGGAAGATATCAAAAAGCTGTTTGCCTTTGACCATACACATTTACTACCTGCCAAATGGGCAAAATCTTACATGATTGCATCCAGCTTTGCTGGAATATTGTATACATTAAGAACATTGTCACAAAGCATTGGATATGTTGGTTTACTCATGTTCTTCGCTTCTATCACAGGAATTGACGCATCTCGCTATTTGCTAAATCCCGCGGTGAATAGCATCAAAAGCGAGGTGGACCAATGGCCTGAACCGATTACGATCAGATCTCTTCAATATCTTCAGATTTTGGATGTTTAGTTGGTTCTACGACACAAGAGTTTAGACGATGTTTCAATTATTTTCATGAATGGCATCGGACTGGGAGACTTGAAAACTTACCCAAGTAGCTAGAAGAATAAACCATGTTAATAGTGGTGCGAGCTGCTAGAACAAAATAAATTACAGTTAGAAATTTGGTGGTTATCTCACCCCGCTTGTTATTAGTATGATTAGAAACTTTCACCAAGGACTCACATGAGAAGAAATTATGAGTGTTTTCTTATTATAGCTATTAATATTAAGAAATTAAATTAAAATTAAATCATATCATTATTATAGCAACAAAGAAAGAATTTAAAAGTATCACATGAATATAAAAAATTTGTAAAAAGAGATATTTTAGAAGACAAATTCAAGATGCGCGAAAATGTAGCAACGTTTGCAATTGCTCCGATTTTTTCGCTACCCTGGCAGGGCTATTTCGTCTGTTTACTTTTGGGTTTTTCATTGTCATTTCTTTTTTTTATGGACCAAAATATTGCCTCTGCTATTGTAAATAATTCACAGAATAAGTAAGTTCTCGTTCTTTTTTCCAATGATTCATTCTTATCATTATCATTAAATTTATCATTCTTATTTAATGTAATGTGGCTCATGTTTTATTATCAATCTTATTTAATGTAATGTGGCTCATGTTTTATGACAAGAGTAAAAAAAACCCTCACGGAAAATTCGACTGGTCGACTCATTCCCATGGCCAAAGGAGTTAGCATAATCAGAAACATATACTAATTGCATAGATAACGAAATCATTCAAAGATTTATTATTTACTATATTTTTTAAAACTATCATCATTTGCGAAGTTGGAAGATAATATTTTATTATTCTTGATTATTCTTGAAGTTATTCCTCGAAGTTCTATATCCTTTAGTAAACCTCATATGAGACAATAAGGAGATGTTAAAAAATTAGTATTAGGTAGATGGGAATGATGGAAATGGCGTTTTATAGCTAAAATACATTTCAGGTTAAAAAAGGGTACAGCTCAAAACCTCGACCTACTTGTAGTTGCAGTTTTGAATAGTTTTTTATCGGTGATGGGATTACCTTGGATGCATGGAGCACTTCCACATTCACCTCTTCATTTGCGGGCTTTAGCTGATGTTGAAGAGCGAGTTCTTCAGGGACATGTTCATGAAGTGTATGTGGATCTTATATTTATTAATCTTCGCTAGATATCGAATTTAATGCGGAATTATTTTCTAATCTTGATAATTTTGATAAAATTTTAACAAAATCACCTTTATAATACTTATTTCTTGAAACCTTAACTTCATCATCAAAATAAGACTGCACTAGATTTGAAAAATTTTTTTTTAACTGAAATCCACGGTAGCAGTGGATATTTATAGGATAATGAATGTTCGTGAAACAAGACTTGCTACGCTTATAGCTCATATTTTAATACTTATTTCCTGTTATACCCTTCTACCTTATCCATTGCGATGGATACCGACATCAGTATTACATGGCCTTTTTTTATATATGGCATTAACTTCATTAGCAGGTAATGAAATGGTTGAACGAATGCTACTGCTTATCACCGAACAGGTGGGTGAATCTAAATTAATATTTGAAGCAACCATTTATTTATTTAAAATGTCAAATATACTTACAATTTAAATTTCCAAAAATTAAATAAGTATAACGAAAAAAATTTTCAATAAAAATATTTTATTTTTTGATCTCCTAAAAAGGAACAAAAATAGGTAATAAAGTTGAAAAACACAGAAATTAATACGATTGCCAGCTTCAGATAATTAATAAAATTCATAAATCTGGCCTTCCAGCAAATAACAGAATTCATAAAATTATTCTATTCTTAACTACTAATTGTTGATGATTCTATAGCAAGCTTATCCTCCAACACATTATATCCGAAAGGTACCGCAACGCAAGGTTCATCTTTTCACTGGCTGTCAACTATTGCAACTTGTTATCCTTTGTGCATTCGGTTTCTCCCCGCATCCTTTTATTGAAATGGTTTTTCCGATTGTTTGTTTTTTCTTTCTCCCAATAAGGTTATTTTTTCAGTTTTTTAATTTCTATAAATTTGCCAAACAGGTTTGCATATAAAAAAGAAATAAAATGCGCGTTTCAATAGGCTTTCTTCGCCTTATTTCAAATAATCCCGATTATATCAGAAAATAAAATCTCAGCAAACTATATATTATTATTATTCATATATATATATATATATATATACATTGCTTCGGCCGAAGTTGTGAGTTCCATTCCTACTTTGTGGCGGGAACAAATTAAAGGCGACCATTAAAGGCGAAATTCAGGTAATGTTGAAGACAGAAAAGTAGAAATTTATTTAAAATATTCAAAATCAATTTTCTAAAGAGCAGTGATATGATAACTAAAAAATTGCTATTCCTAATGCCATAGATTTCAGACATTTATTAATTCCGCGTTTAATTGACTATAAATATTTGGATGCACTTGATGGAAGGCATTGACCGATGTCTATAAATAAATATTTTAAATATGCAGCAATATTAATTTTTCGATAATTTCTCATCCTTAATTTCTAGTGATATCCTTTATTTTGATGGTTTACTTAATTAATTACTTGAGACCGTTTTGCATAATATTTCAATATTGTACACAATAATACAACAATATTTCACAAAACGAATCGAAGAGAAAAGGAGAAAAGAAACAAAATGAAATTACTATTCGCTTAGATTCGTTCCTAATAAAATTCCATTAGCTGCTAAATGAATAACATCAATCAAATCCTCTTTTTTACGAATTCCGCTAACCATACAAAATTCGTGAAAATCACCTCATCTATTTTAAAAAGCTGCGACACCTCAGGTTCACATTTAAAACACCTTTTTGACACTTTTTGACACTTCATATAAAACGAGTTCCTACTTGTAATACAAATGACATTACACTGGAGGTGCAGCAACGTTTGTCACTCTCTATTTCCCAAGCAACAGCAAATTTCGGACTGAAAATAATCCATTTTTCCAACAACTTATTTGCTCGAATCGAATATCTCTTCTCCATTGTACCACCTCATTGTTAATCTTTATTGAATCTAAACATCATTAATCTTTAATATTATCCGATGATCTTTGCACTATTCTTTTTTTTCTTAATTTTTCTTAATTTCTGTAAAATTACTTCGTGCCGAGATAATGAAAATCGAAAACAAAACCGAATACTCGAATTGAAAATTATTTAATAAACAATTTTTTACAAAGATTTTTTTAAGCTTCTCACGATTTTTTAAGCTGTTCACGAAACGTCAATCAATACCTTCCGGAAGCAGACATTCTTTTACGTGATGGAAGCAGATATATAATTTTATACCAAAAGTAAAAAAAACAGAAAAATTATAAAAAACATAAATCAGATCAGAAAAATATAGGAATTGGTTTACGCCAATATGGCCAAAATCCAAATGAAAACCAAAAATCATGAACTCCATTTAAAATGTATACAAACAATTCATCATATATATGAACCATAACCATAGTAATTAAAAAATTCAAAAAAACCAACGTATAACAATGTCAGATGTAAATATGCCAATAAATAATGGTTATATATGAAAAAACTTAAAACGACATTGTCCAACGCTAATCAATAAACAATAAAATAATGGCAAAATTAAGCAATATTAAGTCTTAAAATCAATTAAATCAGATTCATTACTATTACTCAGCAACTTATTCCCATTCCGTCGTTCCAGGTGGTTTTGAGGTGAGATCGATCATTACGCGAGAAGTCAGGGGTATACGACTCAAACGACTAACCATTTCCATCACTGTCTAAAAATTTTTTCATAAAATGGAAAAAATAGTCAATACTTCAAAATATATACAATAAAATCATTAAAGCAGATAAATAAATAGTACCACCGATAGTATCACCAACCTTTTCAGGGATATCACGACCAGGTAAGGCAGCCACCCCAGTCATAAAATCTCTTGTAATAAATGGACGCAACACAAATGAACGCAACGTCGACTGCTTTCTTTCGCACGGATCGCGATCAAAATGAATAGGAATCATAACAACAGGCATCTGCAAAAAATAGACCATATCATCTATTCACATTCATATAACCCACATAATTTTAAAAAAATTTAAGATTATATGAAAAGAAATTTTCTAAGAAAAAAAGCTAACTTGTTGAATTTTATCAACGCAATTTTCAAGCGATGGGTCAGGATGCTGATTTTCATCCAAACCGCATAGTACATCATAGACCAAACGATCAGCCCATCGCAAAAATGAAACTGTGAATGGATTCAGAAATGTTCGTGTTACATCACTGATAGGATATTCCACGATATCACCGAATACATAAACAACTCTAAAACGATTTGTTCAATATAAGCAAGATCTGAATGAAAAAATTAAGCAAATTAGAGCAAATACCTGTTTATATTATGTAAAAGTCTAGGAATCAACTGAGCCAGATATTCGAGAAATTGCCATGGAACAGGACGGTGACTGGTTGACAAAGCTGCTACATATGAATATGACCTATCATCACCTAAACGATTTTAAATCTAATTCATTTACACGAGTGAAATAAAAAACAAAAAAAAAACACAAAGGAAAAATATAAAATATAAAATATTTTTCCTTAAGAATTAGCTTTTGCAAAGAAAAATAAATCAAAATTAAGAAAGAGAAAGATATTAGTTAATCAAGTACCTTGAACTCCAACACTCTGAATAGGTAAAAGTGTCGTTCCAATTTCAAACAAATGATTAGTTAATATATTTAACTGAACAGGAGAGAGATTTTGAGCCAAAATTCTATATTCTTCGGACTAAATTATTACTATTAGCAATGCAGATTGATATTATTCAATATTATTCAGTATTCAGCATTTTTTTTGAGAGACCTCACCATATTGGTCAGACTCGCTTGTCGCACTAGATAAATATACCGAGGATGCGACAGCAGTACGGGTGAATCACCAGCATCACCCTGATTTTTGGACAGGTTTATTTTTGCTGGGAGTAGAACCTAGAACTTCGGCATTAGCGCTCCGAATTAAGCAAAAGCAAAACATCCGTTTACCCATTCTAATTCAGTATTCAATATTTAAATATTTTATTTCTCACTATACTTTTCATTGTACTTCTCTTAAATACTTAAGTCTATTTTCATCATCCATAATTACCAATCGATTAAATATATCCCATGAAATAATCGACAAATATTTTACCTAAATTTACAAGGAAACTTTAACTTACTTTTACTCTTACTTAAATTTTAAATCATTCTATTCAAAGTTTTGAAAAATATATAACTTGCAAATATATAACTTCAAATAATTTAAAATAATTAAAATGCACACATCTTCATCAACATGTGGCAGATTTGCAATAACTTTCAAATGATGTTGAGTAACGAGAAACGATTCTATGTCATCAACATAAGGTTGTTCAGCGCAAAGTAATCGAATTGAAAGGCCAGGACCTATAAAAACAACATGAACTCTACGTTTTTCCAATTTACTTCTACATAATACGAAATTCGATACTCTTCTGAGTACCATTACGAAGTTATACATAGACGTAATAAAATTACCAGGGAAAGGATGCCTCTGAACGAGTTCTTTCTGAAGACCCAAAGATAGTCCTAGTTCTCGCACTTCGTCTTTATGAAAATCTTTTAAAGGTTCGATGACTTTTCCCTTCAATTTTAATGAATTCGTGAAAAATCCATTCAAAATTTTTAGAAATGCAAATCTCCAAGATTAATTCATTTCAATTTAATAATAAATGGATATAAGGCATAAAATTTTAAGACTAAAAACATATTATTAGAGCTTGAATCACGAACAGACTAACCAAATTGCGCAATTCTCGAACCAGCGCTGTATCATTATGATGAGTTTTTATAACTGCTGCAATCGAGCTAGCAACCGATGATGCGCTTTCAATAAGATCAGGTCTTAATGTACCTTGCGCCAAAAATATATCTTTCTCCAATTTCATCTAAAAATATTAATGATAAATGCTAAAAAATTAACTATTAATCATTAAAAATGAACCAACCTCTTCCACTATTCGGTCTTTAATCTGCATGAAAGTATCACCGATAATTCGTCTTTTTAATTCAGGTTGACAAACTCGAGAAAGAGGTAATGACTCCACTCCATTTATTGATATTTTCCCATTAAAAAATTCTCGGCCACAGTAATAGTCTAAAAACAAAATCAAAAATAAAACAAGTTATAATACATTAAGGGGATATTATAAACTTAAATGTAAAAAAATAAACAAAAAAATTAACCGTGCACATTCAAATTGAGTCCATTTAAAGCCTTGACCACGTTTTCACTTTCGTTATAACGCATAAAACCATTATCAATATGAATAGCAACTATTTTATCAGCACCAATTGCTTTATGGAGAAGAGCAGCACAAACAGTTGAATCGACACCTCCAGAGACCAATACCTAAATGACCGATAACTTTAATCGCTCCCTTTTGAATTTTTAAGTAAATGGACAGCGAATTCAACAGCATTATTTATATGCGTAAATAAAGATACTAACCAAGACTTTTTTATCACCGACTATCGCCTGAATTTCATCGATGCATAGTTGTTCCCTACTTCCCATTGAAAAATCACCAGAAAGTTTTGCAATTCTGAACAAAAAATTATACAGCATTTTTTTTCCATTAATCGTTAAATCGACTTCAGGATGAAACTGTAATCCATATATAGGAAGAACTTTATGAGCTATTCCTGAAAATACATTGCACAATCATTCACCAGTGAGTCATTTTTCATAAAAGTTCATTAAAAAATCGATAAAAAATGAATTATTACATAATGGCAAATTTCTGCTAAATTATGGAATAAAAAAGATAAAATGTTATAATTCAAATAAAATAAAAATTGCATAAGTGACCTGAAATTAAATTTCCACTTCTCGCTATTATATTTAAATCATTTGCTACGGTATTTTCCAATACACTATCACCATGAGTAAGCATTACTGTTTCCCGAGTATTTAATTCAGTAAACAGTGGACAAGAAATATCGATATCAATCTTCAATTTTATTAAATTTTATAGCCTCAAAAAATGCAAGAAATGCAAGAAAATTTAAGATAAGTAACAGAAAAAAAGGTTAAAAAACGACAGAATTCTGAGGCCTTAACATTTTACTTTTATTGATTCACTTAACAAATAAAAATAGCGCAATATCCTTCAAAAATAACCATTTTACAAATGGAAAAAAAGCTGTTTAATTAATTAAAAAAATTACGTTCATCTGTCCATCCTCACGAACTGCTTCCCTCGTAACATTACCTCCAAACGTTTTATTAATCAACTGAAATATCTTCGACTATAAAGAATACAGAACATTAAAGATAAATTAACAAAAATGATTATAAATCTACAATCCATAATGATATAAAAAACAAGACCTGGAACCCGTAACATATTCCCAAAATAGGCAACCCACAAGAAAAAAGAGATGCATCATATGGAGGAGCATCTGCCGCAAACACAGAATGTGGACCACCACTAATCACAATAGCTCTGAAAAGATTTATTAATGTTTGCAACCAATTTACGAAAATCGAAAAAAAACTGATTAAAAAACTAAAAAATTATTCGCAAAACTCACTTATAACCTCCCCTTGAAATGAGATCATCAGCAGTAGTCGAGAAAGGTAATATCTCGCTCATTACGTTCATTTCACGAATTCTACGATCAATCACCTGCAAACAAAAATAAAATAAAAACGAATTTATTAAGTTAAAAATTTAAAATTCCTATTCGTTTCCTTTGTTCAAATGAGATTAAGGTTAAGAGCAAATTATTTATGAATAAATACAAATGAACAAAAATGAAAATAAGATCTTAGCGCTTTGAACCTTTTTCAATTTATTATCAATCAAAGAGTTGAAAAATGGAAGAAATGATTATAGGTTACAGAAACAATGATATATTTAAAAATAAAACGGCTGACGATTAAAGAAACCTTTCCATATTGTGCACCATAGTCTAAAATTGCAATACGTTCACATGGGACTTTGAGTTTTGTTCGGTCATGATACTGCACGCTTTTTCCATTATTTACTTTCTCATTCATTTCAATACTACCGTTACTTTCAATGTGCATATTAGATGAACCCGGCACAACTGAACTTGACAAAGGTTTTAAGCGAGATAATGAAGTAGGAACCTGGAATTAATTATTCACAATTACTATAAATACTTAACATGCTTTTTATTTTTTTACTTTTTTATAAAGTCTTACAACAAATCTTTCTCGTTACCTTCACAACACAATTAAAAAACTATTAAAAGCCTAATTATTAATTAATTAATTATTATTAATTTAAAAAATATGTAAGTTTTAATAATTTTTAAATTTTAGGAATGAACACTTTATTTTAATTTCTTTATCACAAATACTAAAATTCAGCCGTCCATAGATTTACCATTAATGTTAACCACTAAAGAAGCTTATTAAACTAAAAATTTAAAATTCCCATTATTTCCTTTGTTGTCACCTTTCGAGATTAAAATTAAGGGATCATTTACCTAATGAATAAATAAAGATTAAAAAATTTCGAAAAATTTAATAGCAAAAATATTTACCCAGTGGGGAAAAATGATCTACAAAGAGCAATATATATTTGAAAAAACAAATATTATAAACGAAAACTATCAAATCAATACTTTTAAAATTAAATCAATACTTTTCTTTTTTTAGCAATTCATTTTATTTGAATATACTTTTTTTTCACTTATCTGAGTTTATTCCATAATGAAAAAAATATTCCCTTGAATTATCTAAGAGAAATTAATGAATTTTGGTGAACCTGAACAGTTGAACAGTTGAAACAAAAATAACAAGAAAGAATCGTCGAAAACCGAAAACTCCCAAGTTAAAGATTCGACGAAATTTTCATGTACAACTAAAGTTAATACGTTTTAAAAAAATTCAAACTGTAAATGATGACGGATGGAAATTTCTATTGACACTTTGCCTTACATTTTTCATAGAAAATTCTTCAAATTGCTTATCAACTCGCATATCTGCTCCAAATAATATTAAAAAAGTAATTTGAAAAGTTCCCTTCATTAATTATATGATATTATGCGCTCCAATCGCTCCAAAAAAGGATTAAATAAAACACAGAATATAAAGAAATAATCTAAAACTAAGGAAAAAAACTAACCAGTCATCTAATAATAATCTATGAATTTTCCAAATCAATCAAAATTAAAAGTTAGAGGAAATCAAATATTCAAACATATTGAAATAAAAAAAAGCATATAAAACAGAATGAAGAAAAATTTTAATATGAATCAGAAAAAACTCGATAAAAACCGAGAAACAATGGAAACTATGACAGCCAAAGTCAAATTTTTCAATTTTCGAATAAGGCCACTGTTAATTGTTACTATCGAAAAATCATTAAAAGCATAACTTACCATTCAAGACTTAAAAGATAAAAGGAGAAAAAATCGCTGTTTCTGAATTTTTGTTTAAATTCCCATACATCAAATAATTTTATTTCCAATTCTATTCAAATATTCAAATAACCCAAAAATTAATCGCTTTGGCCCTTTTGCTGAGCAAAAATTGTTTTACAGCTTTGAACATAATTAAAATTTTAAAAAAGTTTCAAACCTAACATCAAAAAAGAAATAAGAAAATTTAGAATTAGAAAAAAGGATGGTTATATATAACTATATACTATAAGTCGAAAAATATGAACGGCTGGTGAATTAAAATACACAAATTCCTTCGCTTTAAAAAATTAAAAGAAAAATTTAAAGTAGCAAAATCGAATAAAACTTTCTTCTTCAAAACTTAAAATGTTTCGTAATAAATATAAGGTGTAGAACTAACGGGATCATTGCCATTGGCTGGAACTTCACCATTGCATGATACTGCCATTGCTTTAGCGTGTTTTTCACCATCTTCATCAGATGGTGATGCGCATCGTTTCATAACTGTTGAATTATTCAATTCTTGATCTCTCGATTCGTCGTTCTGTGCAGTCGAATCACTGCCAGATGTATTCTAAAGGAATAACGACATGCCGAAATTCAAATAAATTTTAAAGAAATTTCGGTGAAAACTTTAAATTGATGCTAACCTAATAAATTACCAAAATTCTAATAAAAATAAAAAAAGGTGTAAACAATAGCTAAAATTTTAGAATTTAAGATAAAACATTTAAATTAAGATATCAAAATTAAAAAAACTTTAAAAAAATAAAAATTATGCCAAACTATTCCACCAAATACTTGCACTTTTGAAATTTAAGTTCTTTTAAAAATCCAAGAAGTTATTTATACTACCTAATTCATATATTTATATTATTTGTTTTATATATTTGTTTTATACATTTCATATTTAATACATTATTTTTTAGAACGCACAAAAATACTCAAGATAAAAAGACTACAAATCTTAACTATCTGTCTATTAACTGTCATTAGTTGTATATATTTTATGTTTTAACCAACAACAAAAAAGATAGAATTCAATTAAATGAAATTCTTTCGAAAAATACAAAGAATTTAGCAAATGAAATATTAATAATTAATTCTTTCCATGCAATCAATTTTACCTTTGATTTTCGTTTTAACAGTGGTCTTAAAATATTTGCTGCTTTTCTTCTTGAACTGTGACTGTTTTGCGAGAAATGCTCACTTCGATCTGGTTTAGAACCGTTTGAATGAATATCAAGCTCAGAGGTTATCTTATCAGGATGCGAATCGAGGCTAATGCCCTGCCGAATTTTCATATATTATTTCTGTGTTATAGTAATATGAATGGTACAACTTTCAGTTCCCAGTAATTCTTTCCATAAAAATAATTTGAGATAATGCTAAGTTGACGATAGTCAAGGGACCAGAAACAGTGTCAATGAAAATTAAAGAATGCAATAAAATACACCAAAGAAAAACTCCAGCTAACCAAGTTTCCAAGAGAATTTGATTCCAAAACAGTTGCAATATTTTGTTTACCTTGTTTTTTCACTTTAATAAAATCGTCTTGATCACTTGACAACTGATCAAGCTGACCGCGATCAGTGGTCACTTGACTGTACCTGCTTTCGGAATTATTCACCGATAATTGATTTTCGATGTTCGTTAATGTATTCAATGAATCAATATCTGATATAAAACGATGATCACACTGAAATATATAACGTATAAATATACAACATATAAATATATATACAAAGGCCAAAGTAATTCCAGTGATAACAGGAGCACTTAGTACTATGATCTCTAGAAAAATGGCTTTAAGAAATCCCAGAAACAGTATCAGAGATCTCTATCCAGAAGAATGCACTATTAAGAACAGCTAAAATACTTCGCAGAATCCTCAATCCTCACACTTCTGTAGAAAATCAAGGCTAAGGATGATCATGATTACCCATAGAAAGGGTTAGAAAAGCAAAAATTTATTTTATTGAAAATATAAAAAAATATAAAAATTAAGATAGCGAGTGGAAGAAAGAGAAAATTATGTTAAAATTGACCGACCTCTTTACTCTTTCGACCTCCAATTTTGAATGAACAAAGACAGTAAACTTTTAAAATTTATCAAACTAATCTTTCAGCACTCACACTTTATAATTACACGTTAAATTCAGTAAACCGTTAGAGATTTCGAGTTTTATCCTAAAAGTAACCATTAAAAGAAAAATAAAAAAAACTTATCGATAAAGTAAGGAAATGCAAATTATTTCATACGTTATATTTCTTAGCAACGATGTTTTGAACAAAAAACAAAAATTTAAAAAAAAATTGTAAAGAGAAAATAAAGAGATATATTCCAAATTTCACGCACTTTGCGAGTGAGTATGGGTGAACTGCTTAATTTAACTGCATGCGCACGTAAAGAAAGAAAATTATGCAGCCAAAATATACAAGAAACAATATCGAATATGAAAAGAGATAAAGAGGGATAAAAGAAAATTTGCTTATAACCAGAGAAACTTCATAAAAATTATAATCTTTCGATTAATAAACGCAACAACCGCAAATTAATCTAAAACGTTAGATGAATTAATTTAATCCAATATAAAGAATCTAAATTTGTAAAATAAACTGTTCGTCTTATATACCATAAAATTTGACATTAACGATGATCTATTATTTTAACATTAAAACAAATAACTTAACCACTATAATCAAATAATCAAAAAGAAAAATTTATGAGCCGAATTTTAGAGGAAAAAAATTTCGAATAAGTCGCTTGAACTTCAAATTTCCATACCAATCAACTGCAATAATTTCACTAAAAGCAATTTAAAAAGACCGCGAAGAGTGCATACAAATCGCTTAATAAAGACCTATATAGGACCAAATAAAGTAAATTCGCAACAAAGAAATAAATTTCAACCAGATTTCCTCCGTCTTTTTCGCGTATTCCGAAGAAAATAAAAACGGGCGAATAAAAATTAGTGAAAACTGAAAAACTGCAGATGAACCACAACCACCACCAACCAAAACCGCAAAAACCAAAACATTTCGAAAAAATTTTAAATACAAATTTCACACGCAGAGCGCCCAACAATAGCCATTCCAAAACACTGTGGACGCCGCCGCATTACCGTAGATTTTGGCAGCTGAAATATTCGTTTCGAGACTTTGGTAATTCAAAAATCATACTGTAAAAGCGGTATCACGCGACCGGTTTTGGACATCAATTTTTTAAAAAAAATTGTCAACTTTAGTAAAAATTTGCAAAAGGCTTTTAACAGCCAGATTATCTTTCCGAATCTTTTTTTGCATTCGACAAAATATTAAAATTATAACAAATTGGTCCAATTTTCGATACTCTTCCCCCTATTCTGATACTTTCACTGTTTTTTAAAGACCCCTCAGCATTATCGGTAAGACTCGCTCCACGGGCTTATTACACTGCACAAGCATGTCAGGGAGTCCCTTGGCGATAGAAGGTGAGTCACCAGTATCATCCGGATTTTCCTGCGACGGCTCTCGCTATTATGGTTGGCTCCGTTGGCTGGAAGCCAAAGCGTCTCCAAGCGTTCGCTCCGTCGCCGACGGCTATCCTAATAATTTTCACTGAAATTGTTTAACAAATTTCGGAATAACCATTTGAAGAAAAAACACATTTTTCTTATTATTTCGGATTTAATTATTATTTATTTTTATTAATTTTCCAATTTCTATTTTATGAAACTCTTTTATTTTTATCACATCTTCTTCTGAAATAACGCAAAGGAAGAAAATTTTTAAGGGACAAAAAAAATTTAATGCGCAAATGACATAAAACATTGCTGTGTGGGATAGAATGGTTCAGTGGATTACTCAATTGGGAGCGCCGATGCTGAGGTTCGATTCCCCGCAGGACTAAACCTGTACAAAAATATGGGTGATGCTGGCGACTCATCTGTACTTCTATCGCCAAGGGACTCCCTGGCATATTTGTCCAGTGCGATAAGCCAGTGGAGCGAGTTTAACTAATAATGGTGAAAAAAAACATTGCTGTTATTAGTCTAATAATTAGTAAAAAATTTACAACCAAAAATCTTGTGCAGAAAATTTTCTTCGCAGGAACATTGGCCATTGGCCAAACCAAACTTCATGAGGAGATTTCAGTTGTGTTCGGGGGGTCGAAGGTTGGGTTGGAGAAGTGGGGGATTTGGTGGTTCAAGTAGGATGAGGCGGATCTGGACAGGCTTGATTTAACAGCTCTAAAACTAACTCAGGTTTTGGCTATTTTCTCTTAATTTAAAAAGTTAGTATCAAGTGAATCTAGTTTTGGCTGAAGACATGAAATATCTGAGCTTTTGTTAAGGTCACAATTATAAAGCTTTGAACAACTTATGCGTAGTGCTCAGTTAAAACAAAATTTAAGATTTTTTTCAACGAAATCGAACTTGTTGAAAATTCTCACTATTTCTTGTCATTTTTTTATAATTTGCTTTTTATTCTTTTCTAAAAAGTCGATTAGTTGATTTTTATGATAATTTTTATTTTAAAATAATATTTAATTAATCTTCTATTTTTTTGGGGAAAATTGAAAAAAAGAACGAAAAAGTGGAAAACGAACGATCGCTTTCATATATATATAATCAAATTACTAGAAGATTGCAATAATCTCATTATGGTTACATTTATTTAATTAAAATTTTATTTAACTTATTTCCTATTTTTTTTCTAAATTTTGTTTAATTGTTTATTTTTCATATTTTCTAACTTTTGTGGCTTTTTTTAGAATTATCTAATTTAAAATGAAAATTTATGAGAATAAAAGCCTCGTTATATATTTCCTAGCTGTTGGCTGTTTTCGCAATTTGCATTGGCTATCCTTTTTTTACGGCGGACACATGATGTATAAAATATGAAAACACGAGGAGAAACTGATTCATCTCCTTTATTTTCCATTTTTCTTCTTTTACTTATGCCAGTACTGAAAAAAATAATGTTGTAAAAAATTATATATTATTAATCGTTCAGAGCGATCAACAGTTGGATTGTAGCTTAGATTTGATGCGACGGCTTCCACCGCAGCAAGTGGAGAAGAATTTGAATGATTTGATCGATTTATGTCCTCGATTAGTTGATGATTTATTAAGTGCAGTAGATCAGCCTTTAAAAGTAGCTCGTGATAAGGATACAGGCAAAGAATATTTGCTATGTGATTATAATCGAGATGGCGATAGTTATCGGTTCGTCCTTTTCTTATTTCTCATTGTCTCAGGATCATAATTTTGGTTTTCTGTATTTGTTATTGTCGAATTCTTTAGTTATAATATAATATAAAATTTATTTTTATATCCTTTTAACCTAGTGATCTTTTGTGTTTTTAATTTTTTTCCTATTTTTTTTCTGCCGTGATTTAAAATTTTCTTTGTTGGCTCATCCTTAGCGTTTTTATTGATATTCATAATAGTCCAGAATATTTATATGCTCATCGATTTCTGTTATTATTTCTAGTGTTTTAGAAGTTCCTTGCAAATTTTCTAGCCCATTTTATATAATTCTATTTTTAAAAATGGCGAGAGATTATCAGTTTTTTGATTTTAAATTTAAACGATTCTTTTAAGTAAGTACCAAGAAAGAAAATTTTGAATCATGGCAGAAAAACTAGATTTTAATTTTACTTAATGCGTTCAAAATTCTTTTATTATTATATCTTTTTTGTTTTATGGTTTTTATGATGATTTTTATCATTTTGAATTTGTGAAATGATTTCATATATCTTATTAAATAGCTTTAATGAAATAATTTTTTTCAATTTTCCAGGTCACCTTGGACCAATGCTTATGATCCTCCGTTGGAAGATGGTGCTCTTCCATCTGATAAGTTAAGAAAATTAGAAAATGAGGTCAATGTGGTTTTCGAAGCATATAGAGATGCGTAAGTGGGCAATTTTTTTTGTGCTTCCTTGGATAGAGGCCCATTTTCATAATTCACGGAAATTTAATTTTTTTTTCATCTAAAGGTGATATTGTAGATATTTCGAGGGTGGTGTATCATCTGCTTATTTTTGGGATTTGGATCATGGATTTGCTGGAGTAGTTTTAATTAAAAAAGTGAGTGATGGTTCGCGTCTTATACAAGGATGTTGGGATTCAATCCATGTTTTGGAGATTCAGGAAAAAGTGATAATTTTTTTAATATTCATTGGAATTAATGTTTTGCAATTTGCTTCACTTGGGGAAGAGATGCATTGATACGATCAGTTTGTCCATAACTAATTTTAAATGAAGTTTTTTCTACTCTTTATTAGAGGGTCAGTTGTTAATGGCTGGTTTGGTTAACTCGCGTCTAACTCTCACACCGTGCTTACGGAACTAACATATCACTCGGCTATTATTCTGTTTTCAATTTTCCTGGCTCTCCTTCGTCCATTTTTAATGATAAATTTATTCCCATGAACTTATAGTAATCAAACCTTCTATTAAAATGCAAAGTAGCGACTTAATGCTTTCAAGTTTTTATTAAAGTATGAGCCAGAATAGTATATAAAATCATACTAAAGTTAGTAATAACAAATAAGATCAGAGCAGAGAGAAAAGAAAAAGAAAAGAAGACGATTTTAATACTGAAAAACGGGTGCAAATTTTTTTTTTTGGTAATTTTGTGGATGAGATTTTTTGTTGAAATTTTTTTCAAACTGGGAGTGAATGGGGTAAAAATAGTATCATTTTTACTAATGTGTTCAAAAAGTTAACACTTCGAACGAAAACATTGTGAGACGAAAAAAATAATATTGATAAAAAAGACAACTTCATTTCTTTGTATTCGGCAGTTTTAGTATTCATAATAATTTGAATAATTAAGGTTGATATGGCTAAACAAAATCTTGTAAATAGATTCGATTCAGATTCGTTTAATTCCAACCTTTAGTTAATTCAAGATTAACCTCAGATTTATAAGTTTTTGGATCTGCAAATAGAAAAGAGCATGCAAGCACCAGCGAGATATTCGAGGGAAATAATCCCTCGATTAACTTAACGGATTTGTTAAATCTGTGTGAGTAGTATACCATTATACTTTAGATGTGAATGGCCGAATATCATTTTAATTCTCTCAACTTATTTTCTAAAAATTTCAAGTATCAGGTTTTAGACAATTTTTTAGCGTAATGGTTCGAAGCTTTTTCTCAATTAATAGACTTTGATCTGAAACACGCAAATCAGTACAAAGTTAAAAAGATAACCTTTTGCATAAATATTTTAGATTTATCTGTCGATAATTTGTCTTTCCTGGAGCTAAATACATTATTTAAATCTTTTTAAAGGACATTCAAATTCTCCGATCTACTAAGCGTGAAAGAAATTTTTACAATCTTCAGCATATAAGTGAATGTTTAAATTCAAAACAATTTTAGTGGCGTAACGTTAACATTAAAAATTCAAATGGCTTATATAATTTTCTTAGGGTACACCAAATTTAACTGCAATAAAATCAGAATGTTATTGATGCGGCCTTTTTAGGAATTACAATTTAAATAATCAGATGCTCAGTTAATTTACTCATGGTACCAAATTTATTAAGGATAATTGCTGGTTCATCATGCAGAACTATACCGAAAACTAGCTAATTAGGAATAGACAGTTGAGACCATTTGGCACGATCAGTGGACAGTGACCAGCTGTATAGATTAGACAATACCTGGGAGGTTGTGTCTGCCTGAGGAAACCATGTTGAGATGATAATATTAAATTGTTTGAATCAAGATAATTGAATGTTGTTTCACATATTAATGTCTCGACATTAACATCCTGCTGCCAACACAAGCTGATCGGACGATGGTTAGAGGGATTAAAACTATCCCCCTTTTTAAAGGCGGGGGTTACATATGAAAGTCTTCAAAATTTGAGATTAATTCCAAAATCTAGTATATCACTGAAAATCAGATAGAAATAGACATAAATATTGCACATTTTTTTAGAGAATTACAGAAAATTTATTGCATTTGTTCAGGTTTAGTGCACGATTCTAATTGCTTTAGAGCCACGTGTATATCAGATGGTGAAAAATCAATATTTGAAAGCGGAATATTAGATTGGATAACCATGCATACACCGGAATATTGACGATGGACGGAATATCGTGAACGCTTTTGCTTTAGAGACAAAATAAAATCTAAGAAGAGATAAAGAGATTAGAGTAAGTTCCCATCTCCAGAAAACCCAGTACCAGTCCATCCTTCCTTATAATATCAAAACGCGAGGATTTTGGCTGATTGTCACCACGTCTCAAAAATGGAAAATACAAACCAGATTTTCGGTATAAATTCGGTATAAATATTAGTTCATTTATTTGGGTGTGTTAACGCTTCTAGAAAAAATTCACTAAAAGTTCAAATTACAAGAAAAAGTTGATAAAAATCGCAGAATCCTTTAGAAATTGAAAAACGAGCAGCCATACCGTGCTCCATAATAATGAAGCCATAAAGTATTTATTTTCCAAGTAAATTTTCTGTACTTGCAGAAGGAACGTCATTTTTTGCAATGGCTGTAAGCTTGAATGCACTGGATATTCATATACGCAGACCTCTCGGGCAGTTTAGCATTTTCTTCCTTAAACTTCATAGAACATTGGCAGCCACAATCCTAGTCCTTGATCTTGAAGAATTCATACTTTTCCTCACAGACATTAGGATAATTTTATTTTTCCGTATAAGGATTTTTGTCTCAGATGAGTATGATTGTAAGTTCTTTGTTTGATCTAGTCAGAATTCAATATCAGCAGAATATGTTAGCTAACAAGGGAGCCTTCCTCAACTTTTAGATACCAGGAGATAAAATTTAACAAAATTAATTTAATTATTAAGTTAAGAAAATATTAAGTTAAGAAAATGATTGTGATAATAATGAAATAAAGAGAGATATATAAGCAATCGCTCATGCTTTGACGAAAAAATACTTTCAATTGATTTTTCATTTTTCTTATCTCATTTTACTTTTTTTAGGGTGGTGGTCGACATGCCCATTATAAACTGACTACTACTGTTATGCTGTGGTTGCAGATGAATAAACAAGCAAGTGGAATGATGAATCTTGGTGGATCTGTTACTCGGCAGGTTCAAATTTTCTGTATTTTTTTTTCCATGTTTCTATAGCAGAATTGGCAGATTATTGGTTATTGCATTTTTTTCATTATTTTTCATTAATTTCGTGTTTTGAAAAATTCGAAAAAAATTTATCTTAGGGTGGACAACTTAATTTTTTTGTCAAATATTGTTGATTAATATATTTGCAAAAAAAAAGAATGATGGTTAAATGGTGAATGTTAGCTTCATTCATTCCTAATTTTTTTTCAAAGGTGGAAGCCGATTATCCAGTTAATGAAGCAAGTAATACTCATCTCATTAATATGGGAAAAATGATTGAAGTTGGTACCATTTCAATAATGTTGTAATTTTACAATTTTTTTGTCTTTATTTCATCATTGTTCTTTTTTCCTTTATAATTTTTTTATTATTTGTTATTATTGATTATTTTATCATTGTTTAGGAGATGGAAAGCAAGATAAGATCAACTTTAAATGAAATATATTTTGGAAAGACGAAGCAGATTGTTGGTGAGCTGCGCACGGTAATGGATGCTGAAGAACTTAAGCGTCAAAGGAAGATAGCCAATGAAATTAAAGGTGGAATAGCCAAATAAGAAAAGGTAGCAGCTGCCAATATCGACTTTCCTTTTTCCTTGAATAAGCAAAATATCTATTATTTATATTAAAATGGGAGATAATTTCGAATGGCAAAATTATGGTTCAATTCCAGAAATTTTTAATATGATTTCAATTCATAATTGAAATCATATTAAAAATTTGTTTAAGTTAGTCTTACCTAATCATATTAAAAATTTGTTTAAGTTAGTCTTACTGTCGTCTTGTTGTTACAGTTCATAAGTTTTCAGCATATTTTGAAATAATTGCACTGAGTGTTTTAAGGTATTTAAAGCTGTTTTTCTTTGTCAGTACTTCTATTATTTTAATTTTAATTATACAATTTGTTTTTTGTTTCTGTTCGATACTTCATGACGTTCTTGTTCATAAATTGCACCCATTAATTATTGCAAAGCTTGCGTTCGCATGGTGCTAAACAGAAGTAGCGATGGAAAATGATCACGATCAATGCTTTCCTGCTAATTTTTGTTTATATTTCGAATTTTTAGTTTAACTTTGATTTGTTTTAGTTCGGTGATCAGTGATTTTTTGGATTATCTCTTGAATTATCTCTTATAATTTTTCAGACTGTTTGGGTCTTATCAGGCTCAAATTAATCTCGTTTTGTTTATGGATTGTTTTCATAAAAAACATGAATAAATATTTATATAGCACACATATCTACAGTAATAATATATAGTTCTTAAATGATTTGATAATTATCAGTTTTATATTCTGAATCTTTTTCCTGGCTTCCTTTATTTGCAATGTAATGAACAATATAATCGTCAGTTATTTTGTAGTTTGAAAGATTACACAATGGATTATTTAATTGTTTAATTGAATCGTCGTAAAATGATTATGGTTAAGGTGGGTTTGGTCATTATATTTTTGAAATTTTTGGGTCAAACAGGTGGTTGGTCTAAAATCTAAAATCGTTTGAAAACATTGTAAAACTGGGTCAGTTCGTCGAGAATTTTCGTATATGTGACGAATACGAAATCTTACCGGTTTACTCCTGGTAATCCTGCTTCAATCCAATATTCTAAATCAATGCTGTCGTGGATTATTACTTTCTTTATTGTTAGTTACATTGGCGCAGTTGAACCAAATAGTGATGGTAATTCTCACGTTGAATTTTTTTAGTTAAGTCGGTTTTTTGGGTGCAGACTTCTCAGATTGGCTTCATCGGTTTCATTCCAAAAATATTGCTTTTAAAAAATGTTGCTGGGGCATGAAAAGATTAACATTTGAAAAATTGGTTACTCTAGTATCAATTCAAATAATTTAACATTTATTCTTATAGTGCACTTGCGGTTAATTTCAGTTCGCTTAGCTTATGTTATTTTATTGCCTTAAAATGTTCATATTTTCGTAAACAATACTTAGTAATTTCAATGGGATATTTCATTAGACTTAGAATTATTCAAGCCTGTGGCAGTGTAGGCAAGTGAATCGTTGCTGGCCCCAAATTTAAAAGATTTCGGTAGTAAAAATATAGTTGGGAAGGAATGGAAGACATTTCTGCTAAGACGGTTATTCGAGGAAATTCTCGCCCCATCTGAAGTATTCCGGGAAAATTGGCATTTTTCTAGGTTCATCTTCAGTGCTAAAGGCAATATTTTTGCCATGTAATTCAAATTATTGAAAGATAAGATCTAATCAACGGCAATAAACAACAGTAAACAACAGTTTTAAAATAATCACAATTAATTAATTGGTCAGATATGCTATGTATGTTTTTTAGCATTGAAGCCATGCTTTGAACGTTATCTTGGCTTCAAATTAAGTAATGCTAAGCCATACCATAGTGAATGGAGAATGAAAACTGCTGAAGACTGCTTACACTTTTGCGCTCTTTCATTGGTAAAATTTTTTAAATATTTGAAATTTCATTATTGTGAAATTTTCATGCTTAAAAATTTTATACGATATTTATTTAAAGAATTCTGAGAAATGAGAATTTCGAAAAATCGTCCGTAAAATTAGCAATTTTTGAATTTTTAAATGCAAATTTTCTAAAATTTTATAAATTTCGAAACTCAAATTAAAATGAAATTCGTGCATCCTCGCAATAGAGGGAAGAATGTTAGTAATTTGAGTATCCGAATTACGAAATTCTTAAATGATTATAGTCGAGATGCCGGTCAGTGGTTTACGATAAATTCTTGCATGTTTGCCATTATATTCCGGGTGGCAGCGGGGAAGAAAATCTTGAACACGATTCACGAATGATCTTTTTCAAAGTTACTGCAAAAAATTGCTTGGGTTAGCCAGTTATCGAAATTTTCTTCTTTTCTATAGCTCGAATAAATTCTATAATTTTTGCTCGAAAGATTTTAAGCGAAAATAAAATAAAACTAATGAAAAATTTAAAAAAAAAATTGTGCCAAAAAAATTAGGGATGCTTCAGAAAATACTTGCTAAGCCTAAGCCCAAGTCTAAAGCTCAAGTCTAAATTAAGTTAAGCTCGTGACTAGGCTTAAAAATTATAACAGAAATAAATTCCCAAAAGTTTTTCACATTACTAAATTTAAAAAATTTTCGAAAAAATTTTGCAAATTTCAATGGAATTCCAAAAAATCATCGAAGGCACTTAAAAAATATTTCTAAATTGATTTCTAAATTTTAAGATAATTACGTGAAGGCAACATCCGTCTTTTCGCCCGCTTCATACACTCGGCTACCTGTAGACAGCAGCAATTGGAATATAACATTTACGAAGCAACAATTGGCCAGTACTTCGTTTTTTGCTATTCCAAACTTTACCCCTATTTTTCAAAATATTACTACTCAACGCCCACTTGAAATCAAATCAGTTACAGAAATCTTAAGAAGCACCAGAAATTTTTTCACTTCACTAGCAAATTCCATTTCAATTATTCAAGGAAATCGAAGTGAATCATTGAATGAGCTCGATATTTTGGAGCACGGCAATCTGGCGGGTGATGAACAACCTTATGAGAATAATATGACAGCTCAAGCTATTAATTCATCTGTGGCATCGATTTATGGTTCAAAAGCATTTATCGGTGCAGCATTATCACCTGTTGTGCAAATTAAATCAAATTCTACGCTTCATGAAATCAAGGCAAAGAAATTGAAGAATTTTGATAAAATTACATGGAATTTCGAAAAGGATGTTAGAAGAAAACAATCAAAGACATCCGCACAACGAAAATTCATTGAGGGAGTAAGCTTGCACCTTTTCACTGCTATTTTTCATTTTATTTATATTTATTTTATTTATTAATTTGTTAATTATTTTTATCTTTCTTCTCTCTTTGTGTACCTTCTTTTTCTTTTAAGAATCATTCTGGCCGACTGCGTTTGTTATGAGAAGATAGATAATGTTTGCCAGGCAGTCGTTTTTGGTGATAGAAGTGTAGGTGACTCCCACTACCATCCCTGTTTCATTTTACGGTTTGTTCAAGAAATAGCTGTCCAATCTATGATCGCTTGATCGCGAAGCAACTTTTTATTTTTTTTTTGAGAGTACTCATCACTACTAGTTAGATTAGCTCCGCTGGCTTGTCACACTAGACAAATATGCCGGCGTTCTGTTAGCGATCGAAGTACAAATAACTTGCCACATCATTAATCGAATTTTCGGATAGGTCCTCTGCCACGAGTAAAACCTCAGCATCGGTGCTCGGAATTGGTGACAACCCACTGAGCCACTCTTGTTTTCTCCGTTAGGCAACAATGGTCAGGCAAAGAGTAGGGATTCGAGTCAAGATTTCGATTCTCGGCGGCAATTATTTTGCCATTGAGCCATTCCGAATTTTATTAATTTCAGCAGGATTATAAGTGCTCAGCTTAAGCTGAAAAATCTTGCTATCCATCTAATATCTGTCGGAAATATTTATACCGCTGTGGTGCTTTTCAAGCAGCGAAGACAGGACAATATTTGACAAATCGGGATTTGGATGTCCAGTTATTTTACTTCTCGTGCTCTCTTGCTATTGTGTGTTTTTTTTCCAGACTGTTGGCTCGACCCTCTCAATTGATGAAGAGTCTAATGGAGAACCAGATGAAATCTTTACAGATCAAACTAACGCAGAAACCACTTTTTTACAAGTATTTATGAATTTTTTTCAGAAAATACTAAAGCAATCTAATTTGCTGATTATGTTTTTTTGTTGATAACCATGTTTTCATCTTGTTTTTTAGTGATTAAATTTGAAGTAGTTTTTAAAAATATTGTGTATTTTCTTCCAATATTTATTCATAATACTCATCAAATAATTATTCATTTTTAGTTTGACAGTTCTTCATTACTCGAACAATATCTTACTCCAAATCCTCAAGGTAAACAATTTCTGCCAGGGAATTTGGCAGAATTTGACAAAGCAAATTATTCTCGTAAGTCCTTTTGTCTATCACTGATTTAATTAATTCTATGAATGTCTCATCAATTTATCAGCCTTTATAATCCATCAATTTTCCCTTTCTTTTTTATTTTTTTGATTAATAAATTATTAAATTCCAGCTTGCGCATTAAATGAAAGGACCATTTGGTTATCTGTCGAAAATTCTTTACTTTTTATGAAATCAGAACAAAAACATAGCAAAGCAGAATCAATCGACACATGCAGAGCAAAATGCAATCTTATTACTGTCAGTTTGTCTGGATTTTCCCCTTCAACTGATTTATGGAATAAATTTTTTTTCTGCAGATTTCTGGCCGAGACTGTCCTGCTTTTAGTTATTTCGATGCTGAGCGTGAATGTATTCTTCATATCAATAATGCTGCTTCAATTGAATCACTTAATTTAATACCATCTCCGACGACAAATTTCAATTCTAGAACACAAATGAAATTTTGTTTTCCAGGTGAATTTTTCTTTTTAAGAAAGGTAGTCAGATCATTAATTAATTATTGTGATTAAGTGGTTACCGTTTCTGGTTAGATTAGCTTCGCTTATTATTAGTATGATTAGAAATTTCGGTGCAGTTTGGCCATAGAAGCACAGAAGCACGGCTCAGATACCAACATTTTCTAATGACAAATAAGTTTACTCCTTTCATAGGATAGACTCTGATTATCTGCCTCTTGTTACCATAATCTACCATTAGCAATGAGTTATTCTGCTCCCAAAGTATATTTATAATTTGCTGTTGAATGAATGGCCTTTCTTCTTTTCATTTCTATTTCAGATTTTATTTCAATTTTTAGATGAATCGAAGTCAGCTGAAGCTTGTCACGAGTTCATGGCGTTCCATGATTTCACTCTTACTGTTTGGCCTCGTGAACAATACAATGGTTTACCTGAGGGGCGTGCAGGATTGCAAGCCTGTATTGAGCTATGCATTTTATCCTCAGAGTTTTACTGCAAGGTTGTTTCTTCAAATATTTATTATGTAAACTTCTTTGGTTTCTTATATAAAATGAAAATTCACGAATTCACCTGAGAAATCAATAAATTACCGCAAAATAAATGATCGGATGCGGTCATAATGATTCGTTTTACTCGATTTTCTTTTGACCTTTTATTTTCATTTAAATTCAAATGAATTTTTATCAATTTGGATTATTCTGAAATATCTATCTATAAATTAGATTTTACTAAAAACGAAAAATGAAATATTTTTTGCCTTTAAATTGGCTTAGGTAATTTTGCCATAATAAAAAATCAATTCTAGTCGGCGTCATTTATAATCAAACAAGGAAAATGCATTCTCCGCGATGAAAATTCAGTGACGATGCCCAAAGAGTTCCGTGAAAACTATGATCCGAATGAGCTATATTTTGAAAATGGTTGCAATCACAAGCAAATAAGTAATTTTTTCTCAAATTTTCATTTCTTATTTCAGAATAGTAATATTAGGTTCTCATTTTTTCTTGTTCTTCTTCATTTGATACTGCTACTTGTCTGATTCATTTTACTGAAGTTGGTTCTATTGGTACTGTGGAGTTATTTTGAAGTGGAAGTAGTGGCGCGTCTCCAGATTTCACATATACATATTGTACATATGATCTTAGGTTTTACTTTCTTCATGTAATTTATGATAGCTTAGCATGACCGAAGCAACAAGTTACTCGTCACTATCTCATCTACTATCTCATCTATGTAATTTATTCCTACAAATTATTTTCACAAATTTTTTGATTTTACTCCGCAAAATTTCAAGAATTATTTGCGCATTTTATTTTTTCTTATAATATTCCACAAAAAAAACAATTAATTCTCATTTAAAATTTCATAGTTTTATTTTTAGATTTTTTTGGTAATAGAAACGCAAGAATTTTCATACGTCCGATATCACGCATTTTCATACGTCCAATATCGCATGGCTTTCGTTTTTTATAAATTGCATTTTTTTTGAAGCCTTATTTTTGAATTTATTCTCGTTCATTTTCTATTATAATGATTTTTCAAAATTTTTATCGTATTGTACAAAATGAGAGAATGGTTCTCATTCGTTATCACTTTGTGTCGTGTCTATCATTTCAGTTATCTCTTTATATCATCTATCTGAATTTTCTGCCAAGAAATGAACGATACTGAATTCGAGAGCACATTTGTAATTTTTTTAAATTTTTAGTTTTAATTCTAATATATTGTCAATTTTTTTTTAAAGAATCCTCACCATTACTGGCTCCACTGGCTTGTCACAATGAGCAATATGCCAGGGATTCCCTTGGCAACAGAAATACAGGTGAGTCGCCAGCATCACCCGGATTTTTATACACTTTTCTCCTGTGGGGAATCGAGCCTCAGCATCAGCGCTCCCAGTCAAGCCACAACCCACTGACCCTTTCTATCCACATTTTGCTAAATTATTTTTGTATAAATCATTTTTTTTTTATTCATTTTTTTTTTGCGATAATTTCAATATGTTTTGCAGAGATTTAAAATTCTCATTTCATCCTTTTTTATGCACTTTGATAATTCTTATGAATATAAACAGATTTAATAAAGATTAGGAAAATCATATACAATACGATTTATAATTTTAATTTCAGATACTGTCTGGATCAAGAGATTTGAGTTTTACGAAATATACTATAAGAGGGGATACGAGGAAATGAAAAAAAAGCAAATAAATTTTCTTCATTCGATGCATTCGTTAAATACTAATACTAAATCGTAAATCGCCTTCAAACATAATATTTGCACCATCGCTATCCGATTTCAAGAACAAATTAAATAGAATGAACATCCATTGCATAATTTGACATAAATTTCTCTTCTCTTCGTTCCCTTAGTTTAATATATTCACTACCTTTTGCATTTTTCTTCCTTCTTTCCTGTTTTATTTTCCGTACATATTGTTGCACTGTGTTGCGGAGATGCTTTTCCTATATTTTATTTGTATTCGCTAGTATTGGGAATAGGATGGCTCCGTGGGTTGCTGCTCGATTGGGAGCGCCGATGCTGAGGTTCGATTCCCTGCAGGAGTAAACTTTACAAGGATTCGGATGCTGGCCCCATTACTCACCTGTATTTCTATCGCCAAGGCCCTCCCTGGTTTATTATCCAATGCGACAAGCCAGCGGAGCGAGTTTAACCAGTAGTGGTGAGATTTCTTAAAAAAAAGAAAGCAGTCGGTTTCCTTTATTAAAGAAACACTTTCTTTTCGACAAATAAGGCAACCATTTAGGTTATTAAGCATCGAGAATTTTTTCGTTAAATGCTTACCAAATTATTGTCGTAAATGAATTTTTTTAAAGGAATGCAAAATATTTACCATTTAATAATAATGCATAATTCGTTTAGTTGGAAAATTCAACACAAAAACTTGTTTTAAATTATTTTTGTGATTTTGAGATATTTAAATAAAGAAATTTCTTCTTCCTAATTTCTTTTATAACATTCATATTGCATGGGCTGTGGTTGTTTAAAATTTCTTTTAATATTTCGGTATAAATATTTTTCCATAAAACTTATCTCACTGCTTATTTGATCATTTCATATGTCCTGCAATGGTGAAAGGCAAAATGGTTGGCTCATATTATTTTTCATTCTTAAGTAAATTCCGGAAGAAGCTATAAGCATTTCTAGCATCTAGAAGGGATTGCCAAGTCACCAGGGAGGGTTGCTTCTTGGGCACTATTTTTTTCATTCATATTGTGAAGCTGCTGGAAAATAGCGTAAGTATTCTGGTCAAGTATTCTAGTATTTTTCCTGAATTCTTCTTTCCATTCCTTGCATTCGTAAGGACAATGGGGAAGAAGGAGGTATAAGATAATAAATGAATTTAAAAAAAGCGATTTTCCAGTCGTATCCATACGAATATTTAAGAGGGAACTGTAAATATATTTCTAATGTAAGCTATTACATCTTTTTTTAAGAGCAGCGTGGCCGATTATAAAACGCTTTTGAGTACCATGATTTTAGCCTCGCTAAGAATGATATGTCATAAAGAAATTTATACGATGGCACGGCCAACCGATAGCTGCCAAGTGGATGTCTCACGTCTTACTAATGGCTAATGCAACGCTTTTATTCGGAACTAGCTGTAGCGAGTGCTATATTTACTTATTTTACTATACACCTCCTGAATCTAAGTGGAATTAATGAAAAAAAACAGAAAAAATAAAAAATGTTTCTCTCACAAAGCTGAATTCTGAATTTTTTCGAGCATTTTCGAGCCTTCAATTTTCCACCTTTTCTATTGAAATTTCCAGCCATTCGAAGAAGCAATTAAGAAAAAGAACCTATAGCTGTCTCAGAATTTTACCACCTAAAGAAAACATTCATGGTGAGAAACACACGGTGAAAAATAGATCGTTGCAATGTTCTCTTTATTCTCCGGGCAACTCACCATTACTGGCTAGATAAACTGCACTGGCCGCTCGGTTTGATGCCACACCTGTAAACAGCAGAAGGCGAAGGCCAAATTTTTGAGAAAAAATAAGATTATTTCGAAAAATAATAGGAAAAAAAGAGCAATAAATATAAATATATGAAAGTAGATTTTCAGCATTTTCATTTCCAAATTCATTTGGAAATAAAGTAATTCGTTGGAGGAGAAAAATTTTCTTAATCGTTCATCGAACGAATTTTATCAACAAATAATAAAATTCTTACAGATTTAAATATTTAAATCCCCTTTCGCAGTCTTCTAACAGTTAACAGTTAAATTCCACCCCTATCAACGAACAGCAACCAAACCAATGATGACTTGAGCTTAGTCGAAGCAACATACCAGTCGATAACGACCTTTCTGCCTTCTCCTCTTGTTTTTATCGCACTCTTTTAAGGTTTATGTTAAAGACAAATTTGACAATAAATAGAGATTTTTTAACAATGTTGGTAATAACGACATTGGCAACATTATTAAAGCTTTGCTTAATATTGCTTAATATTATTGATAATAAGTGGTTAGCATCAGTGTTCAGCATTCTCGTTGAGCTTGTTTCACTGATGGCGCAAAGAGGAATTTAGGAGAGTCGGTGAGAGTCGAAGGCGCATCGTCAGCATTCGGGATGTTGCTAGCAGTAATGTTATTTATTGGAACCGAGTACAGCGTAAAGCCGCGTGCAAGTAAGAAATCAAATAAGGAAAAGGATATAACTTGAAACGCGAAAAGGAATATAAGAAAATAAAATAAAAGATAAAAATTAGCAAATAGAATAAAAAACATTAATAGAAATAACAATAAGAAATAATAATTTGAAATAATAATAAATGATAATAAAAGGAATAATAATAGTAATTTGTTGCAGTAAATATAGCAATAAATGTTTTCAATTTTTGAAATGGCAGTAATCTTTTAGTGTCTTTTGTGCCTAATTAGTTGTTTAAAGATTTCTATAAGACGAATTAATAAAGTAACGAAAAAACTTCCAGTTTTCTAATAAAATAAAAGAATTGCCATTTTGTCAAAATCCACGAAAATCTAATTCTTTTCTCTTCTAAGCGAATGATATTTGAACGCATAGATCCATTCAACCAATAATCACTTAAAAAATTTCCTTTCCTAAATTTCCTTTTTTGAAATTTTGAAATTCATTCGCGCAATATCATAGATTCTAAGAATTGTCTAAGAATTTGTTTTGATTTTAATCTAATTTTCTTCTTAATTTTAATTTTTGATTTTAATTTAATTTCGACGATTTTGAAAAAATTCTTAGAATTCTTACAAATATAAAATAATAGAAAATTTGTTTTCGTCTTTTTTGTTCAAAATGAAAGAATTTTTGGGCTTTGAAAATTAAATAACCTAAGCAATCATTTATTTAACTGTTAGCTGAAGCAGCGAACTTTCATTAGAAAAAGTAAGAGAGAGAGTTTAATTTTTACGGATCGCCGAACTGGTCTATTTGACATTTCATCAAAGCACTTTTCATTGAGAATTCTTTAGAATTCTATATGCCATTTAAAATAAATAATTCCTAAGAATTATTATTCTAATGGGAATTTCTTTACTGAACGCACATCGAAATGAACGATCACGCGACTACGAAGAAAAAATTAGACTAAAGAAATTTGTTGGACATGAATTTGTATAAGAAATTTATCTATCTCGGAATGCATTTAGCCTTTTCACTTCGTATTAACTTTATTCGAGTGGAATATATTGCACAATACAATTTTTCAAGTGCCATTCACCTGGACGAAGCCTGCACAGTTCTCTTCCAAAATTTATCTCCTAAAAATGGAAGTTATGTAAAGAGCGATGTCCGGTGGCGGTGCCCAGCTACCTGCACTAATCCGGCAGAAATTTCTAACTGTTCCAGTAGCACCCAGTGGAGCGAGTTTAACGCTGAGCGCTAACCACTTATCAAAGTATTTTGTTGGCTAAGTCAGAAGTTGCGAATGTTTGCGGTTGATATTTGAAACAAATGACAGCTCTGCAAGGATGCTTCTACAGGAGAATTATGGAAATAGTATAATATCGATTTAAACGTTTCATATGGTGAAATCGCTCAATACATCCGAAAAATGAGCGAAAAATTTCGCTTTAACTTTTTTACTTTCATAAAGCACGAGTTTCGTATCGAAGCTGTGTTTCTTGATTCGTGATAATTGGTAGTAATGATAATGATAATGACAATGATAATAATAATAATAGATGATAATAATGATTAATAATAACAATAATAATAAATAATAGTAAATAATTATAATAATAATAACAGCAATAATAACAATAATAATAAGTATAATAATTAATTATAAAAAATACGGTTTAGTTGTTATGCAGTGATTTCGTTGTTAATTAAATTAAAAATCTTCTGATACTTAAAAGTAGTTGTAGTTGTTTCGTGTGTGTCCTAAATGCCAGTAATAAATAAGAGATTCAGACGCAATATGGCCGAATGATATTTGCACGGGCTGTCGCTGCAATAACGTTGTTTAGCCGGTGCAGTTATAAATGAAATTTGCGCTGTGTTAAAGAGCCTGGGACTTCTATTCCTAAATGGTCATCTGACGGAAGTGTTCACTCCTATTAACCAGCGGCACGAATCTAAATAAAAACGGTGAGTAATAGTTGCAATTTCGAAACGAAACAGATTTTCTTTCGCATCAACGTTTTCCAAATTCAAACTTTCTCTGCCGTAGAACACTTGATAAATTACATTGCAAATAATAACGGAACATTTTTAGATAGAATCCGTGGTTAAAAAATGAACATAATGTTTGTTTATGCAAAACAATGTAGCACATTCAAATTGAAAATTTTGAAATAATTGTTTGCCTTAGTTGGAAGGCAATAAATAAAATCAGAGATAAATTTTTCTGGAAAACAGCTCTGCTGTGGGAGACTCTGCGTCAGTCGTTTGGCTGCTGAAGACCTTCTCAGATTTTTCGACAGATTCTTAGTCTTTTCGTATTCAGTTTCATTCGTCGATTTTAACTACGCAACTATTTCATATTTGTACAATAAAACGAATTTCGCACCCTTTTCTTTCATTTTTTTCGAAAGGATATTTATTGAGCAGCGATGGACTGAAATTATCTCAAAAATTATTTCATTAATTTCTTTCGCTCGTACAATTATTGAAGTTGACTATTGGAGTGGAACTTCAATTTCAAGAGCAGACATTCAACGATGCAGTAAATCAAGTGAGCTTTAAAAATGGCGAGACGCTTATGGATTTCTGGGTCCGTACAGTGATACAGCCATCTGTGCTATAATAAATTTGGGCAGATAATTCCAGTGCAAAACTCGCTTTTGTGTCTGTTAAAACTTTATTTATTTAATATTATTGTACTAATTATTTTGTTTCTTCCTAATTTAACGAATATTGTTTCAAAAATTTCTTCTTTTTCTTGGTTTAGTTTTACTAATTACAAATACAATAATAATTCATCGATCTGCTCGATTGTTTTCTAAACAAATCAATGAATAAATTTATCAGTTAAATGAGGAATGAATAACTTTTTCTTTTATTTTACCTTTATTTAAGAAACAATAATTATTTTCTTAATTTTTTTATTTTACCTTTATTTTTCTAAGAAAAGGTAAAGCAAGAAACGTTATCCATATGCGTATCTCTTACAAATAACAAGCAAAAAAAGCAAGCAAAGCCTTTTTTATGTCAGAAAAGGAATACAAAATAAAATAAATATAGATTTATACTTATATTTATACTTTTATTACCATACATTATAAGTAAGCATGGCGTTCATTTTTGTGACAAATATAGTTGAATTTCGGCCATTTTCAATTAATTATTGATTAATATTATTAATATTTTGATATTATTAATGCATTTGGTGATTTTTTTTAATGAATTAAATTAAAATTAAATTTATTTTTTGAAGATTTAGAAATCTCTATAGCTGAAATATTGAAAAAAAATTAGATTTAAAAATTAGAATTAAAAATTAAAAGAGAAAAGAACAATTATTTCGACAAATTTCGACGGCTTTAATTTGTTTTATATGAAAAAAATTTTATGGACTCATTGATGTTTTCAAAAATTAGGAAGAATGAATTGTGCTGGTGAGCCATCTATGCTTTTATCGCTGAAAATTTCTTACCATACTTAGATAATTCATAATCGCTTATGCAGATTCAAAATTTTATTGTTGCAGCACCTTTCTCTTTTTCTTCAACAAGAATTTCGAAATTCAACGAAATCAAGTAAAGTGAAAATTTTGGTATCTATAAGCAACTAAAATGAAATAGGATATGGTGCGTAGTCAAACAGTTAGGTTCCAAAATTTTATTGCTATTGCGATTTCGAATCTTCTAACATCATTTCTGGTTAGTTCCCCATGAACTGTTAGGATGAAAAGTACAAATGGGTCTCTCACACCAATCGGTTGTCAAAGTTCATATAAGATCACATAACATTATCTTTCTTCACCATCGTTAGACGTTCTTATTTCTGTTATCTACGGTTTTTAGCTATGATAATAATTGTCTCTTATAAATTTTTAAAAATAGGTTTTGTTAATCTCTTAGTTTTTTAATTTGCATATTTTTAATGGTTTTTCTGCATCTTATTTCTTGATGATAGGCAAAAAAAGAGAAAATTTTAAATTTATAATCTATATTCTCGAGAAAAATGCTTATCTTCAAATTCTTGGAGAAAAATTTTCAAACTTTTAAACTTTTAGCTCTTTAAGTTTAAGGAAAAAATTCTTGATTCTAAGTAGATTTTTAAAATTTTAAGAAAATTTTCTAAGCGCAAATATTAAACATTCGCAAATGTACGAAATTAATAGTTTAAGGAAAATGTACGAAAAAACGGTGTCAAACTTTCTTTGATGTAGGAAGTTGGAAAAATGAGAAATTTTTGGAAATATTATTCGTCGAAAATGAAAATCATAAGTTTAGTGAAAATAAAAATTTTGAAAAAAAAAGCAAAACTGGCTTGACCATGTATTTTTCGAAGAACTTTTAATGATGATCTCCTGTTAAATCTCTTTAAAAAAACCGGATTTATAATAGCTGATTGTACAATCATTTCCTGATATACAGCTATCGACATTATTGTGATAGTTAAAAATTTTAACCGAGTCTTTCTTTTTTTTTAATTTCTTTTTATTTTTTATATTTTATTTTTTATTTTTCTTTTATTTTTTTTTATTTGTTCCATAATCTTCTTCAAAATACTGAAGGAATTTGTGAATTGCTATATCGACTGAGAAACTGGACTTTCCCTTAAAAATACTGGTTTTATTCGTGACCATAATAATGATGAAACTTTAATGAGTCCAAATAAATGCATATTGATGATATTGCTTCCAATCTGAGACTATTTTTTACTAATCAGTATAAATTCAGCATGAATTCCTGAATTATTTTATGAAGGTTTTTTTTATCATGTATTGGTTCATAATTCGATAAAAATGCACTTGGCTAATATGCTAATGTGCTTTTTCTTAGTAGCTAATACTTCTTTCTGGTTAGCTTCTCTACACTGGCTATAAGGATGAGTTTGTGGATGGAAATGAAAGTGAGCCAACCAAACCATCTAATGATAATTTATTGATAGGTTTGCTACTACTAATGATATAGCTGGCCAATATAGATAAAATACAAAAATATCTAGCAGTTCGCAATAAACAAACCATTCGAATAATTTAAAGAATGGATGCGTATAACTGCAATCGCATAGTTCCAATTGCATTTAAATGCAATTTTTTCCCTTATTTTTTTTATTTGGATTAACTTAGGTTGATTTTTGTCTGTCTTTTGTTGCTTAGATTAATCTATCTTATTAATCTTTTTAATGTAATGATCAGATAATCAAAAGGATAACAAATTGACAATCGCTGCATATATTTAGAATTATAAATCTATGAAAATTTATTGGCGAATGGCTCAAAAATTAGAAATGCTCGATGAAGTCGACACTTTTTGCTTTTTTTTTAGTGAAATATGTCAAGAATATCGCCTGCAGATCAAATTCTCTTCGGTGAAAATCAAATCAACGAGAAGCATGAATCGAAACAATCAAAATTATCATCAATTCAGGTATTTCTTTATTTTATCGCTCTTTTTATGAAACTAATTATTTATAACAAGAGAAATTCCACTTCCATCATCATGTTATCCGAGTTTTCTTCGAATCTGAATTTGCAATCTCTCAATTTTAGTAGCTCGCTCCACTGGCGACTAGGTAAAAACGTTTTTAACTCCCGATCAGATTCTGAAAGTCAAATTCCTGTCCCTTTCCACAGTTTATATCGAGACCCTATCCAACGTTTAAAATTTACCTTGATCCAGGTCCTGGTTGGCCTTCCTCGCTTCTGATGCTGTCCATCACAAGGTTTAGCAAATAGCGAGATATTTAAGAGACTATATTGTCAAACCAGTGCAAATGACGAAAAAATGGCACTGGAACGAAGGTGAATGCAATAACGCAAGATTCTATCCATTTTGTGGCTAATTAAGAAACATCTTTTGGGCATTATAATCGCGACTTCATCTCAACCTGAATTATCGGAAACATTGTGATACAACCAGCTTTAATCAGGTGTATTCACTACTCAGAATTAAGAAGATGGATTTTTAAAGGGTAAATTACGCGATATGTAGATAGGCAAATGAATTGATAATTAAGATACGTCTTTTGGGCATTACAGTTCCCATATCCATTAGTGGTTTTACGTCCCACAGTTGCCAAAATTGTCCACCTCGTCGCGTATAGACTGACATTTATCTAACTTCTCTATATTGATTAGAACAGTTGAAATTGGGAACTTGCACGGTTGTTTTCAATATTTTTTCATTAATACAGAAAAAAGGATATTAGCATTACGAAATTTTCATTGGGACACGGCGATTCCCACTTCTAATGTCTACCTTTACAAAATCCCTTCGGGAATCTGTTTTTCTGTATAGATTTAATAACTTTTCTGCCACGCGGGACTTTTATTTCTTAAAAATACTATAAAACTCTGCCCAGCGCCCAGCGTTTTCTTCTTATTTATCCCGTTGGGAACCCTCTCTTTATTAATGATGACGCAAAATATATACGAGAAAACAAAGTGAAAACAATTGTCCTACTATAAAGAAATAAATAAAATCAAACAAAATATAAATGCCCATCTACCCATTATTCCCCACTTGTTTCCCTAATAGAAGCATAAAATGACCAAAAATGATCTTTTTGGAGCTTATATTTAATTTAAGGTGAGAAGGTTTATGGTTTATGGTCTTCTCATAATAAAAGCTACATTGTACCTCTCACTTATGAGGTACTCTATTATTATTATGGGATTTCCTAATATTTTCTCCAGTTTTTCTCTTATTCATTTATGATTTCTTCTCTTATTAAAATATATATCTTCCTTGAGATCATCACTCAAATTAAAATTGAGAACCTGCCCACGCACGCCGTTGACACAAAGGAGAATCGCTACAAAAAGAATAAAGAATCTGACTTATTTAAGTGATGGTTCTCTCCTTTGCACAGTTGCATGTGGAGTTTTTTATTTAATATGGGATTTAACACATCTGAGAACTTCTCTGTTCCTTAAGACCATCATATCCTTTTCCCCTAATGGTGTGTCTGAGTGTGTAGAGTGTTCCTTAGAGATGGGTTTCTCTTTCTCCGTAATCTCTAGAGGAAGGATACTGGTCTAATTAATTCTTTACCAATGGCCAACTTAATTTTTGCCGATCTTATCTTATGGGGATTTAAAGTTTTTCCCTGAAGCTCATCATTTACTTCGACGATTCTAGCCAACTGCCAGATCTCTCTATCTTTGTTCTCCTCACGTAGTAAAACGACTTCATTCACTTTTGGGCTTCTATTTACATTCGAACAGGATTGCGATATTGACGGTTAACTTTTTCTCGAAGTAGATTGATATAATCCTGCCGCCACACTTCCCAAAATCTTTAGAGTAATTTTTCATTAAAAGGTCCAAAAATATGTAGCCCAACTGATTTAAAGGGTCGTTGTTGCTGAATTCTGTAAACCGACGAATTGGGCATGTCGGGTAGTTTAAATGGTTTAGCAATCCATCCATCTCCTGCAGTTCATGGAATTTCTCCTTATTGCATTTTTTACAGTCTGTCTATCCTTCAATATCAATAATCCAACACTTTTGCCGTATTAGTGCCAGCATTAGTGGTATGCTGTACCACAGTGTGCTGTGTGAAGATGTAAGATGAGTTCGGTGACTCCACTCTTTCTAGGAAGGAATATTACATTATTGGGAATACGTCCTTTATATCTGTAGATATTATTCTCGCCCTGATAAAGTTCCGATTTTAATACATCTTTTGAAGTTACTCCTTCCGACTGGGATTGACGAATTAACCATGTTTTTGCCAGAAAATTCATATCTGAGCTCCTATGCTTAATGTGGTCTAACTTTCGAATCTTTTCCGATGTTTTTACTACAAATTTTATTATGCATACGACTGTCCCGATTAATTTCCGCCAATTACTGAAATGAGATGTGTCAACCACCTTTATCCTTTCAATCTGTTGCGTGGTTTTACATGGTTTTCAACTTGCTGAGAAAGTTATGATGGTTTCATTGTGGGGTTCCTTTGGCCAATTTTCCTGACTGTATTTTAGCCAGCCATCACAACGGAGAAAGTTTTAATTCCCTCGTAGACATTCCCATTGAAGCATCATCTGTGGGATTTTCTTTTGAAGGGACATAACGAATTGACAGAAGTTGGTGTCTTTTGATCTCTTCTAAACGATCACCAATCAAGTCAATTGGGTCTCTGATTCCAATAGTTTCTAGAGACCAGAACTGAGACAGATCTTTTGTTAGCGCCGTGAAGATTGCTAAGCTACTAAGTTACGACATGTTCTTTGTTGGCCTTGTAATTTCAAGTTTTCCTAACAAATAAATTACCTAACCGTAAGTGAATTAAATGTCCGCCAGAGTGTAATCTCTTGTCCTTTACACCTGATCTCATAAAGAGAGAAATAATAATCTGAGCCTATCAATATATCGTGTTTCGCCATTTTTATTACGCCTTTCGTTTCTGAAGATTGATAAGCTTTCAAGTGCATACATACATTTTATTTGCGTTGTGAGTTGTGTCACCGTATTTGCTATTATCTTAAATACAGTGCCATCTTGTAATTATCCCTACTTCTACTATCGATGTATGATGCTTCTGGGAAATTTTTGATGCGAAGTTGATAACTGATTGTCTGCTGTTCTCTTGCTTTTCGAGCCGCAACTTTTCTCGCAATGTTTCTGAGATATATAACTATTGGCTTTCCGTATCCAACAAAACTAAAGCTCGAAACCTCTTCCTGGTTTCGATGGATTTATGACGAATATCTTCCTGCAAGAGAGAAGAAAGCAAGAGAGAAATACTTCGTTCACCATTGAATTTTTTCTTAAAAAATTGGCAGTGGTCACTATCATTTGTTCTTGATCTTGTTGGATTTTCTGTTGCCGCTCTTCTCTCTTTTCCTGACATAATGCGGTATTTTGGTTCTTGGAGCAATTCATACACTTTACTCTACTATAACTCTCGCTTGCTCTATGGCCGAGTTTTAAATATCGAAAGCATCGTTGAAGCTTTCTTAGGAGCTGAAGCCTCTCTTTATAAGAGGTTATCCTTTAACATTGGTGACTCCAATGTTCTTTATTACAAAATATGCGTTTTTTTAATATTCATTTTCACGACTTAATTTACTCGATACCATGGTTGACTTGATACGTTCTGACTGCTTCCTATCATGGTTATCTTATTTTTTAAAATTATTTATAGTCTTGCTTCGGCAACTTTTCCTTATCACCGCTCCTTATCATTCTACTTAATAGGAGCTTTTCCTATTATGTTATCATTATATTTCTTAATTCGCTTATATCCCATGTTGGGCATTTTCTTTTCTTCTAGTATTCTTTTTAGCACATGTATTGGCAATTTAGCTTATGCCACTCAAAATCGAATTATTGTTGTTATCTTCACCTGGGGATGTCAACTGGCGAAATATTCGCTCCAAATCCTTGCGAATATCCTTTATATCCTTTGTTTTTGGGTTTAATTCTCTTAATTCTTTATATAATTCTTTAATAATAATGGATTTATCTCCATATCTGCTTTCCAGAATTTCCCAAACATTCCTGTAAGATTCACCATCCATAGGGAATCTTCTACCAATTCCTTCGCTTCTCCTTCGAGGATATGAGATATCTAAGTTTGTCCACTGGATCAAGACTTCTATTTTCAACGGTCGATAGATAGTTGTCTTTAAATGCGATCCAACTCCTTATTGATCCATCGAATTTCATCAATTGTAATTTCAGCAGCTTTATTATTGGTTGAAGTTTCTGTGACTCCTCTTCTGTCTTCTCCATTTTTACTGTGGCCTTATTCTAATTTAAATTTCTATTGCAACGTCTAATTATGACATGAAAATCTGAAGTTGCCTAACACGCCTGTTGAATAAGTCGTAAGTACCTATTGCCATCAATTTATATTCTTCTGCGTATTGGTATTGAGAGCATTTATTAGTGCCTTCCATTCTCTTATCCCATTACTAACATATTGGGCCAATTGGCTGGTATCTGACTTAAGCTGCTCTATTTCCAGCTGTGTAAGTTCTATTTGTGAGTGGTTTAAATTTGTAAAAGTCTTAAGACCTTCTACTTTATTTAAGCATTCAATTAATTCGGTTGCGTAGGGATCAATTCTCAATTTAAAAAACGAGATCATTTCGACAATGTTCGGGTCACAGTGAAAATTTTCAAATTTTCAAAATCAAATCAATAAACTTATAAATAATGACGAAAATTACAGAAACTCTTACGAAAATTCAAAAAAAATTTCAAATCAATCAAGCTTCCCTGAATATCGATCCTTGACTGTCGATATTTCTTTTTCTTTTCTTAATTATTCTTTCCTCGATAAAAATTATCCCAATGATATCCATCAATAATCGACCAGTAATCGACCAATAATTGACTGAATTCTTCAAAGTTCAATTCGAACAACGATTCTTCTTGGCTAACGTACGATGTACTGAAAAAAAGAATACTCTTAGCACTATGAAATGTCTTTGGGAACTCGGCGATTCCCACTTCCAATGTCTACCTTTACAAAATTCCTTCGGGAATCCACTTCACTGTTTTTTCTGTATAGATTTAATAACTTTTCTGCCACGCGGGACTTTTATTTTTTAACAATGTGAAACTCTGCGGCCAGCGTTCTCTTCTTACTTATCTCGTTGGGAACTCTCAAACTTGGTAATTAAACCTCTATTAGTAATGACGCAAAATATATACGAGAAAGCAAAGTGAAACAAGTGTTCTACTATAAAGAAATAATATAGTAAATAAAATCAAACAAAATATAAATGCCCATCCGCCCATCACTCCCCACTCATTTCCCTAATGGAAGCATAAAATGATCAAAAATGACCTTTTGGGAGTTTATATTTAATTTAAGATGGGCGGGAAGGTTTATGGTTAATGGTCTTCTCATAATAAAAGCTACATTGTACCTCTCACTTATGAGGTACTCTACTATTATTATGGGATATTTTCTAATACCTTCTCCAATTCTTCTCTCCCTTATTTCATTAATTCTTTTGCTGGGCATAGCAGGTGCGATCCGGATGACCTGCTCATATTTGCAGCTTTTTTCGCTATTCGGCGACATTGTCCGAACCCAGCTTGTTATTTATCGCATGCATCACCATTTTAGCGATTTGCATTAGAATATGCGGATGATATTTGCAATTTGTTTGGCCCATTGATCACCTGAGGATAAAAGGCTGTTCTTTAGTCCGATTTGACTTTACTCAACTGACAGATTTATGACAGGTTTACTCCTATCCAGGGATGCAAAGAGATAATTTTATAATTATAATATTTACGAAATTTTCTGAATGGAAAAACAAAATTATAATTATAAACGATTATTATACATCTGTAGAAAGAAATTATTTCGTAATTAACAGAATTAGGAAAGTGAAAAAGAAGGAAAAAATTTTTTAAAACTTAAAAATTCATCCTATTTCGTTTAAAAAATTAAATTCAAATATTGTCTCATTTTACATATTATTTTACTTGAACAGTCTTAAATGAATCAATCTATACTAATATTAGAAGTGCAGAAATCTTCTTCTTCATACAGCATTAATGATTAAACTGGTTTCACTGGGCGACATGTTTCCAAGCTGCTCGATCTGACGCCATCCTGACAATAATAGAAGCCATTCCCTTCTCTTTCTATCGTCTAAGTCCATATATCACTGATCCAATTATATATCCAAAATCTCTCCTGACTGTGACAGTCCAAATCTAGATTGGTCCACCTCGCTTTTGGTACCACCCATCACATGGTTTAGCAGGCAACGAAATATGTTGTGATGGACGACAAAGAAGTCCTAACCAGCGAAGACATTCTGTGATAATATTATTAATGCAAGTGGTATTTGTGTGAATGTGGATGCGATCATGGGAGTAAGATGGGAGATTATGGGAGATTTTATCCACTCGGCAAAATGTATCTTAGATATGAGTGGTCAAAGTGCAGTACATAGTGCAGTTAGCTTCTTAATATCCTCCACATTGATCATGTCTCGCAACCATATATTAAGGTTGAACAAATCGTTACTAAATGGACATGAATTTTCATCTTTACGGTGCTTTCGTAACGGATCCATAAAAGATTTTGGTCAACTGGAAAAATATTTCTAGTTACCATTATACGAGTTGTAATTTCTTTTTTTGCCTAGTCATTTAAGATTAGAGTGGATCCAAGATATTTAAAGTCGGACATGAAATTATGAAATTAGGTGTTTTATAACTTTTTGCATATAAGATGAAAAGACTTTACATTGATCCTGAGTCCGATTCTCGCTGCAGCTGTTTACAGGTTATTTAGCATTATTCGCATTTCGTCATAATTCTATCAACAGGATTCTAGATCTGTGATATGATACTCTGGACTAGTTTGTTCACCTTTTGAATACCGAGAAGTGATGTCCATTATCTAGTCCATCGCATGGTTGAATATTATAGGAGAAAGGATTGCATAGACGGCAATTTTTATTTCGAACGAGTCTCTCAGTTACCCATATACACAAAGTTACGCGCTAATAAAATGTCTTTATGAGTCGAGTGATCTTCTCTGAAACATTGTCGCGTTCTTTCACCCTTCAAAGCACCGTTATATCAATTGAAGGCAGCAACAAAATCGATGAAACATGTAACGGTTGGTTGCAGATATTCGAAGTGATGTTCCAACACTTGAATATCTCTGAATATCTGGTCAGCACAACCTCACCCCGGTCTAAATTCAGCTTGATTAGGCCGCATCCTGGCGTCTCGTACTGCCATAAGTCTATTGAATAGAAAAAAAGTAAAAATTTTTTCTGAGACGTCAAGCAGGCTGGTTCAATTGTCACAGTGGATCCCGTTAGCTTTCTTGGAAACTGAGAGCAAAATTCCTTTGCTCCAGTCATTTGTTTGAAGGTGTGTTATGAAGGATGATGGTCAACATTTGAAGAGTTTAGCCCCAGGACCCTGTTCTCTCCAAATTTTATTGGCTTTTGGATAACGGAGATTATTTCGTTTTCTGCCCGCGATTCGCAATTGCAAACGTATGCTTCGGCAAACAAATCGGCTATGTCTGGGGCAACAGATAATTCGTCATGATTAAGTTTGGCAAAGAATTCCTTATATCTTACGAGGCGATACATATTATTCTTAATAAACACACAATTGTTGTCCCTTACGATTTCACTTTGATACTTTTCCGAATTATAGTTACTTTGTGAAGAAAGCGGAATACTTTCCCATTATCGCCCAATCGAGCCGCCATCTTCATTCTCAAGACCGTTCCAGTAGCGATTTTTGCCCCTCGTTTCTTCGAAACATCCGGTTGCTTTGACAGCATTTTCAGACAGTTGTATAGTATAGTTGCTTCCGAATACCAAATTAGCTTCCTACTAGTATGTCCTAGCATGGAAGTGGCTGAATTTCGGATATTAATTTAGTTGGGACCAGTATTCATCCACAGTTCTAGAGATTTCACTGATGTCCATTTCATCAAGGTGCTTCAATAATTCGATTTAAAATTTACTTATTATCCTCGAATCTTTAGGTTTGAGATAGTTTGAGATAGTCGAAAGTTCGATCTTGGGCGTTATTTCTTGCAAGTTTTATACGAATCTTGGCTCGAACCATAACATGGTCTAATCCGTGAAGGTTACCAGCCTCAGCGCCCCGAGAGGAACGATTGTCTAGTATGGAACTCTTCCAACGATGACTGATAAAGATATAATCAATCTCGTTTCAAAGATGGTTATTCAAGAAGACTGTCTTCTACAATACCTGAAGTATATATAAGTGACAAAAAGTTCATGTTTCTCGGCAAAATGAAAAAGACGCTCCCCATTGACGCAACGGACTCCGATGTCTTATTTATGAATTGTCGAGTTCATCGCAGCCGCTCAGGACCTACGCGTGCGTTCCAGTCTCCTCCGATTATAACCAAATCATGTATCGGTAGAAATTTTGTTAGCAGTTGAAGTTCCGTATAGAATAATAATAAAATAAGTTTTGTAACGCATAAATTTCTCATAAATGGTTTTAACTGTAATTTCAATCAATATTTTAGCAATTTCCGCCTTTAATCAAGAACATATCAAGCATACGATTGAAACGCAATCATAAAAAAAAGAAAACTGGAAATCGTATTAACAGGCGAAAATTTAGAAAAGTTCAATGATAACCTGTGATAAAATGTTGTCAGTCGATTTCTTATCAGTTGATTTACCAAAAAGTAAATGTCTCTCTTATCAGAATTTTAATTAAACTAGTAGTTGGTAAATTTAGTAAATTTAGTAAATTTAGTAAATTTCAATTTAATAAATTTGCTTTAGCTATTCCATCGGAGTCAATTGGGATGAAAGATGCTATTTTGTAGCAAAACAATATTTTTTCATAGGAGCGATTAATTTCTTTTATTTTATCGCAGAACGAAGGAATGAAAAGATGATAGAATCAGTTATTATAGCAGTAAACTAAATTTGTCTTGCTCCCTCATAGTCGACGAAATATTTCATAAAATTTAAGTTTTTTTTAACTTATTTAGTTGATATTAAAGGCTTTTAGTCCTAATTATTTTTAAGGCCTAATTATTTTCAACAATTTTTAATTTCGGCAATAGCTTTTGAATCAATGAAAGTTTTTTTAATACTGGACCATCCGAAAATTTCCCATATTTTTGTAGTGCATGGCTTTAGAATTACATATTGTTACTGTTATTCAGGATCGGTTCTTATACTGCATTATATTATCGTGCTCGTCAAGATTTTTCATTTTTCTTTCTTCAAATATGATTAGCCAATTTTCTTCTTTATTGCATGTTTTATTCAGCCGATGGTTGGGGATAGAATGGCTCAGTGGGTTATTGCTCAGTTCGGAGCGCCGATGCTGAGGTTCGATTCGCCGCAGGAGTCCAAAACCTGTCCAAAAATCCGGGTGATGTTGGCGATTCACCTGTATTTCTATCGCTAAAGTACTCCCTGGCATATTTGTCCATTTCGTGTCCATTGCCACAAGGCAGCGGAACGAGTTTAACCAGTAATGGTGAGGACTCTTTCACTTCAATCGATGACATAGAAAGGCGTTTTCTTCTGGCATTTTAAACTGCAATGGCAAAGACAACTAAAAATATGTAAAGAGACGAAGCATAAAAAAAGAATGATGAATGCAAGAAGGTTTTGGTTTTCTTCGAAAAAAAATTCAAAGTCTGGAGATATATATCACGAGGATATTCCACGTCGTGACTAATTTTTATGTTCTTATAGATGATCTCCAGAAAGTGTTGATGTATCTCAATAGAACAGAGGAAAATTTAGTGGAAATACCAATTCATATTACTTGTGCAGTTGAGGTTTAGAAAGGAAGAAACTTGAGAAATGGAAAAATGGCATAGCAAATGGACTGAAGTTAGATGAAGGCATTTGGAGATATATTTTATTGTATTCGATGCTTGTGCTAAATAAAAGCGAACCTTTCCTGTAGTTTTCTCTTTTGTTTGGTGCTTCATTGCTGCATTTATCTATTACAATTTCCTGAAATTTGATGCGGAAGTTACAGGACAATCGTATAGTTAAGTAGTGAAATAATCCATTAAAAACTACAAAGACAAGAAAATGTCGCAAAAATGAATCTATGGAGTTGAATAACGAAATCCTCGTTCTTCAACCTATCCAGATCTCTGGTTAACAGATCTATCACATTTTCTGCCTTTTCGCGAGCTTTTTAAAGGGTCTTTCTAAAGTGGACCAGAGGTTTCGAAAATATCTTTCAGTTATCAGTTGTTTTCTGCGATTCAGATTTTTGAACTAATGGAATAAATTATTTGATCACGTTGACAAGTGCTGTTTATTTTGAGTAAAAAATATTGATTTCCATTAAAGTTATCGTAAAGTAAACCTTGGGAAATTTTCGGTTGACCCTAATATTTACCGTAATTATTCGTATTTCTTTCACTATTATTGTAATTCAAACAAACAGTTCATTTAACGTATATTTAGATCATTTTTGATTTTTGCTAATAGATCAGAAGACTTTTTTCATCGATCAAAATCTACGTTCAGTTAAATCAATAAATAACGAGGCATTTACCTACAGTTGACTTTCGATTTTTACGCTATCTTTCTCTTGTAAAAATGGAAGTATTCGTCTCTCCTACGGAATAGATTAATTTTTTAAATGGCCGATGAAAATCAACCTCTACCCGTTTCATTTAATGGCGATTTCGAAACGGTTTGTTATTTTCTTCATTGTCATTTGTTTCAATAAATAATTACGAGCTTCTCATTTCTCATTAAACGATTCATCAATATTTTATATTTATTTAACTGAACGGTTTGTGCCACTGTTGATTCACCTGCACTTCTATCTCCAAATGACAAAAAACCGGGCGAAATTTCTCTGGTCCAGCGGAGCGAATCCGATCAGGAATGGTGAGAAAAAACTCCGATTATTTGTTGTACTACTGAATAAATTTAATAATTGCTCTTGGTTTTCATTACAATAACTTGTTTTTCCTCTCATTCCAACAGCTTACATTTTCTGGTTTGGTTGGTTTGGAAAGTTTCCTTAAATGTAGATAATGTAGATCAAAGAATGATCGCTTTGCATAGACATATACTCTTGGTCTTCGCATTGGTGATAAGTTTTGGTACTGCCAAAAAGAAAGGAACGAAATCAAATTTTAACCAAGCTTTCTGAAACTTTTATTGTTTAAGCAAATAAATCTTTTTTTGTTTCTATTTAATCTAGTAGATCTAGTAAAAAATTTTCTCGATTCTAAATTTAAAAAAAATGGTGCAATACGATCCTAAATTTCGATCCTAAATTTGATAGAAGCAGAATTTAAATTCTAGATTACGATTTGTTTAGTAATATAGCTTATCAAATAGAGATAGAATAGCTCAGTGGATTGTTGTTCAATTCTGAAAGCCGATGCTGAGGTTCTACTCCTCGCAGGAACCTGTCCAACAAGTAAACCGACTGATGCTGTCCTCTCACCTGTACTTCTACAAAGAACTTCCTGGTACATTTGTCCAGTGCGATAAGCCAGCAGAGCGAGTTTAAGCAGTAATGGTGAGGACTCTTTAAAAAAAAGTTTATCGAATATTGAAAAATATTGAAAAATAGAATTGCTTTTCCTTGAATCAGCGCATAGTTGTGCAAAGAATGCAAAGAACTTGAAAATTGCCCATATTAATAATTGTCATATCAGTTGAACGACTCGTTTCTGTCTTTTTTTTGTAAAAATGAATGATTGATTAAGTGGATTTTATTGCACTTAAACAGGGCATGATCGAATAGTGTGGTAGGTCGAATTCCCATCGAGTTTCATAGGTTCGATTCCTTGCTGTGGTAATATGAGTTTAAAAACCGAGATGGTGCTGATCTACTATGTTTTTGTCGCCAAACGATTCCCTGGCAAAAATCCTGACTGTGCTAGTAACCAGTCGAGCTAGCAGCCTAAAATTCTATAAAAAGATAAGATTATCATTATTTGTAAACAGAAAAAAATTATAAAAAAATAATATGGCAATGGCAATTTTATAATTAACGCCATATGTCAACGAAGGCAGTGAAAATTACTCAACGATCTTCTACTACTCTCTGGTCGATTTGACGAAGTTTTTGCTGAATTTTGATTATCACTGCTCTTATTTCATTTATCTTCTGAAAATTTTTTTATACCATCTGCACTTCCACACAAAAACTATTCATTCCCACTGAAATCCGTTGAGCGAGTGCAGTTAGAAGTGGTGCCTGCTACGCTACCACTTTTTACTTAATTTTCTCATAAACATCACCATTTTTTGAATTTCATCGCCTCTAATCTTTCATAGCATTTTTTACTCTTTTTCTTCTTATTTCTTAATTTTTACTTTCCTTTATTTTTTTAGCTTTTTTGTAGGGTTTTTACTTTATAATGGGCAAATATATTGTAAAGTAAGAAGGAAAATCCACGTATAATTTTAATTTAATGGATTTTTAAAAAATTTTTAAAAAATTCGCAAAATTTAAGATTCTGGATAAAATTTATTGAATCCTTTGAACTATGAACTAGTAATAAATCAATCGGAGCTGGAAAAAATTTAGATTCATTGTTCAGGAAGAAGCAAAAAGGATATGAAAATGGATAGTGGCTCAGTGGCTCATGTTGAAAGGCAAGAGTTCAGCTGCTGACCCCGACAGGAGTAGAAGTGACATTTAAAAAATCAGGACAGTGCTAGCGACCCACCTCTATTTCTTTCACTAGTAGCTAGTGGAACTAGCCTAATTAGAAATGGTAATTTATTTTTTCTTACCATTAGGCCCCCGATCTAATGATATTTCTAAAAGTAAATGAACCACCTTTTTTTCCACTGTCTGAGATATCGCCTGTGCAGACTTCAGCCCTCTGCTTCTTGCTTTCGATCCTCCATCTCATGGTTTAGCAAGTAGCGAGATGTGTGTAAATTCCTGTGGTGGGAGAGCATTGCCAAACCAGTACACGTGGCGATTCGTGGCGATGTTCTTAATGCAGATGGTATTCAAAGGGGGATGCAACAAATTTTTTTCGCTTGGCAAGTTAGTAGGATAAGTTATCTTGGTAAGTTATCTTAAGTCAAAGAGTGGTCAAAGATAACTTCGAGAAAGATAATTTTCGCATCTTCATTTTCTACTCTCATTGGCTAAGTATTTTTTACCAACCGATTATGTATTATACAGTTACTTCGAATTATACAGTTACTTCGTATACTATATTACATTATTTTGCAATTTCCTCTTTAATTGTTAATTTTTGTCACGTTTTTTTTTATCATTAATTATTATTTGTTTTAACTGTTGTTATTAATATAAACACATGGCGTTTTTCGCCCTACTTGGCTGGTTTTCAATAAATATTCAAGCAGAAATATAGTAAGATTGTACACACTTCAGATAGACAGGTACGAATTTTCGTCTTGAGATCGATTTAGAAGCGATTCCAAATGGGCCTCACCACACGAAAGAAAGCACTTCTAGCTGCTTTAATTCAAGCTGGAATTCCATCTTTCGTTTAGCCCTTAGGCATGAGAGTGGACGCGATATTCAAAGTCTGAGCATTTCTCAGAGAAGCGATCAATTTATAGATTGCGATCTTGGTCTTGTGGCGTATAAGGTGAAAAAGTTTATTTGCATTGATTCGATCTCCGATTTTCATTGCTGCCGACGACAGCCGATCTAGTGTTTGCTGCAGTCTTCGTAGCCATCAACGAAAAGACGTATTCGAGACCTGAATTATGTTCTGGACTGATTTGCACGTCTCTTAAATTCCGGCAAGCGGTGTCCAGTCTATCGCATCGCATAGTTGAACGTATTTCAAAACGATGTCAATTCCCTCCCTGTATACACAAAAAACTTTAGTAAATTTGATTATCTTCTCTAGAACGCCATCGTGTTGCGTGACTTGCCAAAGCGCAGCCCTATCAATCGAATCAAAAACAGTGACAAAATCAATGAAGCACGTATAATGGCAAGTTATCGGTACATGAAGTTACTTCAGTAAGCTTCAGTAAGCTTCTTAGCGTGAAAACTTGGTTAGCGCAACCATGCTTTGCCCCAAATCTGGTTTAATTATGGTTCGTCCTGCTTTCCCGAGTCTATTCAGCAGAAGAAAAGCAAAATTTTCCCAAAAATAATCTAGCATGCTCATTCCTCGATAGTTGTCACTTTTTTTGGGAATTGGAAGTAAAGTTCTATTAATATAATTGTTTTCTGTGATACTAATTTACATGACATATCATTCTCATACCAGTAAAAAATTTTTGTAGGTGTGTGAAGAACGTCGAACAGCATTTGAAGAGTTTAGCTCGCAGACTATTTTCTCCGAAGGATTTTTTCGTCTTGTAAATCGCAGAGGTTTCATATTCAGTTGGTGGTTCGCAGTCCGAGTCGTGTGTCCTATGGCGGCTTCAAGTGGGATGACTTTATTTTGGATAAATACTCATCGGAAATTCCAGAAATGTTGCTGTTATCGTTAAAATCCTTTAGGTTTGTTAGCACCTCAGCTTGTAAACATTTCTAAATCTTTTAACTTGAGTTAGTCAGAAGGTTTTGTGAGACGCTATGTTTTGCGCGTTGTCAGTTTCATTCGGATTTTGGCTCTACTAAGAAGTACTCTGGTCCGAGGAAAGTGCTAGTTTTCCTTCTGCGATATGGGCCACTACCTGTGCAAAACTCTTCTTCCATCGATGATTGACCAGAATATAATCAATCTAATTGGAACATTGATTCTCTGGTGAATTCTATGTAATTGTCTCCTGTCTCCTTCAGTGTACTGAAAGCACGGATTAAAAAGCCCATTTTCTTCATCAATGGCGATACTCTCCGTTGACATACCTAGTCCCAACGCCAAATTGCCAGCTAAAGAAGATGAAGATAAATAAGATAAGATTTATTTTACTGATTAATTTTAATAAATTTATATTGATATTGATTAATTTTAATAAATTTTTGTCAACTTTCTTATTTCTAATTAAAAAAAAAAAAGATTTGTGTTCATTATCTTAGTAAGGGCCACCAACATAGTTAAAAATTTTAAGACTTGACACTTGGCGATCGAAATACTGGCGAGTTCTCCAGATTTTTTAATGGTAGACTTTCTTCTATCAGGGAATTGAGTCTATGATGCTTAAAACAACCTTACTATCTGATCCCTTCTACAGCAAGAAACTACCTATCACCATCTTGCTACAATTGAAATTAAATTATAATCACCAAATCACCAACTTTAAAATCACAAAATTCGAGTCTGTTTTTTCAATAAATTAATAACTTTTCTCCGATTTACTTTAAAATTACCTTTAATTTCATTTCAATTTGTGGGCATTTTTGAAAATTAGCAAACAAGACAAAATTGCTGAGTTAACAATCGTTGACAATCGTGGTTTTGATTATCATTAGACAGTCAAGCGGTTATAATCAGGAATGGTAACTGCTAACCATTTACTTAATTACGCTAAGCCAAGATTATTTTTTACTTAATATTTTATCAAATGCGTTTCGCTTATCGTTTTCTCTATTATCAATAGTAATCGATTATAACTGCCTATTATATTGTTATAATCGGTCTAATTACTGCGGTCTAATACATGTGCATGGTAATTTATGTTGTGAAAATGGGTTAAAAGAATCATTAGGGCCAACGTTCCCTCCTCGAGCTCTATCGATGCGATTTGGCCATAAAGCGAATAGTCGGTAGAAGTAAAATTAAGTCTGACGGTTTAAAAGAATGCCCCTAATTTATCGATATTGGTTATATTAAAACTTTTGGTTAATGGTGTGGAGTCACTTTTTTCGACAAATTTTGTTTTGCAGTATGGTTTATGATTCCAATTTTCGTAGAAGGCTATAACGCCACATATTCTTATGATCTGCCCGTTTTTTTAAATTCGTTTTTGAGACCTTACCGGTGAATTTCCGTTTTCTGACGTAAATTTCTATTAAATATTTGTATCTACTGAGCTAGACAATAGCTGGTGTAATCACCTCTCAAGTGCCGAAATTTATCGATTTAAAAATTTGAATTTTACATTTAAGTTGAAATGAGCTGTTTTGTACAGTGTGTGTTATGAGAGTCACACGTACAAATTGTTTGGCCTTGCGTTGGTCCTGTTCGTTTTCCTGTTAAATCTTCTAGTCCGAGATTTTCCGATCGGTTCCGCTCCCAGATCATTTTAACAAGCTTCCACTGTGTGGGAAAGGCTTTGCATGGATTTTGTTCCAAACGAAATAAAAGAAGTGGCTATAAGTATTGATAGCAACTTAAAAATGGCTGATTCAATACGAAGGCGACGTTTGGAACAACGAGATTATGGTGGAAGAGGTTTAGACGATTCTTTAATAACGAGCGAAGATTTAATGGCCACTGAACCAGATTTTGACGCAGCTGTTATTGGTGCACATCTTCCGCATATTTATCGTTTAGGCAGCTTGAAAGAATCGAACGATAATGATGACGGTAATGATGATGAACATAAACTGCTTCTTCAGCATGAAAAGGTTTATTTATTTATCCAAAAATCTTTCCTTTATATGCGATGCATTCACTTCGTTCTCCAGAAATACTGAAATTTGTTGAAAGTTCAAATAAAATAAAAAAAAATATTTAAAAATATGCATATAATATCCATTACCCATTGTTTGTCTTTTGCTTTGAATATTGCCAGAAAAAGAGAATTTCCTATTTGTATAAATTTTATGCCTAAAAATATTATTTAAATTACATTATATGCCATTTCATGCTTAAACATAAGGAAAGGTTTACTTTTTTTTTGATTTAAGACTTTTCTTAAATATACACCATTTTATGCTTACTAATACGCTTTATCATCGTATGCCTCAGTATATTTTGTGTATAGAAGTGTATATATTATGTATTCTAAAAAAAAGATTCAGTTTAAATTCAAGGATCACTGAATTAGATAATTTAAAATTTTGCGCTGGACCGTACTAGAAATCTGATAGTAAATGCTTCATCGCTATTTTCTTCCCAATGAGTATCGTTGTGGAGCAGATAATCATTGCCTTCGTTTCGTCATTTTTAATTTTAATCTAAATCATCTCTAATATAAATATTTTATACTCTGTTTTGGTTATCGAGTGATTTTTTTTTGAAAAGATGAATGATTTTTCCTAGCGAAATTTCTTCCTGTCTTACTAACTTTTCATGTTTATTTCTGTTTTGTTTTCTTTTGGTTTTATTTTTTAGTAATTTCAATCTTTGTTAATCCTTTATAAAAAGCATTTAAAAAAAGAAAACCCAACTAATGTTTCATATTCTCAGGTTAGAATTTTAAATAGTCATTTTAATAATGTTAATTTTGAATTTTAATGGTTTGTAAAGTAGCATTGAAGTAGCATTATAGAATTAGTAAAAATTATCTTTATTTTTTTTTCAGGGAATTAATTCAGAAATTCAGTTTTATCCTCACCAAAACTTATTCTATTTTCCAAAAGGCATTTAATTTTATGATATTTTTCAGGTTTCAGTCGACCACTCATTATCATGGTTCAAAAGGACGAAAAAATCATTACACGGCGATTTTACATCGATTTGTCTATTGCTGTTTCTTTATTTACTTCAGGGTATACCTCTTGGTTTAATTGCTGCGATACCTTTGGTATTGTCAAGTAGAAACGTGTCATTTGCTCAACAGGCTGTTTTCTCATTCGCTTATTGGCCTTTCAGGTAAATGGTCTTTTTTTTCTTTTTTTTTGTTATGATTAGCAAAAGAAAAAAGATGGAAAATAGTGAAAAAAAGTATTAAAAGTAAGTATTAAAAAAGTATTAGCAAATCAGTTTTAAAAAGCAAGAGATATTTTTCAACCATATTTTTAAAAATAGTATATCTTTTCAAGAATAAACTCATGAAATCGATGAAAAAGGCGTTTATAGCCATTTTAATTTTGGCAGTGTCTGGCTTCATTTTCATTACGTGATAGGCATACCAATCTTTTCTTCTAGCTCTCACCATTACTGGTTAGGCTAGCTCCAATGGCTACAAGGGTAAGACGCTTCCAAGCGGCGCGGTCTGATGCTATTGTCGACAGTAATAGAAGCCATTCCTTTTTCCATCGTCCAAGTCCGTATATTGCTGATCCACCTTTACGTTCAAAATCATTCCTGACCGTTTCAGTCCAGGTCTTGATTGGCCCACCTCGTTTTTGACGCCATTCATCACATGGTTTAGCAAGTAACGAAATATGCGACAACTCTTGTGGACGACGGAGAATATGCCCTAACCAGCAAAGACGACGCTCTGCGATAATATTATTTATGTAAGTGGTATTTGAACGAAGATAGATACAATCATGTGATATTTTATACGCTCAACGGACCTGTACAATGTGCCTTAGACAAGAGTGGTCAAAGGTGGATAGCTTTTTAATATCTTCCACTCTCATTGGCAATGTTTTATAGAATATTTCTTTTCGAAAGAATTCTATTCCGTTTTGGAAGTTAAAGTCGTTTCTTTTAAGTAATATAACTGTAAACTTTAGACCACCATTTTCTTCTGTTTACTTTCTTTTGAAATTTTTGTGAAAAAAATCCAAACGACGGGAAAAAAGCGATGAGAACCATTTATGACACTGTATGCTTTGTAAATTTCATAAAGAAAAGTAAGCAACGAAGAAATCAATGATGTTTATACGAATGCTTTCGATGCCCGGAAATAAGAGGTGAAGTGGTTAGCGTTCAACGTTTTTGGTTTTGGTTAAGCTAGACCGTTTGTTTGTTAGTTCCATAGGAAATCATGTACCAGTGGAAGTATATAATGGAACTAAGTGGACACCATGCGGACTGGTTTATTTCCGTCGGTGTCGAGAGCTGAACCCTTACCTCTCAGTACCACCATAAAATCATTAATACCATAACCAATACCTGTTCAATTATCTTCGACAAATATTAGTGCTTTTTGGAAATTTTACATTTTCTAAATTGAACGACCAATGGATTTCAATAATGAAAAATTAAGCCGACAGAAGATTCGACGAAATCGAAAGGGGGTAATCTTATATAGAATTGGAGCACTCGAGTCCACCGCACCACACTTCTTCTTCTTCTAACATCTCTCACCATTACTAGTTAGGCTGGCTCCAACAGCTACAAGGGTAAGAC